>WUAM01000323.1:48952979-48964515 GCA_024336885.1 Actenoides hombroni | reverse complement strand
CTTTTTATACCAAAAAAAAATAATCCAGCATTAATATTTCAATCTCCAGTTGGGAAATATTTTTATACTGTCTGGTGTATTTTGTTCAGATAAAATTCTGGATACTGTTTTATTTTACAGACCACAAGATAACCATGTAGCAGCTTTGTAATTAGATTTTAACTATTTTTACTATGCGAGTACAGTGAAATAGACAATCTTCAGTCATAAGAGACAGCTTTTAGAGTATCTTATAAAACGTCATGTTAGGAAAAATTCTAGTTGCCTAATATAGACTGTCTTTTTTAAAATAAGTACTGTGCACTGGTAATATAATTAGATGGTTATTTCCCCTTTCTAAAGTAAAGGGTTAAAATAAGATCTAATAACTGCAAGATATAGTGTGCTTGATCTTTGCTCAACTAAATAATAGGTAGTATAATTACCTGTTCAACTGCAGGCAAATGTACTTCTAATATTTGCCATGTAAGTGCAAATAATTATGACTATGTGGGCCATGTGAAGTCTAGTGATTCTAAGTATACAGAGGTTTTATACGTCTAGATCAAAGAAAATATTTCTAATATCATTTAGAAGGGCTTATTAATTTATATCCTTATACAAGTATGGATCTGAATACAAAAAGCAGTTCTACTGCTTGCATTTGAATTACTGCATGGCAGTTACCTTGTTCTGTGGGATGTTAACCACGCAGCCGTTCCTCATGCCGAATTCCTTTTTGCTTCAGTGCAAGCAAATGAAAGGGCTGCAAAAAACGAGTAGGAGTTATCTAGTGCTACAACACTTCGTAAATGAAGAAGGGAGAATGGTCGTCACACACAAGATCGCTTCAGTTTGATCCAAATTGTTTTATAGCTGTTCCTAGGTAGAACTCAAAATGTTAGGTTATTTTTCAGTAGGTCATATATTTCCCCTGGAAGTAGATATTCCAGAAAGCTGTGGGCAAAGTGATGGCAGAAAGGCAGGAATTCTGCAAAAGTGGTGCAAGAAAAAAAAAAAAAAAAAAAAAGCCTCCAGTGTTTTCAAATAGCCTCTGTGTTTATGTCTTTTTTATCAACCATTATTCTAAAGCTGCAGTGTTACACTAAATGGCAAAAGGATGAGAGCATTTTTTAAAAGACCAAAACTAAAATACATAGACTGTAGTACATACACATGCAATCCTGTACAGTATCTCAGGCACAATTCTGTAACCGAGGTAGTATTGTGTATTAGGTTCATTAATATTGTTTCGTGCTGGCAGCTCAGCATACAATGTGAAAAGCTGTTTGTTTGTTTGTTTGTTTGTGTTTTTTCTGTATTCAAAGGCAAGGCAGTAGAGTGAAACCGCAGTACTGTAGGTCAGGAGAGGCTTTGGACTAAAAGCCATATACACCTCTACATATTTGCATTCTGAATGGACTAACTCTTGGCAGATGCTACCACAGGATGGTAGAAGCCACTCAGCGTGGAAAGAGATGCTGCTCTACAATCTTCTGTAAGGAAAGCAAGTGACAGATTCCTACCCCTATAAGATTCATCACTGTACTGTGATAAAGAAGGGCTATAAGTGACGGTTGCAAATATGTCCACTTAATTCTTGGTCAGTGATAATGTATGTTGTGGAGAAGTATGAATGAGAGAAGACGTGTTCAAGACTAAGATGAGAGAAATACCTGTTGTCATAAAATGTCATCCAGTCACATTCTGAGTTAGGTATTGCTACTAGGTTTTACACAACCAAAGCTACTGTATGATTGTAAACTTGCCAAACTGTAATGGATATATAAATGAACCCGAGGCATATGCAATAATATAATATCCAGTTGTGCTAGTTATCAGCTACTATAACCAAGTGGCTGGTTCATTTGGTTAATGCTGTCTATGGCCTTTAATTTTGGTGGGTATTTTGTGTTTTTTATTTTTAAGGAAAAAAAAAAAAGTCAATAAAACCATTTAGTTACAAATTGTCTCCCAGCTCTTTCAAGAGGCTTCCTAAATTTTGCATTGGGTATTGCCTTTTTTAGTGCTGCTTGTAAGCATCCAGTTGTGGTATCATTTGATGAGTTCTGCTGAACTGGTACTTGCATGGCACATTAGGATTTATGGTTGGGAACATCACAATGAAACCCTACAGAGTTGGTATATGATGGTAGAAGGCCAGTACTTGTCACATACTGTTAAACTGCATGGTTTCTGATATTTAATTACCATGATATTGCCAAAGGGACATGAAACTAATTAGTCATGACAGGGTGAGGAAAAATGCAGGTAAACAGCAGGAAGTCTGTAAAGATTTCTGTCTTCTCTAAACTTCGTGCAGACACTGATTTCCCTCTTTCTCACTGCCTTAGTTGTCAGCCATTGTACAGAATCTCTCATTACCTGTTAGTGGATTCTCAGCAAATACCTCTCTTAATATAGGTTGTTTAATTGATAGAGGTAGGAAGTTGGGGCTTTTTGAGAGGATTTTTGCAAGATGTCATGCAAAGAATGCCATGTTTGTGATTTTTTTTTTTTTTTTTTTAAAGCTTTTAAGCAATGCCAAGGACATTGAAAATAAGCACATTCAGCACACAGTGTATGTTTTTTTATCATGCTGGTTTATGAGAATGTTACATATATCCATGATTTTTTTGGATGCAAGATTTTATTTCTTTGATCTTATCACTAGAAAAGGTAATGAGCTCAAAAGAAAAAGTAGTGACATTAGATGTAAAAATGTTTCTCTGGATTGTGATAAAACCAGTAGCATGGAAAGAAGGAAGGAGCAAGTCAGAAGCACTGCTCTTCAGGGCATTCTTTTTTAATTATTATGACCATTAGAATTTGCACATCCTTTGTTTCTCGGGAAGTCTCATTCACCTTATTTCTTAGAAACAGTGTTTCTCTATTTGTTCTTTAAGACAGAATTTCTGCAAGCAAATTCCTCTGCATCACAATACAAACCAGCTTCTGTGGCTTCCCCACCCACAAATAGAACACCAAAGCTAGAACTAGAAGCATTTTCTAAGATGGAATTGGTCAGACTTCAGCCACAACTCACTAATTTCATTCATTGAAGACCTACTCATCACTGTCTTTTAGTCAGATCAGGCCTCAAAATGTGCAAAGGTAAGCTAAATAGTACTAAAGAGTGGGTACACTAAGAAGAGTTGCCTAGTAGAAGAGACTAATCTGGACATTCCTTCTGGGCACTGAAAGTGGGATTGTACCAGAGCAAGTAAGACAAGAGCAGCCCAGTACTTGATTGCCCTAATTCTTCAGCAACTTACCCACAGATAACCATCAAGAATTACTTATGCCTGGAACTATTTTATAAAATCAGGGAGGTTTTTTTCATGTTCCAGTAACAAAAACTGAGAAACCAGTTGAAGGCATCTTGGAAATTGCTCTCTGAGGGCCACGTCTTCCATCTTCTGTACAAAGAGGTTTAGATGAAGATCTAATGCATTAAATAAGATTAATTTTGGTACCTAAACTCCAGGATGGTGAAATGTTTCAGTTCTTCCAGACTTTTCATGATTACAGGCTGGTGAAGAGATTTGTTTTGTCAGATAAAACTACAGTTTTGTCCTTATTCTGTCCCTTTTTTTCTACATCGCAGTCTTTATCTCCTGTCACTAGATAGGCAGCATTTATTTATTCTGGGTTGTAATCCAAGGTATGTACTATTCAGTGAGTTGTCTTTAAGGTGGCTGCTTGCCATTCCTGAATCCCCTTAGATTTTTTTTTTTTAGTCTATAAAATGATCTAACAGCATTAGCATGCATCTGGTTCTCCAGCAGGCAAAATTCCTGTTGAAATGGATGTGATACCCCACACACATACACACTCTGGGGCTTTGAGCTGCCACCTAATGAATTTACACATTATTGCCGGCCTGTGTTTCAAATCTGCTAAGAGAAATTTGCTCTATGTGCTACATGCAGGATAAACCAGTGTGTTAGCAGCAATAATCCCCACCCTGCAGGCTCTACAATAGGATAATTCATTGCCAGCTAACGTATGCCTTTGCCTTTGCCTAAGAGAATATAACCCGTGTCATGGATTCACTTTGCACTAGCAGCCAGAGTAGTGAGAGTATTGTATATTTATACATGCAAGCTAAATCCCTCACTGCTACTTACCTAAAAATCTTGATTTCTGGTAGAAATATGAAAAGTGCTTGGATCAAGGCTGCAGGAAACTAAGAAAATTTGAACATCAGAGGATGCAAGAATGATTATGCTAATGTATCCCTGCTCTAGAGGAAGTCACAGTGAGATAAAGATGTGATTCGGAGAGAGCAGTTAGCATGGGACAGCAGAATTGTAATGGCTCCTTTATAATTGTTCAGCCTTATTATTTTGTTTGTAAGCAGTCATGTAGCTACAACATGCCACTGGGCTGTTCTCCAGCAATAGATGTTCTCATCATGCAGATCCTGCATCCCCCCTCAACAAGGTGGGGGGGACACAGATTACTGTCGAAATGTTATATTGCTGATTTATCTCAACTCCTTTCCTGTATAGCACCGATACCCCCCAGCCTGTCCTGGGGCCTGCAGGGAAGCCCAGTACCACCTTCTGGACTTGTTATATCTATTTTCTTCTCATGCTGAGGGATATTTCAGAACAGCAAGGACCTTACTCCAAGATATGAAGGATCTCCAGCCAGTCTCCCTTGCTGGGACAGAACACAGTAGAAGAACAAAGCTCTGTGGCAGCTAAGTATTGGCATGTTTAGGGATTTCAAGATTAAAAAAAAAAAAAACAATAAGGAATTTTAAAAAAAGCACTCAAAGTCAGAGCCAGAGTGACAGAACAGACAAGGACTGCATGACAACCTGGACAGCAGTATTTCAGGTATCATTTAAAGATGCTAAGCTGGGGAACTGTGGATAGCAGGTCTGGTTTTCAGCTTTAAAGAAACATAGCCTTCACCATTAGATAAAAGAAGATAAAATTAGCAAGCTGGGTGCCATCCCTCCATATTGCAGAGGTCTGAGCAGCCACACTGGAAAATTGTTTCTACCCTCCCCACCTCATTCTGGCTGCTCTGAAGTTTTAGACAAGCAGACAAGTGATGACACTTCACAGGGAGGATTTTCTTATGAAATGTTATTGCCTTTAATATTTTTTAAAAAGGATTCTTTATTCCCCATGGGGATTATTTTTTTTTTTTAAGTTATGGCTGTGCAATAAGGATTACATGGTATTCCAGGTATTAGTGCCAAATAGTCCAATTATACTCACAGGGTAAAAAAACCCACCCTACAATTAGCAGCAGTTTAAGAGTATACGGTTAAATTTGCCTCTTAGTCATTAAATATAAGCTGGTCATTCTGACTGGCTGATCAGATGTGATTGCCCCCACTGTTATTATTTGTGCACTATGTATTACAAAGAAATTTCTTTAGACTTTTCTCCTGGGTCCTCAATCAGACTTACAGCTTTCTTGCAAAATTTCTGATTATTTCACATCTACATTTTCAGTTGTAGAGTGTCTGGGGTCGGTTTTTAAGTAATTGATGTTACGTGGTGAAAGTTTGTTAGTTGATGATGCCTTTTCCCACAAGCAGTATAAAGAAAGGAGGGTTCTGAGGAGCCTCTCGTGACTCTGAAGCTGGGGAAGCTCTGTGAATCCTCCATTTCTACACAGAAGTGCAGGAAGAGCTGCATTCGCTTGCAGGGAATGTGATCGAGAGTCACTAGTCCTGTGGTCTGTAAGACATCTGACAGGACCCTGTAAAACAACCTCAATCAAGTGTGGAGGACTCACACACTTAGTACTCATCTTCAGAGATTTTAGTTTTGCCTCTGCTTTGTGGCTGTCTAAGGGGTACACAGAGTTTTTCCTGCCTCCCTTAGCTTGATGTCCTGAGGCAGGTCCTCCACAGCTTTGTTCCCCCTTCATTTTGGCCAGCCAAGGGCAGTAAAATTTGAGTACACTGAAATGATTTGTGTCCTGCAGGACAGCATGCATCCCTCTGGCAGATGCTGCAGTCAGTGGAGGACTGCAGTTCCCACAGCTGCATAGCCTTGCCTTCCTCAGCTTTCCAAGGCTGGAAAACAACCAGTGGTAATGAGCTATAGAGACTGATGTCTGCACTTAATGGGGGGTTTATTTGCTATGGGGGTTTGTTTCTTTGTTTGCTGCAGTCATAGCAAGGTTTGTTTTGTGGAAGCTAATTTGTTAAGAAGATAGGAGGAATAAGAAATAAAAATGTCTGCATCAAAAGGTAATTGGGTAATTAAGCTAAAGACTTACTTTCCTTTCTTCTTAGGCCTCTCTAGTATGTCTGAAGATGAGGAGGGGACAGAAAATCAGGGCAGGGGTTCCTGGGCAGAATTCTCCTAACTGCTAATAGAACAGATTGCTCCTCCATAGCTGAACAGCAGGGCGAGGAGGCTGGTCCCTCAGAGTTGTAAGGCAGGGAAGCTGCAACTGTAGGCACAGCACTTGATGACCTTGCAGTTCTCTTCTAGCTCCACGGCTTTTGTTTTTCACAAAGAAGAGAGACTAAGGAGGCATTCCTAACCCTCCCCGCCCATTAACACGGGGTAAGACTTGGACCATGGAGGTAACTTCTTAGGACTACATTCTCCTCTGAGGCTTCAAAAGCTTGTTTCCTTAAACCTGAGTACACAGACACCAAAGAGAAATCCAGCAATTCTAGTTCCTCCTAAGCTGTTTTTCAGTCCGTGTCAGCCAGGCTGCCCATGCAGAGCAGCCAAGCTGCAGAACTTGACATGTGACACTAGGGATGTGAAGGTCTTGTACAAGTTCCTAGGTAATCTGGACGGGTTCCTGGATGAGAAGTTTACTGGGAGTTAATAAATACATAGAAAGTATGCCTGAGTGAGCAATTTTCAAAGTCAGACAAATAGCTTGGAGTTTTCAGGAGAGGTATTGCTAACTGGTCTTGTTGTTCTTTGTTTCTCTGGGCATCAGGATTTGGCTGCTGTCAGAGACAGGTTAATGGACAGGTGAATCCTTAGATCAGCACTGCTGTTCTCTGTCCTCCAGAAATGTTGGGATGAAGAATTTGGGGCGGGAGGGAGCTTTTCCCACCTATCCATGTGCTCCTTTCCAGTGCGCTATCGAATAGGGTTCTTCCCATGCCATTTTACTGCAAGTTCTCATGGTGCTCTAATGCTAGTAATGAAGCCAGGTGGTATTCATGGTAGCATGCATAAAAAAATCAGTCACCTGTGCTTTTTGTAGGTTAACATGCACTTCAGTGTGTCTTTAATGCACCACCTGCACTTAGGGGGATTATTGCCCATTCACTAAGCCACGTCTTGGCAGGCTGTCCATCATCCACAAGAGTCTATAACTGCTCTAGCACACCTTGCATGTCCTGGATGTTTATCCAAAAGCTGTACCATAACAGCTCTGGATTGTTACCTGTATTTGGCAGCAGAGTTGAAACAGAAGTGGTTTTACCAGGGTCGTGCAAGTGATCAAGATCTACACCCAATCTCTCTCCTTTAGGTGCACAGCTAATTATAATCAATTCTTGGATGGACATTCAGGTGTAAGCTACAGGTTCAACTGATTTGCTATGTCACTGTTTCATCCACTGCTATTTTCTTTCAGGGACCCATCAGTGTAAGAAAGATCTTCTCTGAATTCCCTTTTGCTCTTAATTGCAATACCTAGGGAGAAAAATGCAGCCACAACGTTTTCCCCTTGTCCCTTCAGCAGTCAGCTACACTCTCATCTTCTGATTTGGCAGCATTTGAGTGAAGTGCGAATCAAGTCAAAACCATCTGATATGGGCACTTGACGTTTCATGAGCCCCCTCATTCTTTGATACAGGCTATAATTGGGCATAGGGAGGGCAGGCTGGCACAATCCCTGTATTTGTGCTGAGTTGTCTGCACATCAGTAAGGAAGGGCATACTCTAGGAAACCAGGAAGTTCTTCAGGAAGTTAGTTCTTCTAGCCTGCTTAGAAAGCATGTGTCAGTGCTACGTTAAGGGCTGAGTTGAATGGCATCAAATGAAACTAGCATCTGGCAGGCTCACAACCAAGACCATCTCTCCCACAGCAGTGTTAGTTGAGCTGCAAAATTCCTTGGCACTGTGTAGGAGCTCACACAGCTCCCAAAAGAAACCCGTGGAGAGGAAAGCTGTCAGGTACCAGATCATTACCTCTGCTTCAGGGACTTAAGCCCAAAGCATTGAAAGTTGGCAGTACACCACCAAATATAATTTCTTGCTTATCTTTATTTTATATTTCCCCAAAACAACTGCTATTGGCCGCTGTCAGAGGTAGGATTTGGGGCTGAGCAGAGATCTTCATGAAGGACACTCAATCCTACTTCTCTGTGGAAATACCCAAGTCTGCTCCCTGTGCTGCAGGCAGAGTCCTTCGAATTTGAACAGGTTGGTCTTCTATCTGCTGTTAGTTCAGGAGCTCATCACTAACTTATTGGCAAGTACAGGCTCAGCCCATGAAGGGGGAGGAGGGAAAGCAGAGGAATTCATCCTTCATCCATTCCTGGAAGATTGTAGTCTTCCTGCATTGTTCTACGCAAATAATTAGTCTTTTAAAAGAGGTCAGGTGCATGAATTGGTTGTCTCTAGAGGCAGAAAGACTGCAAAACAGAAGCCCCTTTGAGCACTGGAGTCAGACCCAGGTACCAGGTCCTGGAAGTGAGGTAGACAAGTCCTGCCCAATATACTTAATGATGAAATCTGGCCTCACAGTCTATAGCAAACACTGCTCTTTGTTCTGGATGCTACTATATCACAGGCGAATACACAGCATGAATACAGTGTCTGTCAGGGGTTTTACAGCAGCTTGAATCATTTCACCTTGCCCAAGTACACCTCAGTAACATGATAGATTCAGCTCTTTGTGTTGTGATCCCCAGAGTCAGCTCCACAGCCCTGCTCGTTAGGAGACCTTTTTGCCTGTTGGGAGTTAATAAGTTTCTAGCTCTTGAGTTATACAATTGTGTATTTAAGAAAAAATAAGTGTAGTCATCAGCCTATTGCTGACCTTAGAGAGCCAAGGTAAATACTGTGTCTAGCCACCACTTCTGCCTACCCTCTTGTGTGCTTCTTACTCATTTTGCTTATTTTTACACACAAGGCTGACAAAGTGACATCATTTAGTGTGACACACATTTCTTCTATTGCACTGGGAATAATCTTTCATTATTATAAGCTTTTTCAATTTTCTTAAGGCCATTTTGCCAGCGTAGCTTAATTTATTTTGTCGAGTGGTTTACAAACTGAAGTGTGTGAAGTTGTATTTATATGTCTCTGATGAGTTCTTTGCTGGCTAGTGGATCAGTGTTGTGCTTTTTTTTTTATTGTAGCTCTCTGCTTTCACAGGGTATTTCTTCACCTAAAAGAGATGCTTCAATCCTGCTGACTTCTGCCACCACACCCCAGTTCAATCACCAGTTCAATTCTCAGCTCCAGATAGACAGTGTAGGGCCTGGCATCCTCACTGCAGCAGGAGCTTCTCTCTTCTGTCCAGAGCAGCTGATTAGCCTTCAAATAGCAAGCTGCAACTGTTCCTCTGAGTTGCTGTCCTTTGCTTTTCTGGCTCCTTGCCCTTAGTTGAAGTTGCATATTTTTATCCACATATTTTATATACAGTTAAAAAAGTTTAGGCTCTGCCTACTATTGCCTTTAAAATTGAAATGGTTCTTGCCTCCCCATACATCCTCCTCCCTCTTACAGCTTAAGCCTTTCTTAAGCTATGTAGCCACGTGTGGGCATTAAGTGTGATTACAGGTGACTGTGAGTATACTCACATCAGAGTAGAGGGAAACTCAGTTTTGTGCAAGCGCCGTTAGTGATGGAGAGCATATGCAGCACTTAGGTAAGACAGAACAGGACACAATCAGAGCCATCACACACAGACCAGTCCTCACTATTTCTTATGAAAGAAAAAAAAAGAGGAGCAACACACTCCTCCCAGATATGCCAATACCATACTGCAGTCGCTTCACATCACTTCATCTACCGTAAATGCCTTTTGGTAAGTGCTTGGGTTCAGATAACTGAGAACTGTGTTTATGTAAGGCTTAGTGACAGGTTTTTTACTAAACACCCAAACCTTAGGCAGAACACTTACACTGGTCACTAGGGTAAACAGTGAGTCTATTGATACTGAGGTAGTTAACAAAAAACACAGCTTTTTCCTAAAAATTGGTTCAGACTATTTAAAGTCGAGGGAGAGCAGTGTCTCTTGTTTTGCACTGCATCAGTGGCACCCTGTTTTGCACACTAGGCCCTTGGAAATACTGCACATACTTCACTGCCTTTTGGACTGGAGAGACAAAAAAGTAAAACAATACTTAGAGAAGGCCAAAGAGCAATGGACAACCCCAGGAGAACCTGGGGCTTGTTAGTACATGCACAATCATCACCACGAGTGGATTCACCTCAGCTGAGAAGGGTGTTTGCAAGCCTGCACATACACAGTTCCTAATCCTTCCTCTTGCACCACAACCTTCTGGTCTCCAGCTGCAGGAAAGTACTGGAGCAGCTCCTTAGGCAGTACCACAGGTGAGCTGTTGGGACAACCTTCACACAGTTGCCTTGGATGTGTGCCAGCTGCGCACACACACACACAAAAGGCTCTGCTATCTGTTGAGTTTTACATATTAAAGCCTGCCTCAGATTAAATCTGACTTTGCATAGCAAGCTAGAACATAGCTGTGTGGCTTGTTGTGAAAGAGCAC
Source organism: Actenoides hombroni (assembly GCA_024336885.1). NCBI lineage: Eukaryota > Metazoa > Chordata > Aves > Coraciiformes > Alcedinidae > Actenoides > Actenoides hombroni. Next base: position 48,953,843 of record WUAM01000323.1, on the reverse strand, counting down.
CATATTCCTCCACAAATATGAGGCTCAATTCCTCTGTTTTGAGATCTTTTACCCACCTGCTGAGGGGTTTGAAGATTGCCAGGAGCCAAGGAAAATGTGGCAAACAAAAAAAACATCTAAAAAAGGTAAATTAAAAGCTGAATGGTCTGTTGAAAGTCTGATTCAAGCAATAGGAGTGGCTGATCATTAACTTTTCTGTAGTAGATGAGGCAGTGCTATAAAAACATATTACTAAGATTAATTAATTTAGCACCATAACACCACCTTTCACTGTCTGGATTACCCCACTGAATAGCGAAAAAGTAGTGGAAGCTAATTGTAAGTACATCAGCTGCACAGAGAGTCCCATACCTATTTGTCCTCAGTCATTGTAAGAAGCTGCAGCAGCAACATCCTCTGTAACTTTGAGCAAGGCATTTTCCCTACTATTAGTAATCAGCTAGGACTTGTGGTCAAGATACCCCACACGACAACTCATCTCTACAGCTGGTAGATATTTCACTAGTCATTCCTTAATTAAAACTCCTTCATTAGCACAATAGTGTGGTACAGCAGCGGGGAGCAGAGCCTGAAGACAACAGGAGCTTAGGATTTCCTTTACAAGAGGCATACTACAGTGTTACAAACTAGCATAAGGCCAACACCAATGAAACCAGGAAGACGAAGTTCTAGCAGACCTCGGGGATCAGTTTTGAGGCCAGACTTGTTTGGCATCTTTAGTGATGACTTGGATGTGGGGATTGAGAGCACCCTCAGTAAGTTTGCAGACAACACCAAATTGTGTGGGAGTGTTGATCTGCTTGAGGGGAGGAAGGCTCTTCAGAGGGACTTGGACAGGTTGGATCGATGGGCCAAGGCCAATTG
>WUAM01000323.1:48928315-48952879 GCA_024336885.1 Actenoides hombroni | reverse complement strand
TTGTCTTTGCCTCTGTCTTTAGTGGACAGACCAACTGTTCCCATGGTGTTCAGCCTCCTGAGCTTGAAGATAAGGATTGTGAACAGTGCAACCCCCCAGGAAGAAGTAGTTAATGATCTGCTTCTGCACCTTGATATTCATAAGTCTATGGGGCCGAATGGCGTTCACCCAAGAGTGCTTACGGAGCTGGCAGGAGAGCTCACCAAGCCTCTCGCCATCATTTTTCAGAAATCCTGGTCAACAGGAGAGGTACCAGATAATTGGAGGGTGGCTGATGTGACACCTATCTATAAGAAGGGACGGAAGGAGGATCTGGAGAACTACAGGCCTGTCAGTCTGACTTTGGTACCTGGAAAGATCATGGAGAGGATTATCTTGAGTGACTTCTCATGGCAATTGCAGGGAAGCCAAGGAATCAGGGCCAGTCAGCATGGGTTTATGAAAGGGAGATCTTGCTTAACAAACCTGATCTCTTTCTATGACCATGTGACCCGCCTTTTGGATGGGGGGAAGGCTGTGGATGTTATCTACTTGGACTTCAGTAAGGCCTTCGACACAGTTTCCCACAGCATTCTCCTGGAGAAACTGGCGAATCACAGTATAGACAAGTGTCCTCTTCCCTGGGTTAAAAACTGAGTTGTGATTAATGTGGCGAAATTCAGCTGGCTGCCGGTCACCAGTGGTGTCCCTCAGGGATCAGTTTTGGGGCCAGTCTTGTTTGGCATCTTTGTTGATTACTTGGATGTGGGGATTGAGGGCAAGTTTGCAGACAACACCAAATTGTGTGGCAGTGTTGATCTGCTTGAGGGGAGGAAGGCTCTTCAGAGGGACTTGGACAGGTTGGATCGATGGGCCAAGGCCAATTGTATGAGGTACAATAAGGCCAAGTGCCGGGTCCTGCATTTCGGTCACAACAACCCCCAGCAGCACTACAGGCTTGGGGATGAGTGGCTGGAAAGCTGCCCAGCAGAAAAGGACCTGGGGGTGCTGGTAGACAGCCGGCTGAATATGAGCCAGCAGTGTGCCCAGGTGGCCAAGAAGGCCAACAGCATCCTGGCTTGTATAAAGAACAACGTGGCCAGCGGGAGAAGGGAAGTTATCGTGCCCTTGTACTCAGCCCTTGTGAGGCCTCATCTTGAGTATTGTGTTCAGTTCTGGGCCCCTCGTTACAGGAAAGACATTGAGGTGCTGGAATGTGTCCAGAGGAGAGCTACCAAGCTCGTGGGGGGCTTAGAGAACAAGTCATATGAGGAGAGGCTGAGGGACCTGGGCATGTTTAGTTTGGAGAAGAGGAGGCTGAGGGGGGACCTCATTGCCCTGTACAACTACCTGAAAGGAGGTTGTAGAGAGGTGGGTGTTGGCCTCTTCTCCTTAGTTACTAATTACAGAACCAGAAGAAATGGTCTGAAGTTGCAGCAGGAGAGGTTTAGACTGGATATTAGGAAGAAATTCTTTACAGAGAGAGTGGTGAGGCACTGGAACAGCCTGCCCAGGGAGGTGGTTGAGTCCCCATCCCTGGAGGTATTTAAGAAACAAGTTGACATGGTGCTTCACGACATGCTCTAGGGGCAGGGGGCTTGCTTTTTCGGTTTTTTGTTTGGTTGGTTGGGTTTTTTTGCTTTTTTTTTTTCTTGTAAGTATGATTTGACTCGGTGATCTAGGAGGTCCTTTCCAACCATGATTATTCTGTGATTCTGTGACCAAAGTTTTAGATGCCAAAACAGGACAGAGAAAGCTCTAAGGAACCCTAAGCTATGAACAAACATAGAGGTTAAACAAACAAGGAACTAAACTGCTATCAGCACATAACCACTGACTTGTCATGGGCTGAAAGATTTCATGCAAAGGAAGAAATTCTGATTCAGAAGTCTCAGAAGCTGTGGATCTCATTTTCTAGCTTACACAACAGAAGAAAAATATCAGTTTAAGTCGGGAAGCATGAAACAGTTAACCTTTTGCTTCTATTAGCTCGGAGCGCTACTTTTTGGTGATGTTTAAGGTCATTTCTAACCTTAATGATTCTAGGATTCTCCTTTCCATCAACAAGCTCTGCTGCTGCTTTGCATTTTATAGCCCGCCTGTCCCCCAGAAGCCTTTGCAGTCATTCCTCCTCCTCTGGCCTTTCAGTGAGATTTAATCTCCTAGGAGAATAGATTTACTTCAGATACAGCATAGGTCTTATGTCTTGTTCCTTTCCATTTTTAATACTGAAAATATGTTCTACTAAGCAGAGTAATGCCTTCTTGCTTTCACTGTGCAAGGTAAAATAGTTTGCATTAAAAAACCCCCAACAATTAACCTTATTTTTTAGTAGAGTTCTATTCATAAACTTTGATGTGTTCTTCTGGAAGGAGTCATCTACTACAGCCCGATGTAAAATTTGGAGCTTGGATCTTGAATAAGGCCTCAGATGGGATCCTGAGGAAAAAAGGTAAGAGAATTTTGCTGACTAGAAAAGAAACAGTGGTTAATCCTTTTCTGTGTACTGCTGCTTCTTCAGTCTCTATCTGAAGTTTTCCTCAAATTGTTCAAGTATAACCCTTTTTTCTTGGTTCCACTAGGCAGCAAAGCATGAGGAAAAAGTGTGTTTCTGTATTATTGTGCTTTGCACAATAGAAGGAAAACAGTACTTCATAGCAGTTGTGTGTCCTACTGCACAGGTGACAGGTTAACCACTTCCTTGGTGAAGCATTTCCTTTGATACTCTGTTTATCCGTATCATACATGCTGCATTTGTTAACACTCTATGGTTTAGATGCCTTCATCTGAGACTCTCTGGAGCTCTATGTTTACCTCAGCATGATGAAGCTCTCAGGGATGCTCTGTCAATCTGTGATGTGGTTTAGGTGAATGCTCCTCATGCTGTAATTTTACCTGCTGTAGAGCAGATGCCTCCTGCTGTGAAAGTGATAGTTTGGTGGTTTATAAATTGGGTCTGTTTCAGTTTGTCTGGCCCTCTTCCCTTTGCCTGCTCCTGCCCAATCCTTTCTTGCCACAAGTAGAGTTTGCCCATGGGCCAACAACCTCCAGAGCACATGGCTGGTAGTGGAAGTGAAACAGTGCAAGGAGGCAGTGGGGAGTGAGCTAGGGAGGCCAGTCTCTGTGCATGACTGGGGCAACTGAGCCAAGACCCAACCTCTCCTCTCCAGGCCCTTGCACAGGACTGGTGTGAGGCTGTGGATTTGCACGTCGGTGTGGTACCTGAGGTACTTTGCACAAGGCAGTGGCCACGTCCTGCCAGCAGATCCAGGCTGAGAAGGCAGAATCCAGTACAGTTTGTTATTACTTGTTTGGTGGGGCTTTTTGCCTTCCAGCCCCTCTGTGAAGCTTAGAGACTTTAAAATGAAACAAGAAGCATTTTAAATGAGAGCAGAGCCATCAATAATCTCATGTAGCCATAGAATATGAAGTCTGTGGTATTGATGTCTCAGTCTGGCTCTTGTAACTGACCAGAAAGACTTATGGGGCCAATAGAGATCACATGGCTCGTAATTTTATAGCCACAAATTATTAAAATAATTATAATAAAGTAATAATAATAAACTTCCACTTACTTTAATGTCAAATCTTTCTGACACCGATTTCTCTATCTTGCATGTAACTCCTAAAGCCTGAAACTCTTCTGAATGAGTCCCATACCCTCATTCCACAATCCCATGGATAAATTCTAAAAAGCTCCCTCTAACTGCTCAATAGTTGAGAGGCTTTTTGAGCTCTTATAAGAGATTTCACTGAATGGGAGAAACTTTCCTTTGGAAGCCAACTTATTAAAAAGGCAAAGTCAAGCACTGTCAAAATTATGGCAAATGCTGTGAGCCTGTCACTTCAGAATTGTAGGGGCAGATGGTGAGAAACTTTCCTGCTGGTCAAGGAACTTTCTGAAGGCTCAGCTCGTTACTTGGACCAGACTGATTTATTTATTTTTTTTTAGTATTTTTTTGTAAGAACTAAACTTGGATCACCTCCAATTTGCCATAGGCTAACAGCGTATATCACCTAGTAAAGGCCAGCTGCTTCGTGGTAATGTCATGTCCCAGAATAACCCTTTTCATCTGATTGTGCCTTTGGTAAAGCAAGGAAGCCTGGGAGCTTATTCCTTGTTCTGTATTCCTCCTGAATCTTAGCAAGCCAGAATTGAAATGCAGTGACATGTTGGTTTGGGTTGGTTTGGGTTTTTTTCCCCAAGAGACCTGAAGGATCAGCATACTTCCAGGACAGGGCTCAAGAGCTAGACAGCAAGACAGTTCCTATCCAAAGAATGACTGGAAGAATAACCACTGTTGAATGTAGGCTAGCTACTGAACTGACAGCTGCCTTGAATGTGCCCATGGCATGCCCTGAAGATGTTCAGAACTTTGGGGTTTTGGTTGGGTTTATCTGGTTGCTGCTGAAGAAGCTTTCCTTTCCCTGGTATTTTAAAGGCGTGTGTTGTGACCTGTCACTTTCTAAATGTGTTTGGTTTGAAATGTGAGTCTGGTCTTGGAAAAGCACGCTGTGGGAATGTGTTTATTTTGCTCTCTGCTGGAGGCAACGCTGAACAGCTTCATTTCCAGTTGTGCTGAAGTTTCAGTTCAGATTTGTGTTGTAAATGGAATAATCACATTTTAGGAGAAAAACTGGCGTGTCTGGTCTACAAATAGAAAGTCTAGAGCCTGCAACTTTGCGTTAGCCTCCCCCAGACTCTGGCTTTCTCCAGGCAAACAGGCACGTTCAACATGAAGTTTGTTGCAGAAATGGTGATGTAAACACCAAAGCTCCAGTTCACAGCTAATGCCAATCTTCCCTAGACACTAAGGGGCTTCTCCAAGTCACATCTAACACTGTTGGCTTCATCAGCTGGGAGGTACTCCCCAAACTTCAAAATACAAATCCATTTAAAGTCCATTTATTCCTATCCTAAGAATCAAGGAAGTCAAATCAAACCAACAACAGAACCAAAGCAAACCCCGGGTTTCAGTGCTGCTTGGTTGCAGAGATTGCAAAACAGAATCTTTTGCTTTGCAAACACTGATAAATATATGCAGAGAATACTCTCTGTTTCAGTTCAAGTGACAATATAGAGGTGTTGAGGGCTGATTAAAGCAGCTGATATTTGTTCAAAGCTTGAAGAAGGGAAAGCCTGGACACACACTGCTTTTTATTATCCATAATCTTGCCTTTTTCTAAGCCAGAGCTATTTGGAACTAAGAAAGTATTTTCAACCTGTGTGACTGGCATTGCATGAGAAAATCACACATAGGAATTTACTCACCTATATAATGTGGTTTTAATTGCAGTAGACAATAAAAAAGAGCTAAAATTTATTCTTCTTACTGACATAAGGGCAGATTAAACTCCACCTTATTTCTCTTTTTTTTTAAGAGACCAGCCTAGTTTTTATTGCACATGACAGGAGCAGAGGACTCTTGTCAGGAATACACCTAATAATTTCTTAAGAAAAAAAGCATCTTCCATAGATATCTTTCCTGTAGCCCTTCAGTAAGAAGCTGAGTGGTGTTTCGAGCTCCCCAAACACAGGGTCATTCCCACGTGCAGCACTTGTTCATCTTTCTCCTGCATCTGAGTGTCTGCATCCATGGCATTGCAACATACTGTGTCTGAGAGCACATCTCTCAAACTCAACAAGCAGAGCTGCACAGTTTAGCAAGGCAGCAGAGACTGACTAATGCTCTGGGCTTTTGAAGGTGTGCAGTAGGAGTTAAATCACAGAGTCGATCTGGGGCCAAATTGCCAGGAGTTGAGTATCGATGTGTGTGTGGTGACTCTCTGAGTTAAGCCAATGACAGATTTTACTAAAGACTCTCTTTTTCTTTGTACTCCATCTCTGTCCTTAGAATTGATGCTGCTTGTGAAGATGGGTACATTATGTGTGATTTTTTACATCTCTTTGGCTGAAAAACACCCCATTTAAAGAAGCAGCATTACTATTTCTCCCCACTTACCAGAACAATTACTTTGACAGGGCCACACGTCCTGAGTGGACATCTGCTGTATATTTACATTTACTTATCCTCTTTGGCTATGTGTAAAATGCACTTTTACCTAGACCATGTTATAAGCACTTGAAGGAGAATTGGGAAATTGTTACTGTATTTTTCCATTCCCTAGGATCACTATCAAAGTATATCTCCTGTGCTTTAGCACCTGCATTTCTGCCTCAAGCAGCTCAGTGAACAGAATCATTTAGTGTAAACTAGTTATGTATCTGTACAGCGCTCTGTACATTGAGAGAGAAGAGGGAAAAAAAATCCTCGTGCTCCATAACACCACTACCAGGCATGTGACTGTATAATCCCATGCCTCTGAGAGCAGATGGAGTAATCCAGGAAGTATTTTACATAGTTCTGCTTTTAGCCAAAAGCTTTTGCATTTCCAGGAACACCGTATCAACAAATAAAAACAAAACCTTATAAAAATTAAGTCAAGTTTCTAGTTTAAATATATTTTTTTTTAACCAGTGGAGAATCTAGTCAAGCTTATGGAAGATACTTAGAAAATGACAGACTGCAAAACAAAAACAGAGGCACAATTTTGCACACACATCTCAAATACAGAATGAGAAATCTAGAGATTTAGTGTTCAAACTTCAAAAAAACCCAAAAAATCCAGTACAAAACTGGCCACTGTGGACAACTGATAGGGACTTGGGAGACTGAGTATGAACCTGTTGTAAGTTAACAATACTGACTGACACGTCTGTGATTCTTGCTTTATTAAGCAAAGTCATTCTGGTCATTAATTTCAGCATGAGATAGTTTTCCAGAGGCCTTTGTGTGTTAGCCTAAGTGATTCTTCACTACAGAATGAAATCAGCGTGGCAGTGCGGTACCCAACATCTTTGAACTTAGCCGAATTTAACTGCCCAGATGTTTCATGAAAGGCTTTCAATTCGGATAGTATTTTCAGCCTGGCTGCCTACCAGAAAATAAATACCCTTCAATTTTTCATGGAGCCAGGAGAGTCTGAAATGGAGAGTTTTTCTCCTCCTCCCTGCCCCCCGCGGCAGTGGGTGCCGGTACTGAGGTACCAGAGTGACACCGCGTGGTCGAGAGGGGGGCACAACAAAGGAACTTTAGGAACAGTAAGGGAATATAAATTTTATCCCGAATATACGTCAGGGCTTGACTAAGTCTTGTCATAGGTCGTCTAAAATAATGTTCCTGGTTTTTTTTCATGTATTTGTGTATTAAGCCCAAAATACTAAGAAAGAAAATCAGATGTGTTAAGTCCTGGTGCGGGGAAAAGTACCTAATTTCTCCAAGGAGATCAGAAAATTCACACTTCCTCAAAGTCTTTTAAATGTTGTTGTACTATTAAAATCAGGATTACCTCTCAGACAACTTTTAAGAAAGGCTTGCCCATATTTTTATTTTTTCATCCTCTTATGGGAACATAAAATTGTTTAAGCTTTCTCATCCACCAGCCAATTTGATATGTTCTACACTATTTCTCTTCCTTTCAACCTTTTGCCTGGCACCAGAGGATATTAAGTAACTTTTAACCTCCCAGCAAGTCAGGAGTCCCAGTATGCTTCAGGATGAGATTTTGATCTGTGTGAGGTAATTCATAGAAGCTGTAATTCCTCATCCTCAGATTATAGTTTTAAAATAAGATCAAGACAAATCTGCTAGGAGAGAACCCCTCCTCCTTTTCTTTGCAGCCACAGAGTTAAAAGATAGTGAGAAACATGTGCCTGCATTGACGGCCAGGGCAGGGGCAGGGTGTGGGGTGGCAGGTGTCAGGCACATTTGGAGTAAAATATTGAATAGTGGGAGCCCAGAGCAAATAGAGTTCAAAGGGCTGTGAAATATTTACACTACTGTCCACAGTTTACCCAGCAAGAGGTTGAAATGGATCCTAGACATTCAGGGAGTTGTTCACACGGAGCAATGAGTGACTGAGCTTAGGTAACACAAAAAAGGCCAAGATCCTGTGGGAAGCAGCTAAAAATGACCTATGAAGAGGGAAACTAAGAGACCTAGTCTTTTCACTGCCTTCCTTCAACTAGTCAAATCCTTTCTGATCTCCACAGGTGTCTGAAGACCTGCTGGGTCACAGCAGTAAGCTGTTCACAGTATGACCCATTAAGAGAGCCTACAGGGTGAAAAGGACTGACCTTTCCTTTTATCCCCCCCATGCCACCAACTGGGAGCATTTTAGAGCCTCAGCTCTCCTCTGATATGAAAGAGTCGAGATGGGATAACCTCAGGTATTAGATAACCCTCCTGATTGTCTTTAGTCCCTGTTGGAAGCAGCCCTTGGTTTGGTTATGACGTTCTTCCTCTAATCACTGCCAAGGAGAATGGCCCTGAAAAAGGTCCACCTCTGATGTCTCAAGTCAATAGACACAGATAACAGAGGGGAAGAAATACAGTGCTGAAGGGCAGTTGGAGATAGCAGCAAAGACTTTTAATGATACAGGCACAAAATTTCTCATTTTTTAGGCAAAAAAGAACTTTTGAAAGACCAACAATTAGCAGGAAAATCGATAGTTAATGGGTCTTGTACAAATTAAAGCAATAGGTAAAGAGCAAATCAGAACAGGGAAGCTCCTTTAGCCCCACTTGGGTTAGAAGGGCCCATGGTGCTTGCTGAAAAAGTCTCAGCTGCCATGGAAAAAGCTGTTCCTTCAGGCCTAAGGATCCATGCTGGAAATTACCAAGACCAGAGGTTTTGGCTCTGCCAGAAACACGTTGCCTTGCCCATACTGATATTATCTGAGTTGTAGGCAGGACCTTTTAAAAATTAAAATCAATATGTTACCACTTAACATAGTTTGGGAAAATATTTCCTTAAACAACCCCCTCCAACAGCCTAGTCTACACCCTACACAGGTCAGCAGAAAGGCTTTTACTAAGTTCAAAGAATTTAATATAACTGTTCCTGTAAAGCCACTAATTATCCTCAAAGGCATAATACCTGTCCTTTTAGCAACTAGGAGAGACCACTTCCAATTCTTCCCTTAAAGGTAAACGGTCACCTATACTGGATATATATGTTTGAGCTCAGTCAGTTAATCAGCAGCAACATCACTAGAGACTGCTATTGATTCAAACACAATGAGAATATATAGAGATAGCCAGCAGACAACACTGAAGTGAAATCTGCCCAACAGCAGCGGTGAACACCCAGTACCCTGCTGCCATACACGTGAGAGGAGGCAATACTTTATACAGCAGTACGCTGGGGGAATAAAACCCAGAGTCATGACCTGAAACTACCCATTGACACAGCAGATGTAAACCAGAGAAGCTGGTGATCAAAGCAATGGGAAATTTCTACATTACCCCATAAACTGATGCAGCTTGTCAGAAAATAAGGCAAGGAGCTTGGTCAAGAATGAGTGGTCATGCTTAATGAAGTATGGCCTCCGTATCAGGGCTTCCTTATTCTCACTCAGTCTTCACAAAGCTGATACAAAATAAAATCATGTAGGGTTGCTATGTAGTAGTGCCAGTAGTAGTGCTATGTCTTCATGCAGACACCAAGCAGGAAGTACTGCTGTTTAAAACTAGCTGTTCAGAAGTAACCCCAGATACTGATGCAGGAACCCTAGTAAGTTCTCAATCATTTGCTGCTAGCTGTTTAAAAGTAATTTTAGGCATAGCAAATGCAGCTGCAATCTGGCCAGATAGATTCTTTATGACTCCAGCAGGTACATTTCCCATTCCCCCCGGGCCAATATAAATCTTCCACTTACCCCATGCTTCAACAGAGGAGTAACAAAGGAGGAGTGTGTAGTGTATGTTCCAGGACAAAACAGGTCCCTCAGGTAATTTACGTGTTCCTTTTTAGCAGTGTCACAATAGCTTGACATCCCCTCCCTCCTGGAGAAAAATGATTATACCAATGCTGAAAATAGATCTACACACAGCAGTGAAAAGCTAAAGTCGGTGCCCTTTTAGCACAATAGGAATTGGATCAAACACACATTTACCAGCTGCTACTGCGGGACTGTCCCAGCACAGTGCCTCTTCTGCCCCTAAGAGCGTGGTCCCCCCAGAGCTGTTCTGCTGATGCAGTTCACAGCAGCTTCAGTCTTCAGTCAGAAACCAGTTTATGCATAGGGGATGTTTTCCAACTGTAGCTGGTCAGAGGCGTGCAGTATTTTTCCTTCACTTAAGGTTCTTTTTTTCTTTTTTAAACCATTAAGCTCTTTCCTTTTGTCAAACACATCATTCCTTTAACCTTATTCTCTTTGGCACTAACTGCACGTGGTATAAAGCAATGGGTAATGTTCTAATTTCCTGGCAAACTGTGTGCAGTAAATACATCCCTCTGATTCTAGTAACTGCATTTGCACTGAAGGTTGAAGTTTTTCTTTAGTGCTCAGACTGAGACTAGTCCTTTCCTAATACTGACAAATTAACACTAGTTTTAACTTGGGTTAGGATGGACATTTAATGTTTCTACAGCACTTAACGTTGATATTATCAAACCTTCTAGGTACAACTATAATACCCCTAGTGAGGGACAGGAATCATGAAACACCATGCTTAACCTTACTCTTTCAGAGCTGGGTTGGTACGTAAATTGTGGGTGAGGGTTCTGTTGTTTTGGTTGGCTTTTGTGTGGGTTTTTTGTTTGTTTGTTTGTTTTTGTTGCTGTTTTTGTTTATTTGTTTTGGGGTTTGTAGGTTTTTTGTTTGCTTGGTTTTGTTTTGATTTGATATTTTCTCTAAATAAAGTGTTACCATGTGACCTAGTAGAGCCAACAGAACAGGTAACAAATAAGTCAGCTGCAACTTGCTGACCAGGCTCAGAACAGTCACGTCAGACTAAACCTCAAACAGATACTGTTTTGGGAACAAGAAGTGAATTGCTTAGAGCAGAGGTCAGCCCCCTGCAGCAGGGGTGCCAAAGACAGCACATAGACCCTTCTGGACAAGCAAAGCACAAGGCTGGAGAGCAAAGGCCAGGGCATCTTAGGAAGGGAAAGAGTTCCCAACTCTACTCTGAAGAGCTTCTGCTTTCCAGAGGTGGAAGGAGGGGGAAGAAGAAAAAGAAAAAAAAAGCCTTCTCTCCATGAGTGCTTCCCAACTCCCGCTAAGATTTAAATAGCACTGTTTTTCTCTTTTAGATCGGTGATCAATCTCCTACATTGCCCTTAAAAAGGCTTCTGACATCAGAGTTAGACAACAAAAAAGAGAGCAAGAGCATCAGACTGAAAGCTGTCCATTGGAAGTGTCTCTCTGCCTCAGCCCCCAATCTCTGCTCTAAGATCACACAGATCTTAGATCTGCTACTGCAGAACATTCCAGCCTGGGGGTGGGAAGTGCTAGCTATTCATCTTCCTGGACTTCCCTTTACCCAAAACATTTTCTCTTTCATGAAACTTCTTGCATCACCTGCCACAGTAAATTCTGGGCAGAGAATAATTTTTAACAGCATATACAGCCAATCAGTTTTAAGAATAAGAGCCTGAGAAAACTAGAGACATTTTCAACAGCAAACATGACTGTAGAAGTGGCTGATGTATGACAGGGGAAAATATTTAAGATAAGAAAATAATCAAGGAAGAGAGACAGCAGTTGGGATCAAATTGCTAGAGACTGTCAAGTGAGAATCTGGATAAAAGGGAAATGCACAAAGAGATGAGTACTGCATGTTTGGTAGCAGCAATTTCAGGTACAGGTATCTGTTGGTGCTGTTCTCTCTCTAGGTGCCATAAACAATGACAGGAAAACACCCACAAGATGATAAATCATTAGAAAAGAACATACTTTAAATGAAACTTTGAAAGAGGTTAGGTCTGCAGCAGCAGGGCATGCCTATCAGCTAACCCTGATCTACCTGGTCAAGATAAAAAGAGGATGGATTCATTGACCACTGGAGCATAAAGGCACTGCTGGAAGTACTGGCCCAGGAAGTGACTGACCCGTGACCTTCACCACTACACCAGCACGTGAAGAGGTACAGGTTCCTTTTTACACCAGCTTTTACACTGTTTACCCCAATCAGGGATTTAGAATGTAAGGTACTTCCTCTTTGTTCCCTGTGAAACCTCTATTTTTAAGAACTCATTTTAAAAGTAGCAGATGGTAATACCATATTTGCAATAAAATGAATCATGTCTGAGTAAAATAAAAGCAGCTGAGCTCAGTCTACAAGCGTCTAGAGTAGGTGGATGGCTATTTTGAAAAGAACACAGCTTGCTAGCACTTGGAAACTTTAAAAAAACCAAACAAACAAACAAAAAAAAAAACCCAAAAAAACCCCCACACAAGTCACGCTAACACCAAAACCCTAATTTGATCCTGTGTAAAATCCTATTCTTGTATACACCAAACTTTTTTAACCTGTGCTACTTTTTAGCGGGATGGAGGACAAGCAAGTGAAGGAAAATAGCAAGTCAAGTTTGTAACTCCCTGTTGGGGTTTGCCTGTGCTCTAGGAGAAAACGTTACTGAGCAGCAGCCACAGCACCAGAGGGCAACGCTGATGCATTATGGAACATTGTTGCAAACAAGAGCAGTCTGCTTTTAAACAAAATAATTCCCAGTCTTGCAACATTCAGAAAAAAAGTTACTGCAAACTTGCCGAGCTTTTACAGATGCTGTCAATATAGAGGCCCATAAAGCTAACTTTAAATGCAACATAGTAACACTATTTACTAGTAATAAGTTACTAAGTGCCCACTTACTGTTAATTACGAAGTTCACTTACTACTAAATCTATTGCATATATAGCAGGAAGGGAAAAAACACCCAACATACTTAATGCATTGGCACCTAGTCACTTCAGAAAAGGTACAATGTCTGCTATTTTCAGTTAACCATTCTCCACCGCAGTTATGAAAAACAATGGTTGCCTGGTGGACCCACATCCAACTCTTAGTTTAGTACTACTCAGTTGTCTAAACATACTAATAAAAATCAGGAACCAGTAAAACTCTGCCAAGCACAAAAAAAAAATTTAAAGTTTCACATGACCAAAGCTTGAGCATCACAACCCTTTCACATACTAGATCCAGAGAGCAGAGCAGTTAAAGTGTAGATGATGTATTTTTCCTTAAGGTAAGTTATTTGCATCATTGATAATTTTGTACTGTATTTCAGAGTAGAGCTATTAAAACAAGTCATGTCTTTGCATACAATACTGGCCACCTTCTCTGACCTCAGGCAGATGGACAGTGTTACATTCCTTTCTCTGTCCTGTTCACCAGGGGTACTGTAATAGTTGATTCAGATGTAGAATGCCAGCTGTGTTACACCACCAGCCAGAACAGTGCCTGGGTAAACAAGAAAGATTGGAGACTTGCAGTGAATTGTTTAAAAAGCTTTCTTTAGGAATATTAGTACTGAAAACTTATGGTCAAGATGGGCTGAAGTGTTCACTGCATTACATGACACCGAGACAGACACCAGTACTTACGTGATAAAACCAGGATTTTACCAGCATTGCAAGCAACAACAATCTGAATTTGCTTATCTGAAGTTGTCTCCTCCACACAAAGAACTTAATTCCGTCCACTACACAGATATAAACTAAGTGTTAAGGTCCCCAGTATTTGGTTAAACAGGTTAACTTCTGATTTTCAGAGCAGGGGCCAGCAGGTTCCCCTTGTTTAGTTCCTACACTGAGGTAGCCAGCGAGCACCAACAATACTATCCCTCAGCCTGTAGAGCTCATGTCAAGTTACGACATTCAAGAGCAGATAAATGAGGTTCCTAGTTTGTCTTGAAATTGCATCCTGTTATTAGATGTGGTAATAGAAAGGAGTCAGCCATAGTAATATTCTTCCCTGCTGCCTTCAATTAAGAAGTAACTTTCTGTATAAACAAATTCAAAAAGCTCTTTTCTTGGTGGGCTTCCAACAGTAAATGATCCCATTAAGCTGACAGTATCCAGATACTTCCAGAAACCAAGAACCACTTTGCAGAGTGATGCTAACACCCTAACTGATATTTACATCTAAAAATGCTGCTTGGTAGAAAAAATTAGGTCTGACACTAATACTTTCAACTACTCATCAATACACAATAAGCAGCTGAGGAACAGGATGTCACATCTACTGCTTTTGTTTCAGTCTCTCTTCAGCAGCTGTAGGACAGAGCTTTTACAAACCTCCCTGTCCAAGAAGAGTTCATTTTGTTCCTTTCACATGCCTGATTTAGAAACTTAAACACTTCCATTACTATTCCACACTCTGCTGCAAGCTTCGGCCCCTAAGCAGCAAGTACAGAAGGCCCATAGTGCTTAAGACACAAGAAAAGCTAAGACAGAGGTGCAGCCCATCCCTATTGATGTATCTGAAAGCCAAGGTTAGAGGTAGCAATTGGAAATAAACAATTATTAGCATATAACTTTGAATTTTGTTTCAACCTTTCCTAGTACTCATCTGTAAACGTGAAATGCTGAGGAGCTTCAGAAAGTTCTTGCTTTCATCATGGGAGAATCTGGAGAGATGGAGCAGCTGGGTCTACCATCACAATTCCTAGCAGTCATGGTAAATCAACACTTCACTAGTCCTCTACAAAGACAGATTAGTTTTCAAATTAAGCATAGTTCAGAGGGCTCTGCCTTGAATCAGAGAACAGTGTTACTATTAGCAGCTGGAAGGGGCCCTGTAAAGCAGTTACACATCCTTATAGAGAAAGTCCATGTAAAATTTAAGACCTTAACTGATCCAGGAATTGGAACCGTGCCAATTCATAAGTTAACATTCCAACACCCAGCTAAATTTTGGGGCCTTCAAGATAACAGGAAAGCATACAGAGCAAGGATTTTTCCACATACCTTCAAAAACTCAAACCCTAAAATGAATTTGTCCATTGATTTGGCATAGTCAGCAGCACTTCAGTTAAAAATAATCTCAATTCCCATGTCCTTTGGCATATTAATTGCTATGCTCAAGGTCAGTTTTAATTGACATTACACTGAAACAACTCAAACTTGAAAGGAATTTCCTATTGTATCTTCCTATCATCAAGAACAGCAATTTAGTAGCTTAGGTTAGCTGCTTTTTTTTTTTAGACAAGTGGTACCTTACCAGTACATTTCCAAGAAAACAGAGTCCTTTTTTAGAGCACCCCTAGTCTGGAAAGAAATTCAGTCCTTCACTGTGTTTAAAGCTTTATTTATAAAAAAATTGCTGCATTAATGGCAGAAATATTTGCATTGTATTTCATCTCAGCACTAAAAAGGTTAATATTTACATTTAGATAACACTTAAAACAAAACAAACTACAAAGTTTTAAAGCCAAAAACAAAGAGACATACAAGTTACAGACAGACTTAATAAAAGTAATCACAATTATTTCACTCTGGCTGATTTAAACCACAGGTCTGTTATTTCTTAATCAGATTGGCAGGAAGAGTGGATTTGTCCAAGTCATCAAAATATGGATGATTCAAGGCCATTTTACCAGAAATTCTTTTTGCAGGATCATAAATCAACATTTTCTGGAAGAAAAAGAAAATACAATTACGCCTTCATTACATGGCAATTAAAATGTTAAATAGGTAGGCATTTAACCAGAGTAGTAATCATGTAAAGACAAATTTTCCCCCTGTTCCACGATTTCTCAGAGGGAGAGGTTATTTCCACCTACAAGTAAGTAGTAGGTCAGTAGTAATGCAGAACATCTTGAGAAGTGAAGAAACATCTTTCTTCTATTCAGTAACCAAGCCCGTGTGTGTATCAAGGTAGCACACATGCACTGAACTAACTCCAGAACCAGGCATCGAGTGGCAATAATTAAGTCTCAGCTTCTCTACCAGGGGAAATTCATAAGCTTTAGGCTCTTAAAGCCCAAAGCACTTACAAGGACAAGTGGTTGTATACTTGCTTCGTTAAACTGTCATTAAAGAAACTGCTGTCAAATTGCTCCTACTAAGCTCGGTGCAGCTGTTTACAGTTACAATTGCAGAGTGATCACTCAAGTTTTGGAATCCAAAAAGGAAAGTAGTATACAAGCAGGCAGAAATGAGAAACCCAGAGATTAAAAACTTGAGTTTCTTTGTAATAAGTTACTTCAACCTCATTAATAAGACCTTAATAATAAAATTGATGAGAGCAATTACAGGAGATGCCATAGCCACTGAAATAGCCTTCAGAACTTTCTAGAACAGGCAAGAGATTTGTTTTGCTAGCAGTTAAAGAGATCAATCTACAGTTCATATCATACATAAGGGGCCAAAAAAGAGAAAAGAAATGAAGCACCTAGAAGCTTTCTATTAGACCTAAACCTAGCCAAGTCTCTACAGTCTTTTTGCTTTTATTTCTACTTCAAATTCAAGTAATCAAGATACTACCAGCTGCTTCTCCCCTATCTCCACAACAAATCTGTCTGCCAGAAGAAAGCTTAACCAGTATTACTCTGCCCAGTACTCAGCCTTGATATTTAACTATCTTTAGACTTCATCCTACAGGGAGGCTTCCATGTTGATTTAAACCACAGAATTAGCATTTTTCTTCTCTGAACTCCTGCCAAATGCAATGCTGTCTCTAGATTTAACCTTGCATGTACAATTTTACCTTGTGACAGGTTCACATCAGCTATACCCCAGAACAGTACCCTATAGCTAATATTGATATCAAAGGTTCTCTTAAAATTGAAGTTTCTCTGAATAAAGAGAAGCTGTGACATGGAGACTACAGCACTTCCACTGACAGATTAAGTGACCATTTATTCCCTGAGCAGTTTAGAGCACAGTTTTTCCTGGAACTTAGTGTCTGATAGACCAAGGCTCTTGATGACAGCCATTAAGTGCTTTGAAATAGTGGTCACAGAAGTCACTTAGTTTATGAAGATCTTAAGGTTATAGCCTCACTCAAGCAATTGGTCTTCACACAAAAATACACGACCCGTTTTCAAAGCTGGCTATTTTACATACTGTTCCCATCTGCAATAGTCTTTAGAATGAGACATTGACACTTTGGACACATCTGAGCTTGTGCTCTAGAATGAAATAGTCAGTTTTGTTGCCTTTAAAGTTCTATTACTGCTAAAGGCTTAAAAGTGTCATAAGAAAACGGATTCCAGATGCCTAAGAATCTATACCACTGCCACCAGGTATCAATAGGAAGCTAAAATTTCAACATCTAAGGCAAAAACTATACAAGATTTTACAAAACTGAATACGCTTTAAGATTAGTTTTGCATTAACAGCATTTGAGGAACTAGTAATTTTTGCCTTTGTCAGCAGCAGCCCAAAACACTGGTTTGACACAATGACACCACAAATGTGCTCAGGTGAGTACTTAGCAGGCCAGATCCATGACTATCAACAAGGCTCACTTGCCCGTTCTCTTGATTTTAATTTGCAAATACAATCAGTAACAATTCTACTTCAACACTGATTTAATAATGGTGGCTTAAGTGGACACAGAGGAATTATTCCCAGATTAAGTCAGTTATTTCTGTAAAAAATACAGGTATTACAGACAGGCTTAAACAAAGAGCCTGGTTTCACAACAGGTCAAATTCAGCTGTTTCCATCACTGTTTATGCAGTTAAAACTACCATGAAAGCTTAACCAAGATGAGTCCACCGAGATGAATCCATGTGCTACCATAAAAGAAGAACATTTCCAACTGCATCAGCAGTCATACAGCCACAGAACAATTAGTGCTGGCACCAGGAAGGCAACAGCTACACTCTGTGGGCAGAAGCCTTCACCTAGAAAGCTAGTTCTCACATTCAAGTTGTGTCTGGCTTATTAGTATTAAGAAGCTGAGGTGTAACTGCTTAATGAGAAGCAGTCTAATTACCAATTATTTATGAAAGGAGTGAATGTCACCCAGTGTCAGTTCTACAAGAATGACAGCTTGTACCACTGCTGACAGTTTGAAGTCTCCACATCTTCCCTCTAGCCGATTGGTATTGCTTGATGTGTTAGGAAATATCTGAAACAACCTGTTCATTTTCGTAATCAGCAGTTTAGGAAAGGCTACTTACAGACAGCAGATCGAGTCCATCTTCATCTAAGTTTTTGACATGTGTTCCAAGGCTGCCAGGTTTCCATTTTGGGAATGTGTTTTTATAATCTTGAAGGGATTCCACTTCGGGCCATACCTCATTGTTGGGGGTCCCTAAAGCTCTGTGCAAGTATAAGCAAAATGAAGCACTTTAGCTCAAGATCTGTATGCACTACTATGACTTGAAAAAGCACACAGTGCTACTGTGCAATGCTGTACAAGAAGCAAGGAAGGGTTCAACTTGACATACCTGAAGATTCTGAAGAGCTGGTCGATCTCTGAGTCCCCGTGGAAAAGTGGTTTTTTAGTTGCCAGCTCTGCAAATATGGTACCTATGCTCCAGATATCTACGGGAGTAGAGTAACGAGCAGATCCTAGCAACACCTCTGGAGACCTGTACCACAGTGTCACTACCTATTGAACAGGGAAATTATTAAAATAAGTTCATAGAATCAGCTCCTCTAGTTGATTGCAAGCACAATGGCTCATCCATTATTAAACAGCACTCACAGGGGTGGGTTTTTTTGGTTAAAATAGGCAGTGCTAGAAACTTTAGTGAAAATACTAGTTTCAAACTTGATTTATAAACATATCAAAGTCCATTGCAGTAGTTTCTGCTGCAAGCAAAGCAGTTGTCTACACTGCTTCCCAAAGAGCTGGGAGCCTTCAGCACCTAGCCACTAAAGCCCCTGAACTTGAGTACTTTGTGAAGCAAAAATACTCTTATGAGAAAGTGAGCAACAACTTCTGGCTCATCTGATTCACTGTTAAGGTAATAGGTAGGATTCATAAGTGCTTGGGAACCTTAGAGTAAAACCACAGTCAGAGAGGTGGAAAACCACTGAATAAAACAGAACTGAAACAAAACTTTGATACTGTTAGTTTACGACTTCAAAAACTCTGATTTATTTTTTTCAACTGTTTTATATTCAATTATTACCAGGAAGCTAGTAAATATTGTCCAAGAGGATGTTTCAACTCACTTCATGAGTGTATACACGCACTGGAATTCCAAAAGCTCGAGCCAATCCAAAATCTGCCAGTTTAATCACTCCCTTGTTATCTATTAAGAGATTCTGAGGTTTTAAGTCTCTGTGCAGAACTCTTCTTGAATGGCAGAAGACAATACCTTGCAAGATTTGATACAAGTAACTCTAGAAAGAATGGAGGAGAAAAAAGGGAGTAACCTTTAGTAAAAGTTAAGTGTTCTGCAACATAAAGCTGTTCACTTATTCATTATCTCTCTCCACAGTAGCAGGAATGGAAATCCAAAGCATTGCAGATTTTGTTAATATCCTAAAGCCACACAAATCAGTTCTTTACTTTAAGCTTAGTTTAAGGCAGTTACATTTCAGTAATTAAACAATGTGAAATGGCATTTGAGAGCAAAACTCATTCCTCTTATTATCCACAGCTGTTTTTTTTAACCTTTCATTTCTCTTCAAGAAGTTAATTACACTGAAAATAAGAGCTGCTTATAGCTTTGCAGGTCATCTTTAATTTCTCTCGTATCAAGAAATAGTCCTTATTACCTTAACACATGAACGATCCAAATATTGGCCAGATGGAATAGTATCCAAGTACTTCTTGAGATCCATGGAAAGGAATTCAAAGACAAGGTACAGTCTTGAATCCTGCATAAGAACATCCTGAAGACTGAAAATTGAGTGTACAATCAACTCCATTGCAAAATGCATGGTCTCACACTTACATTTCCCCTTTCAGCAGGGACACAAGCTGACATTTCCAGGTTCCTATTATGAAAGTCTTAAAAAAAGCTTTCAGTCTTCAAACATTGGCAGACTTAGTGAGTTATGCTGTCATTTGGAAAATCAAGTACATATGAAATAGCATCAGACTGAGATAAAACCCTATATGCTTCCTCTTAAACATATGTTCCCCTCACATCTAGTGTCAGGCACAGAAGTCTAAGGAAAAAAATATTGTTACCTTTAAAAAAAAAAAAAAAGGCCTGTGGGTGTTGGTGCCCAGCTTCTGTGTGAAGCCAGCTTATTACAGCAGAGACTGAATTACTAGGGCAGTTTAAGGGAATGTAATAGGAACACCAGTAGACACAGCAGGACTTGCACAAGTTTAAATATCTCCATCCTTAATAAATTATAAGGATTCCTAAACACCAGAACAGAGACACTACACAGCTGGAACTTGGCCAGTTTTAAGGCACAGTAGAGATCAAATATTTTGCTGCATCAAAGAGCAAGTATATATTGTGTGGCAAAGACAAGAGCTGCAATCAGTTCTACACATCAACTAGTCACTGATGGAAGCTTCCCTCATAGCTCAGATGTGCCAGCTATGACAGCATCATAACACAACATGTAAATCTCTGCAACAAAACAGCAAGAAAATTATTAATGGCAGAGTCTCACATAAGAATGCTAAAGTCAAATCGTTTGTCCCCCGCTGGCAAATCAAACTCTGAGACTGACTAAAGTTTTCATGAGGTACACCATCTCCTTTCTGACAAAAACTGCTCTGAAGATGATTTACATAAGTTACAAAATGAACAAAAAGCCCTTAGATTCCAACTAGAACACTGGCATTAACACAGGATTCAGGACTACAGCTATCTGCTGCACAGCAGACCTATGTGAAAGCAGAGTAGCACTCACCTGACTAGAATGGTGGAAAAAAATAATTTCTTATCTGAAGGGACCTAGTGCCCTTCAGAAAGTTTAGCTAAATACCAGTATATGCATACCAGACTATATTGGGATGATGCAGCTCTTTTAATAAAGAAATTTCTCGGATAGCAGTACTTGGAACACCTTCCTCCTCACTTTCTAGACGTATTTTCTTCATTGCAACCACCTGGCCTGTGGTTTTATGCCGACCTTTATACACAACACCATAGGTACCTGAACAAAAAGACAGTGAAAGGCATATAGGAAATACCAGTTTCAGGTACAGAAAAGTCATTGCAAATAAGAACTGCTAACGTAGGCGAGAGCCCTTGCAATCAAGTAGTTTTTTGTTTAAGTATTTGGCTTGATTATGAAGTGCTCCTTAGTTTTGGCAATTTAACAGTGCAATAGTTGTTTAACACATGCCACCCATAAACAGGACCATTTGTTAGGACAGGGTACTTAGTAGCCCAAGTGTGTAATTTGACTATTTGGAAGATGTAGCTGTAAAAATTGGATACTATTTGAGTTTCAGATTGATTAACTTTCAGATAAGATCACTATACCTCTTCATCTCCAAGGGGTTATGATTCTGCCACGGATACATTGTATCAAAGTGTTAAAGGCTTAGCTGTGAATAAAAGGTCATGCTCCCTCTACAGTGGGATCTATCCATCCATTGGTTAAGTCTATAGATACCTCTAGTGCAGGAGTGAGAGTACTGCTGTGGGTCTCAGCAGAAGCTCAATGTGGAACCAGTAGTAAATCTCAAATCAGTAATCTATTTTAATCATCAGCATTCACAGAAGTAGAACCCTCAACAAACCAAGACAGTTTAATTACTCCATTTTCACACTTCTTGAAGCATTAATCCCTCAGATTAGGCCCAAACTAGTTTCTTTCAGGAAGAAAGATTCATGCACAAGTTGCAAAGCTGTGTTGTAAGATCTGAGCCCATACATTTTGCAAGCATATTGGAGAGCACCTTCTCAGAGTAATATACTGCAAATTCCCAGTTCTGCATAACTGTAAAGTATTGTAACACACACCAGCTTCTACACTTAACACAGGCAGAATTTCCAGTGAAAGGGGGGTTGTGACTAACATCTGCATTCAAGCAACATTTGTAGTGTCTTATAGTAAACTAATTGTTAAAATTCACCTCTCCATAGAAGTCTGCAATCTGCACTTTCCCTTGACAAGCATAGCAACCAGGTATCGACTGAGCTGAACAATCCACAAATCACTACTTACTAACAGCAGCTCCAAGCAAAATATGTATACCACACAGTAAAACTTCAGGAGTAAATGGTAAACAAGTCCACACACAAAGGAGTAGTGGAGCTACCTAAATTGAAAAGCTGGTTTCAGGCCTCAGAACATAGGGGTTTCCCCCCCCCCCCCTTGGAGAAAAATTACACCATTAGCCACCAATATGAATGCAGATGATCCTCAGCACTGATCAGTTGTTTCAAACAGACTGTATCATTTTCAAAAGAAGGGCAGTCTTAAAACTTCCCTATACAGAGACAAATGGCAAATGAAGCCTGGGGCTTACTGCAGTAGTTAGCTAAATCTCAGTAATTCCTCTGATAGCCAGAGTGCATAGAGCTTCTATGACACTTGGTAACTCGAGCACTGCAGGACCCCCAGTTCTCCGTACTTACCTTCCCCAATCTTCTCTATTTTTGTGTAATCATCCATGGCTATGCTTATCCCTGAAACAAACAGGAAAAACAACTTGAAGGTGAACAGTTGCTATCCTGAACACAGCCAAGTCACCAAAGCTATGCCAGATCTTCAGAAGCTAATTTTGTCTTATACATTTAGGACGCAGTCCTCCTCAACAGAAGCACAGGACTTTATTCAGAGACCCAATAAGAAAAGCTACATCCCAGAGCACGAGCAGGCAGCAACTCAGAGAAAGGTGCTTTTGTAAAGAAAGCTCCTCGGAGTAACTAGAAAAAAAAAGCACACCCTACTCAGTAGTTTTACATAGTTACCCACCGGCAGGAGCCCTACCGTCTAATAGCACAGCACTCGATGTTAACAACCTGACACCACCAGCCCCGTATCGCTTGGGAGGCACGGTTAGAAACCCCCGCTACCGTCACAGGCACAAGATACCAGCAGGCACGAGCACCCGGGGGGGCTGCCGGCTCCCACCTTCCGTGCTGCTCTCGACCTACTTCCCTCAGCACAGCTGAGCTTCGGATACAGCTTCGGAAGCGTTACAAGGTACGAGCGATTTCGCAGCCACCCGCGGCTCCAGCGGTTTCCCAGCTGAGGCGGCCGCTACGCAAGCGAAGGAGAGCGGACAGCGAGCGCTCGCCCCCAGCCCGCTAACCGCGCAACCGAAGCCAGGAGCACGCTTCCGCTGCGGGACAGCTCTCGACCCTCTTACGTGTCGCATCACCTCGAAAACCGACCCGGTGCCGAGCCCAGCGAAAGCCCAGGCCCCGAGAACCCGCTCGAGCAGCTGGCCCCCTGCCCACCCACCTCCCTCCCCAGGTCTCGGGGACTGCCCGAGTCAGGCAGGAACGGGGGGCCCGCGGCGCGCCCCAGCACCCTGCGCCGCCGGGGAGCGGGACCCCCGCCGCCCCTCGCGGCAGAGGCCGAGAAACGGCCGGCCCCACGCCGAGCTGCCAGCTGTTCGCCCCACCGCCGAGCCAGGCGGGGAGCGGCCCGCAGCCCCGCACGGCGGGAAGGGGAGACAGCCTCCCCCCGCAGCTGCAGAACAGCAACTCCGTAGCCCCTCGGCGGGGCCAGCGCTAGCCCGCCCGGGCTACAGCCGCTCGGCTCCATTCGCCCTCACCTGTGGAACGGCCGCCGAGCCCGCTCGCCGCCACACGGACGTTCCCCAACCGTGCCGAGCGCCGGGCGCGGCGCGTTCGAACTAGCTGCACGCCGTCGTGCTCAGCCAATGGCGGCGCGCCGAGATGATTCAAAGCGGCCAATCAGCGTCCGCCTCCTTTGCGGCGCCAAAACGAGGCCGAAAGGCGGTTTGCGTCTCCGAGGTAGAACTGGTGCGGCCGGGCGCGGCAAGCTGAGGATGAGGTGGGCGTCCGCTTGGTTCGGGGGGGAGGCAGGGCTGATCGCGCGGGCGGGCGGTTCCGTATAGTTCAAAAGCCTTTTTGCTCCAACGCTCATTAGGGCAAATGAGCCCATTTCGCTCGCGCTGAAACGGTGCTGTCGGATGAACTGTCTCCCACTCAAATAACATACTAGGTTGTTTGCGTGGTACGGGGAATACGATCACATCTGGATCAAGCTAGGCTTGTGGCTGCAGCTGCTCCTTTTAATCAGGCAAGTCTTTTAGATTTAGATGCTAAAGCATAAATTCATTATTGGTGGCTGCAAGGGTCCTGACCTGCGATGTACTGCTGTGACTTTTGAAGCTGCTTTGAAAGTACACCTATTAATAAAAGGTCATTGGGTAACTTAGTTCCCCCAAAGCCAGAACTGTAGGCAAATTAAAGTTCTGTATCACTGCTGGCAAATCAAGAACAATCAGTCCCGACGCTTATCTCAGCTTCCGAAGGGAAGGGTCGGGCATGTAACTAGAGAGGTGCCTGCAGGCGATGCTCAGGGATGCTCTGGAGGCTGCACCCTCACTCCATCAGTACCTAGGGAAGCAGAAATATGCACGTTAAAAAAGTGTCTGTGAATATACCATTCCAAACACTGCAAAATTCCGTTACTTAGACACGTCAATGTTAAATAGATTTGCAAAGCAAATGTTTTTCTAGTTTTATAGGGGTTTTTTTTCCCTACAGGATAGTTTCAGTGTGGATTCTATGATACTGGTAACTCACTCTGGCACCCATTTCTTATCGGCACTGGCAGTCCTGGGCCAACACACTCCCTGGAAACTGCACAGGAGTGAGGTACAAGCAACCCCCAGTGCTGCTGAAGTAACTGCCATTTTTTTAATTACTTTGTTGCCCTGGTTTACAACATCCTTGAAGGATGGCATTGTTGCTCCTCCTAAATATATA
>WUAM01000323.1:48877582-48912422 GCA_024336885.1 Actenoides hombroni | reverse complement strand
CCAGAAAGGGTTGTCAGGCATTGGAATGGGCTGCCCAGGGAGGTGGTGGAGTCACCATCCCTGGAAGTGTTTAAGAGATGAGTAGATGTTGTGCTTAGGGACATGCTTTAGTGGTCTTTGATAGGGCTGGGAATAAGGTTGGACTTGATGATCCTGAAGGTCTCTTCCAGCTGAAACTATTCTGTGATCATGAGGGTCAAGCACTTGCTTGGCTCTGCTCTCCCTGATTCTTGCTCACTCCTTCAATGGCTGACATCTGAGGAGGACTCTGTCCATTCGGCCTGTGGTCCTGATCTGTGTGTTCCTGAATCCAGTATCAAAATCCAGCTCCTCAACACAGTTCACACTATGAAAATATTTAGTAACCAAAGATGTTTTCATAAAATACAAACATTTGGGGGTTTCATGAAGTTTTAGAAAGACCAAGAGTTTCACCTTGCTTTTTAGATATACTTTTGTTGTTGTTGTAACTTAGGAATAACTTCTGGTGAGAGTTTCCATGTCTGGTAATTTCAGCTCAGCTCATTTATTAAGTCTTCCATCTGTTCCTGCTTTAAAACTTGAATGACAAAAGGTAAATCCATACTAGATCTACCTGGTACGTTGTTGATGCCAAAACTTAGTTACTTGATTAAATTATTGTTTTAAATAGTATCCATAGCCTTTCTATTGGATGGATGCTTCTATAGATTCTGGGTCAGAATTCTTCAGTTTTGTTTCCTTCAATTTGGCTTCAGAAGCCTAATTTAAATGCTGTGTTACAAACGATCATTAATGCACTGGGGGTTTATAGCATGTGTAATGGCAGTGTTGCTAAAGGTGCTTTTTCTGTCTCTGTCTTATTTTATTTCTCTCTTGCAGACCTGAAAGCCTTCTAGAAGGAAAATTTTACATATTTTTCTAGTTCTTGAACTTTATCCATACCTTGCGTTTCAGTACTACACAGCCCTACAGACTTGCTAGGCACTATGTTCATTAGAATCAGTCCATCTTTGCAAGTACAGGGACAAAGCTGTCACATGGGGTATACTTTGTAAATAAGTTAAAATCAAATTTCTACCAGTTCAGTCTTAAAATTGAGTAATGTACTAGTGCTGAAGTAGTCTCCGTGGTAGAATGCTCCTTTTTTTCACTTGTATCAAAACCTGAGCTCCCTGGAGCGTAAGGAGAAGGGTAGCTTGGTATTATTTGTTCTTAAAGCAAATGTGTTCTTTTGAAATTGATGTCGTGTGACCCTTTCAGAAAAGAATAGGGTAGAAAACCCCTTTCCTCTACACTTTCTTTTTACTGTAAGCTATAAATAAAAGTTATATAAAAACTATAGCATTCCATTAAAACACTGTGGTCTTCAGAACTGGTTTTGCCTAGTTAAGAACACGTAAGTGATAATTAGAAACAGTGAGGTTAATTTTGTGACCTATTTCATAATGGGTATACATATATATTTATAAGTGCCTTTTAAAAATATATTAGTCATTGACTTGTTTAATGCATGGGATATGAAAAGGGCATGAGAAGTTTTCTGTGCCATGTTTTTGAGCTGATAGATTTTATTAGATTGCATTTTGGTTTGCACGTTACTCTTAATAAATAGGAAAAAGAATAAATTATTCTAGGTACCTATTTGTATCACACAAGAAACATAACCTATAGCTTTAGGGATGTGTTCAGAGCTAAATTAGAGTGTAGTTTCCAAGCACAACTATTGAATAGAAAAGTGTGTTTGTTGTTCAAACACGCTAAATGAAGGAAATTAAGCAACTGACTGGGCATGAATATCTGGTAGTGGTTTTTCATCTGGTGCTATGATAAAACAATGAAAAGAATCTACAAGTGAAACCAGTACAGCATTTCCACCAGGCTTATTTCCTAGATATACATCAGTTTTGGTTGTGTCCCGGTGCCTTTCACATAATCTGTTAGTCTGGATTCTTCAAAGCACATGTATATGCCTGTATCCCATTGGATTAACTTCAGTGCATCTCTGGTGCTTTGTTGGATCAGAGCTTCTGCTCTTTGTTGCTGCTTTTGAAAGTCTGGGTTTTTTGTTGGATTCTTTTTAAGTATTCAATAATTGACTTGAATGTTGGTTTTGTTGTGACTGTTCTGAGTGCACTTGAAACAGTGCACCCGTTTGCTATTTATGGGCTCCTGTGGTACGAATCGAATGCACGTGGCTTCCAGTCACAATGAGCAGAGCCTTGTGTTGTCACTGATGTCGGAGTGATGATGTAGGAGCTATGTGCTCCACTTCTGCCCAACGTGAAGTTGGGGTGGTGGGGAAGGCAGCATACAGCTGAAAGCTTCTCAAAAGGCAGTTGACCCCATAGAGGTCCCTGCTAAAGGGAGGATTTTGTGCTTCTGACCCTAATGCCCTTGTGCCATCTCAGCACTTGGTAGTTGGCATAGCTCACAAAAATGACACAACAAATCTATCAGAAAGTTGGTTGGGTGGATTATTTTGTTTGGGTCTTTTGTGGGGTTGGTTTTTGTTCTGTTTTTTTTGGAGGAGGGAGTGCTTGCTGCTTTAGTGAGTTGAAAAGGCTTGTAGAGGGTCTCCTGTGTACTGGGGGGAGGCAGGAGTTATGCTGGAGACAAGCGAAGGCGAATCTCTCCCTACTGATGGCAGTTCTGGGTAAAACTGCATCTCTCTTCCAGTTTCCCAGAACTGCAAAAGCCAATGATTCCTGTGTGTGAAGAATAGATCTCTTTGCAAACTGTCCAGTGTCTTGACTAGTAGCCTGGGGGTTAAAAGTCATTGTTTTGCAACAGCATTGCAAAACAAACAAAACAGCTTTCTGGTTTAGTATAAAAGGCCCTTAGAATTGTCAAATAACTAACCAAAGATGCCTTTTCATAACAGGTATAGTTGCATTTAATCCTGCTATGTAAAGTATATGGCACTGGAGATACTAAAAAGCACCTTCACATCTTTTAAGGGCTATAAATGACATCAATGACGTTCTTATTCAGAAATCTTGATTTGGGTAGTTGCATTTAACACTCTAATTTTGAAATTATTTTTCTAAACACTGATGAGGTTACGCTTGAATGTCACTGCTACACAGCATATCACAGTTCTCTGCAGGAAATGTCTCTGACAGATTTTTTTGGTAATTGTTTCTTTTTTTACCAGAGAGGGATACTAGTAACTGCACAGAAACTTTGTAAGAGTCTTTCTAGTACAATGGGTTACTGCAAAATCCTGCCCACTGGGGAAATATCCAGAAAACATGCAACCCACTTAATGAAAAGCTCTAGATCTCTTATAGTTGTTAGTAGCAGCAATATAAATGTCAGCAGTAGTAAATGTTGGCAGGCCTGCTAAACTTACATTTGCATTGTAACTGCACAAACCCAATAACCCATCCAGTATTCTCCGTGAGCCACAGGAGATGAGGGCAGACAGTGTTGTGTTTAGACTTCTTAGGATGGTTATACTGGTACTTTAAAGGTCATCCTCAACAGTCTGTTCTGCACTGAAGGGGGTTTGTAGTTTAAACCCTTATCTGAGAGAACAATCATGTTGTAGAGCTTTGTCACAATACCTCAGGAAATGAGACGGGTCTCGGAGAATGGCAATCAGCTGAAACATTTTATAGTAGCAGGAATTTGGAATTGGTATTAAAGTATTAACATTAACCACCTCTCTGGTGCTTTTAGACATTCAGTTCTGTTCCACTGTCTGGTGTGTGCTTGCACAGTCTCAGCAACAGTGCTCACTGCATAATGACCTGAGGTGTTCTAGTTTAACCTTCACCGAAACCAGTCAGTTCTCTTTAGATGACCTGACTAAATAAGTAAGTAATTTACTGATTTACTTAATCCATTGCTGATTTACCATTATCTTTGGGGGATGGGGGAGTGTGCGGTAGACAAAACACACACACCCCAAAACCAGCAAAGAAAGTCAGAGAGGGTGTAAGGGCATAGTTAATTTGCTATAGTCTTTTAATGGTGTGGTTAAAACCTGTTGACTTTAGTCTCTGGTGTCATTTTTCAGTTGCAAGACATGTCTTCTCAATACCATGAAAAGGTCTATGATAAGCTTATCAAGCTCCTGAGCTTCAAATTGCTTAGCAGGCTCAAACTTAGCAGGTCAAACTCCATGTCAAAAACAGTGGACTGTCTTCATGGATGTGATGGCTCTTGTGCTTTATGTATGGCTTTCCTCTCCAGCAGGAGTATGCCTGAAGGTCTCTATTTTCCATAATTGTGTGTATTTAGAGTTGTTTTCTGTGCTTCTAAGAATTAGTAGACTTGCAGTGCATGTGTGTTCACCTTTCTGCAAATATGCAGTAAAGCTTGATGCAAACCAAAATCACTGGCTTTCTGGCACACATGAAGGAAAGCTTTCTTACTATGTTTTGGGGGCCTGAAATGTATAAGACTATTGTGTATGCACATACCAGTGAGGGAAAAAAATGCAGTGGAGCTTCTCTAGAAGAGAATCCTAGATTGAGGAAATGACAGACCAGTCAGCCTCACCTCTGTCCCTGGAAAAATGATGGAGTGGCTCATTTCGGAGGTCATCTCCAAGCACTTGGAAGAGAACAGGGTTATCAGGAGTAGTCAGCATGGATTTACAAAGGGGAGATCACACTTGACTAATCTGATAGCCTTCTATGATGTTGTAACTAAAGGGATAGATGCAGGGAGAACAGTGGATGTAGTCTACCTTAACCTTAGCAAGGGTTTTGACCCAGTCTCCCATAACATCCCTCCTGAGCAAGCTCAGGAATTGTGGGATAGAAGAATGGACAATGGGATGGATTCAGAACTGGCTACATGATAGACCCCAAAGAGTGGTCAATGGTGCAGAGTCCAGCTGGAGACCTGGAACTAGTGGAGTCCCCCAGGGATCAGTGGTGGGTCCAGTCCTGTTCAACATCTTTGTCAACGACCTTGCTGATGGGACAGAGTGCCTTCTTAGCAAGCTTGCTGATGACATGAAACTGGGAGGATTGGCTGATTCGCCTGAAGCCTCTGTGGCCATCCAGAAAGATTTGGACAGACTGGAGAGCTGGGCAAAGAGGAACCAAATGAGGTTTAACAAGAGCAAGTGCAGAGTCCTGCACCTGGGAAGGAACAGTAAAATGCACCAGTACAGGTCAGGATGCAGTCTGCTAGAGAATTGCTCCATGGAAAAGGACCTTGGAGTCCTGACAGACAGCAAGCTATCCATGGGATAGAAATATGCACTTGGGGCCAAGAAGGCCCAAGGTATCCTGGGGTGCATTAAGAAGAGTGTGTCCAGCAGAGCAAGGGGAGTTCTCCTCCCCCTCTACTCTTCCCTAGTGAGACCTCACCTGGGGTATTGCAACTAGTTCTGGGCTCCTCAGTTCAAGAGAGACAGAGATCTACTGGAGAGAGTCCAATGGAGGCTATGAGGATGATGAAGGGGCTGGAACACCTGCCTTATGAGGAAAGGCTGAGTGACCTGGGACTTCTTAATCTGGAGAGGAGAAGACTGAGATGGGATCTAATTAATGTCTATAAATACATAAGGGCTGGGCATCAAGAAGGCAGGGAAAACCTTTTCATTTGTGCTTTGTGTTAGGATGAGGGGTGATGGATTCAAACTCAAATACAGGAAGTTCCACCTCAACATGAGGAAGAACTTCTTTATTTTAAGAGTTGTAGAGCATTGGAATAGACTCTCCAGAGAGGTTGTGGAGTCTCCTTCTCTGGAGACTTTCAAGACCTGTCTGGATGCATTTCTGTGCCATCTGCTCTAGTTGTGTCCTGCTCTGGCAGCGGGGTTGGACTCGATCTTTGGACGGCCCTTCCAATCCCTAACATTGTGTGATTCTCTTACAGCTTTGGTTAAAAGTAAACTGCTCTCGGTGTCAGCTTCACTATGGGAGGACAGAATTTGCAGTTATGTTTAGGATTTCTTTACTCTTAAATTATCTTAGAATTACGCTTGGATAAAGGTAATTATTTCTCCTTGGGTTTTTTTTTCTATAATTCTTTTTCTGTAGAGATCCAAGTTTTCTTTTGTGAATTATATGGATAACTTCCCCATACAACCCAGAAACTAAGCTCTTTTCTTGTTGTATTCCTTCATAATACTTTCACCTCTGTGCGTGTCTTTCTCTGCCTGCTGTTGGTATCAAAGCATCCTGTTACCACCTTTAATGCTTAACTGCTTTCTCAAAGTTATGCTGGAGGTACTCGGGCCATTTTTGGAAGTGGAGAAAGGAAGCTACTTTAATTTCCTGCATATTTGCTAGAAGCAATCACCCATTCCATCACTCTTCCAGCAGTAGCTGTATGGTGGTATTTTGCCATGTTTCACTGATTCAGGTCAAGCAGAATGACCACAGAGATGTACATCCATTTCCAGACAATTACTGGAATGTATTTTCAGTACTTTTTTTTTATCTGGCTAAGGTTCCTGGCCATCCTATATAGACTGTGGTTTACCCAAGATAAGTTGGACCAGATGATCCTTGAGGTCCCTTCCAGCCTGGTGTTCTATGATTCTATGGATATAGCCTGAGCACGATATCCCAATTATTAGCTGTGCTTATTGCTTTATTTTATCGAATCTAGGGTTTTTTTTCTGCAAGACAGTTAGCTTTCTGGATAGCTTACTGCTTTTGAAAGATCAAAGAGAAAATGTGTGGGTCTATCACACCCTGGGTCTATCGAGAAGATTCACAAAGATGATCAGATGGCTGCAGCACCTTGCCTATGGGGACAGGCTGAGGGAGTTGGGCCTGCTGAACCTGGAGAAGAGAAGGCTCCAGGGAGATGTTCTAGCAGCCTTCCAGTCCCTGACTGGGGACTACAGGAGAGATGGAGAAAAATGTTTTGTAAGGGCATGTGGTGATAGGACAAAGGGCAATGGTTTGAAGTTAAAGCAAGGTAGATTTAGCTTAGACATTAGGAAGAAGCTCTTTATTATGAGGGTGGTGAGACGCTGGAACAGGTTGCCTAGAGAAGTTGTGGATGCCTCATCCCTGGAAGGGTTTAAGGCCAGGCTGGATAAGGCTGTGAGAAACCTGCTCTAGTGGGAGGTGTCCCTGCCTGTGGCAGGGGGGTTGAAGCTAGGTGATGCTTTAAGATCCCTTCCAACTCAAACCATTCAATGATTCTTTGATCATCACCCTTAGTCAGTATTTGATGGCTCTTAAGAATAAACTAGCAGAAGGATAAATTTGAATTTAGCCACTCCTGTTTACAAGTCCTCACTTCACTGTTTCTCCCTCTGCCTGAGTGTATTTTGCAACTAGTTCATGAAGTATGTAGCATGTGCTACCAACACATTCCATTTCTTAATCCCATCTCTGCTTCCCCTGAAAGGCTCTGAATCACATTTGCCAGTACCTGCTATCAACATCCCCTCCCCCATGAGTGTAATACTGTTCTAAATCACAGGGCATACTTTTTTGTGTCACAGGACATTTGTAAATTTGCTAAATATCATTCTTATTATGTGATGTTACACAGCAGACTTTCTTTCTGCGCGTGGTCGATGCCAGATAGTAATCTCAACACAAATCCCAGAGCTGGGAGACGGTCAGGAAAAGCACAAGAAACCTGAATCCTGGAGTTGCTAGAGGGTGGGTGGCACTAATTCCAGTGGTAGTGTTTAAGCAGTAGTTGTTTAGAGAAATAAAAAGGCTTCATATAAACTCTTATAATCTTTGTCTCTTATGTCAGGAACCAATTAAACTGCATAGTTTTCATGGTATAAAATGTCCTTCTCCTTTTCTCCCCCTAGATCAGTTAGCTTCATAAAAGATAGCACCTCTTTGGCTTGCTTTTGGAGCTCGTAACTACATAAAGGCTCTGAAGTTGGTATTGTTAGGAAATGAATGAAAAGTGTAGGGGAAAGAAAAAGTCACTTATTGAATAAGTGGAAAAGGTAGGGATGGAACTGAACAATAAGCACTGTCATTTCCACACACGCATATCATTTCTGTGCTCCCAACATCCTGAGCTAGCATCTAGAGACAGTTGTAAATGCATAGCTGTCTGTGGAAAGGTGTGCCATTTAACACTGCCCAGCATTCCCAGTCACACTTCAGTAATGAAAAGATACTTGCCCACATTCAGACGGTTTGGACGTGTGTTTTTTCACGAGATTCTAGCACCCACTTGCTCATCAAAAGCTGGTGGTAGAGAGTAGACCTGGCCAGTAGATGGCATTGAGGGCCCACGGTTACAGGAAACCATTCCTTCTGTGCTGCTGGAGCTGCAGGATTGTCTGCCCTGACCCTGGTTTTCTACTTCGGACACCGGTGTATTTAGATCCATCTCTTGTTTCAACAGTATTTTAAGTGTTATACCAAGTAGTTTAGAGAGGACACAGTTTTTTGTTCCTAAAAGCTATTGAATAACACCAGGCCAGTACCCAGAGTCAGGAATTTCCCTTGGGATAGTCCCTTTTGGCTTTTCAATTGGTTTGTAGTGGGTTGTGGGGTGGTTGTGGGGTGGTTGTGGGGTGGTTGTGGGGTGGTTGTGGGGTGGTTGTGGGGTGGTTTGTTTTGTTTGTCTCATTTAAAAATGGAATACTTTTTATACCACTGTTTTACAGAACATTTTGTTTAAAATGTAACGAAATAGCTGCTCTGCTTTAAAGCATATGCTTCTGAGGGCTATTTCCGTGTATAATCTTTAAGCGTTTTGCTGAGCTGGGTGACTCTGCGCTCAGAAAGGTGGTAGCTTTGTGTTGCCTCCTATGCTTTTCTTTGCATGAGTTTAAAAGAGGACATTGGGATGTGAATGCTTTTTACCTGAAATGCATCACTAATAGGCTTTTAATGTCCTAATAGATAGATAAGTGTTGAAGGGAATATTGGAAAGACCAAAGCTCATCTACTTCTGCCCAAAGCTACAGGTCCTCTCTCTCCCTCTTCCTTCTGAGACATTCAATTTGTAAGCATGTGTTGCCCTTTGTTGCTGTATGGGTCTGGGATGGATACCTTGAGCTGCAATGAAGGCAGCATTCCTAAATACTGCTTTCCTTTTTTGTGATACAGGTTGTGTCAAAGTAGGGACAGCATTAGCGCTTTGCTCTATCTGCAGTGTGTCATCTATGGCTCTTCTCTGATAATTGATCCTTCCTTTCAGCATTTAATCAGTTTAGCAGGTTCAAGACCATTATTTGCATTTATTTCTGGTTCCTGAGTAAGACAGATATTCCATACCTGTAGTATGGGGAGAAGTAAGGTCATTGCAAACTAAGTATATTAACTGAGTAGAGGGAGGATTAAAAAAAATAATAAAAAATAAAATGCAGAAAGGTGTCAATTTTTAGGGTGGAAGGGTTAAGATTTAAGGCTCTAATAAACCAAACTGTCTGGGGCAGATCTTATTGTGTATTTTTTAGATGGGACTCATGGGATTTCCCCCAACTTCCAGGAGATGAGATATTTTAATTGTTTTTAGAATCATCTCTGTTATGTAGAGAGGAAATACTTGGACACTTTCATCTGGTGTACTTGGAAAATGGCTTCTTGCTAATGTTCTTAGCTTGTTTTGCTTTCCCTGACTACTATCTTTAGCAGTGCTACCAATCTTTCTCGTGTGAGACACATCCTTGTATTTTCCAGAGTAATGCAGAGAAGTCTCCAGACCTCTCTGCCACACCGGTTAAATCACGCACGTGCATCCCACACATGTAAAAGAGCTCATCTGTGTGCAGATGTCCTGCACTGCCATGACTGAAGTAGCTTTTCGAGTGCTCTCCTGACATCCTTCGCATGCAAGAACTGAAACGAGCAGTGGGTGAGGGTGTGTGATTAGCACACGTTGTGTCAGCTTAGTGCCATGCAGGGGGAGATGGGCGAGAGGTTTCTGCCAGGGCTGGTGCCAGGTAGCAGGGCGTGTGTGGCAAAGCATACTTAACCAGAGCCCCTGAGCAAGGTAGTTCAGTTTTGGTGGAAACGAGGAGGTAATAGTGTTCTTGGCTTCTCAGCTGGCGAGTCTTCAGACTCTTATCTGGAACAAGAATTGTGTGAGTTCGCTTTGTATAGAGCATAACTACTAACTACTACTTGGCATTTATTTTTGTGAAGAGAAAGAAATTCCAGGTGGGCAACTAGACCTGCAGCCCCAGACATGCAGAAATTACTGGCTTCTCTTAGGACAGCTGTAGCTGTTGTTAGTGTTCCAAGTCTATCACTTTATCCTAGTATGCCAGACCATTAGCATGAACAAAGACTTCCTTTACTTCAGGTGAGGAGACCAGGAAAAAGATGATGAAATGTGTTGTACAGAGCACAGGTTGGACAAAGTTTGGTCTTGCTTGTTTGTCTTGCAACTTTGTGTGCGGAGCTATTGATCCTTCTAAACCTTGTTGGGTTAAGGAGTGTTTTCATGACTGTTGGTCTTCCTAGGTGAAGTCAAGAGGTTTGAGTTGTGGATTTTCCTAGAGGTTTTTCTCTTATTGTTGCTGGAGGAGAGCTGTCACTTTTTGTGGTTGTGTGGCACAGTGAATTTAAAAGGAAAACCCAAAACTCCAATCAACCGCCTCCAAAATAAAACATATCTGCCTTTAATTTGCTGGCAAAGGACATAAAGCATTCTGGTGAACAAGTCTCTTTTTAAAGTAATAATTGCCACTGCTGACCCCAAATCAATTCAACCCTATTTTTTCCTTTGTTGGAGATAATGTTGAACTACCCACCATATCCCCTCATGTAATATGAAGCAGTCCCAATGAGAGAGCAGGACAAGAGTGACAAGTATCAGCTTAAAAACAAAGCAAAGCAAGAAACCAAGACCCCAATCCAAATTATAAATGGAAAAATAGGGATTGGAATAAGAGCAGTCTCTGCTATATGCAAGTATTTGTGCTGGAGTGTAATCTTGAAAATGAATGTAGATGCCTTTTTTCTGATCCTGGTAGGGAGATCCTTTAAAACTAGATGGCCAAGTGCTGACAGAAGACCGGGTTGCGTGTTGGTCTCTGGTACTTAGTGGAATGAAAACAGTTAAGAATGAACAACAGGATTCAGTCCTGTGCGACCAGGTTAGGGATGAGAAGACCAATTTTGCGCTGAGTAATGCCATGTGGTATCATAAAAATAATGCCAGCTTTATTCCTCTCTGGAAGACTTTGTTGCTTGAAGGCCCACCATGGGTTATGTTGTAATTTGCAATTCTGTACTGTGATAAACTACTTTAAAAATTCAGTTTGCCTTTTTTCTTTTTGTTTGTGACTTTATATTAATTAAAGTTTATGAAATGAAGAATTTCATTTAACTTGAAATTTTTTTTTTTTGTCCTGGGATGCTATTTCAAGAAAGCAGATCCTAAATCCAAACCCAGGTCTATGGCTTGTGTTTTGTGTTGCTGTTTTATCCCACACCCTTTCCTTGGGTATCTCCAGACATGCCAATTAATGTGTTTCTACCATTCACTGAAAATTCTTAATGTTACCATAGCCACTGCTTACACTAATCTCATCATTCTGAATGTGAGGACACTGATATAATGTTATGTGTCTGTACGTGTGTGTTCAGCTCATCGTGGCTGCAGCCAGCAGGGTTTGGAAGCAGAAGACACATTTGCCAGAGACTGGTCCAGGGTAGTTTCATGTTGTAGGCTATGCTGCTGCTGAGATACACCTCTTCTGTAATCCTTTGGCCTCAGATGAGGAAAGTCTTTCCAGCTTACCTGCTTTTGACATTCCTACAGCAAACTGGAGGCAAGACTTGTTTGGGTTACAGATGTGAGAATTCTCTGCAAGTGAACCTGGATGCACGAGGCTGCCTCTTCTAGGTTTGGGTGAGGAGGTTTGCCAAAGGGACAGTGGACTGGGGGTTTTACCACTAGGATAGCATCAGGTGTTGCAGTTGCTCAGAAGCAGTGAGAATCTGGCACCTGAGAAGCTCTGCAACTATCAGACTATTGTGAAATATCTTACAAGAAGCACATTTTTTTAATTATTTTTTTTAAATTTTACTTTGAATCCCTTATTGCTGACCTCAGTGGCCTGTCACTTGGGAAATGCAACAATTGACCTATTTACACCTAGAGGATAGATGATAAATACATGTCACAAAGCATGTTTTGGATGTTCTTGCATGGATGTTGAGGGAGAGAAGAAAATCTGTCTTACACTTACCTGATTTTTATACTTTCAGGGAAATCTCATGCAAGGAGGCCTAGGTTATAAAAACAAATAGTAAGACATGTGGAAATCTTAGATACAATTATCTCTGGTTTCCCTGATGATGGGGTAAGCTGAATTCTGGCACTTGTGATCCCTTGGAGGTCTTCTGTGACCTAAAATGTTACTATTTCTTGATGTAATATATCCCCTTCTGGGATAAGCAGCACTGTCTCTTCAGCTGCTGCCATCTATTTTTAAATGATAGGTGGTTGCTGGCAGGGTACCTGAAAATGTTTGTTTAAAACATCTAGAAAGTGTTCTGAAATTTATCTTTATAGAGTATTTAAAAGAAAAAAAATGCAGTAGATGTCACTTAACTGTCAATTTTATCGATTAATACCAACATTTTGTTCTGTTATGTAACTTTCAACAGCGGATCCTTTTTCTATAAGCAAATAAAAACACTGCTTGTGCACTGAGTTACTGGAACGTTCCTCTGGAGCAGCAGGGATTTCTTGTCATGAGCCTTTTCTGAAACCCCAAAGCGATGCTCTCTGTCCCTGCACCAGGAACGGTGGTGGTTGCCATATGGAGAGCAGACACGCTCGATACAGTACTCACACTGGGTAAGAATAGCACCTTCTTGGGGGACTTGGAATACACAAAGCATTGCATGCACGTAACTCGGTACTTGACAATGGTGTTTATGTGCAAGATGCTGCCAAATTTGGCTGCGTTGACTACAGATTTATTTTTTTGTGTGGAATTAAACTCCAGCCATGGCAGCACCTTGAAATAGGATTTTCCATTTATAGTGCAGCCATATGAGTTCTACACTTTGCAGTATTGCCACATATGTAGCACTTTGCAGGTTCCAAACCCCATCGAATCTCACACAGGAAATGTACAAATATATTTATAGTTTTTGTTAGAAATGATCCATGAAATATTTGGTGTCTCCAGACATCTTGTCTTAGGCTTTGTGTTGCCACGGGCACTCATTAGTA
Organism: Actenoides hombroni; assembly: GCA_024336885.1. NCBI lineage: Eukaryota > Metazoa > Chordata > Aves > Coraciiformes > Alcedinidae > Actenoides > Actenoides hombroni. The sequence goes on along the minus strand of WUAM01000323.1, from coordinate 48,899,342 downwards.
TTCCAGGGAGGCTTGGTTGTCATGGCAAAGCGTGTAGCTGTACCGTGTTGCCATGGCAACTTCCACCATTATGTACCTTCAGCAGATCTGCTAGCAAAATGTTTGGGTAAATCTCAGATGATCTTATGGCAATGTTAATCTTTTAAACAGCATCACCATTCTGTCCCTAGGTGGTTACCATCGCAAACATGTTTGGACCGTTGGGGCAGTGTTAACACAGCATGGGTTTGGACTTCAGCAACGGTGTGTTTAAAGAGCAGCAGCAGGGGATAGCTTGACCTCTAAAGAGGGTAAAAATGGTGGTGGTGATATTTACATTTTTCACATGTACTTGAGTGTGGCTGGTTTTGAAACCAAAACCTTTCTGAGCTTTCAGCTCCTGCCTGGAATGACCTTTAGCAGTAACAACCTTTCTGTGCACATCTAAGCGAGTGTGAGCTTTTGGGTCCTTGAACCTCCTTTTCTTAGGAAGAGAAAGCAAACTACCTTCTGGCACTTAGTTGCTGTGGTTTGCTTAGGGAATAAGGTGGTGTTGCTGGTTTGGAACAACACTGTAGGCAGTTATCTTTGGATAGGTGAAGTTTTCTATCCATTGCTGGAGAATTTGTTTTGATGCTGGAGATGTTTATAAATGCAGTACACAAATTAACATCTGTCAGCAACTTGCTAATGACTGACTGTTCACTTGTCTTAAATTTTGTTCTCTATTTGTACATATTTTGTAGTTAATGTACCCTATAAAGGAGCTTATAAAAAGGCTGTGGTTTTTGGGGATGCTCTAACGAACGTGGAATGCTATGCGTTCAGGAGTGGCATAAGCCTAGGTAACCTGGTCAGATAGGACAGCTTGGCTGGCCCCTATCCAGATGCCTGTGCAGTGTCTCTTTCAGTCATAGGAAAGAACTAGAAATGTACATGATTTGATCAAATGTAGAAATCTGTCAGATGTGAAAAATCAACTCTCTAAACCTGATAATGCGGTACCCCCAGGAAGCAGTGACGTGACACACCTGGGAGAGTGGTGTTCTGCACAGCCCTAAAGTCAAAGGCTTTCTGCAGCTCTCCGGGGTATGGTAATTCTGTCACCATTCTGAATGTTTCCTTGGTGTGGTTGCCAGATTAGAACAGTGGCTTAAAGCCTCTTTCCCACCTGCACTTAGAGTTTCAGAGAGTTCTTGGAGTCCTGTTTCTGTAAACCAGTTCACTTTTCAAATGGAGGTGCTGAAAAACACTTTTGCTACCCTTGATTAGGGAACATCATGAACTTAACTCTGCTGTTTGCTTATTGATTCACATGTGTATTTTTGAGCAATGCTGTCTTTCAGCATGCTGCAAGCTGACAGCCAGGAAAGCTAATGCTTTTTGTCTTCTCTGTGCTTCAAATTGAGTTTGCTTTCAGCCTGAGTCAGACTGCGTTGCCTGAATCACAGCCGTGCTTCTGGAAATGCAGTCTCTCAGTGCTCTTGAGTAAGAGCAGCATGCTTTTAAGCACTTGGTTAACAAACCAGAATTACACTGTGTGAAGGGAGAAGAATGCACTTGTACAAATTATACCTAGTTATACAAATCTATTTATAAACTTGTTAATGCGTTTAAGAAATATTTTCTTACTTGAGCATTGGCACAGTTTGTTTTGCAGTGACTGAAGGATCTCTTTCAGTAAGCAGCTGCTGACTTTGAATAATTGTGATTTGAATGTAGGTGTAGCAACAGTTAAACATGAGTCTGCTTTGAATTAATGAGTGTGAAGTGGGGTATCTGCAATGGCCAGGACAGACTTTCTTATTTTGTCCTGATTACTACTGATTCTTCATGGAGTCCTTTTTTTTATTCCAGGTACAGCTTTTGTAATAAAGGGAAAGGGATTATTATTTTTTTTAGTAACACTGATATATGAAAAAGATGAAGGTAGGAAGTGCAGTACGAATCATCTGCGCAGTGTAGAGCTGTATTCATGTGAGCAGACATTTACATAGGGTTTTTTATATAAATCCAGAACTGAGCAGTAAAAAGTGAGGGAAAGCTCATTTTTATATATATTCTTTTCTGTCTATCACTTTTTTTCCCGTGGCTGACATACAAGTCTAGAGAAATTAAGAATAACTGATGGAAATCTGGAAACAAACACTTTAAAGGAATTGAGACCATGGGATAAATTGCCAGATTTGCACCAGGGTTGTAGGAGTTTTTGGCTGGCATCACCTTCTATTACACTTTACCTCTGTATATTGCTGATGTGGGGTGTGGGGGGTATTTCCCCTGTGGAATGGGGTGTATTTGTTTCTTTGTTTAGTCTCAGTTTGATTAAAGAGGAGGATGATACAGGAGGAAAGAATAAGACTTTTCAGTTATCATAAGTATAGAAATACAAAAATCCCAAGAGATGCTTCACTGTAGCCTGTAGTTCTGGTGTTTGCTGAATGGGAGATGAAAACACTGCTCAAGTTTAGAGCTGTCCTGAAGAGATCTCTGGCAAGTTTCTTCATTTTCTGTCAGCATATCAAGCTGCTGGTGGAAGACCTTTCCCTGAAGCACTGGAATTAATGTATGAATGAAAAGGAGAGTCCAAAACATCTGACATGACAGGAGAATGCATCATGCTTCAATGTGCGTTCTCATGCCCTTCACCTGACCTTGTGAGCGTAGCTGATGCTTGGCTATTCCAAAATGTATTGTCTGTGACGTTTGTTGCATAGAAACATCACAGTTGCATAACTAAATAACCCAAGCTATTGCCCAGTAACTTTAAATTGGGAGTTTTGTTTTCCTTCTTGTCAACTGGAACAATATATTGCAAGCAAAATATCCTATTGCTGAAAGTTTTAATGATGAAGTTTCTTAATTGATAGTTTCTTCATCAATTAAATATTAATATAATAAGTGCAGTGACTGTTGGTAGAATATATAAATGAGATGAGGAACTCTCCACACAGACCATTTTGGGACAGAGTACAGAACACCTCTGTCCAGGTGACTATTAAAAAAGAGGGAGGTGACCTGGTTGCCAGTTCCACGGTTTGAACTTGGAAGCCTCCAAGTCCTGGGTGTAGCTAAAAGTTGTGACCAGGACACTACCCAGATCTTGGACAGCAGTGCTCAGCAGTCAGCTGTGGTTTAGTTGTTTCCCAAGTCATTTTCTGATCATTTTTTGTGTGTGTCCCTGCAGCAATGAATGAACCATGGGCTTTACTTCTCTCAAACTTAAACCCAGATATTTTTGTTGATAAGAGTATCGAGTTAATTGCTCCTTCTTTTAATATAAGTGTTAGGATTTTATGCATGGGTGGGGGGAAGGGGTTTGATAAAATAAATCTTATGCAGTGATACCCATGGGATTTTGTTTGCCACTGGTTTTGCTGTCCTAATATTGATGATACTCTCATACAAGTGCATTTTTAGTAGAAGCCAATTACTCTTTTCTGAAAAATATTGGAAGTAAATTGTGTGGCTTTTGATGTATTCTCACCATTCTATATGTTATAAGTCATTAGCTTGTAAAAACAGCAAGTGTGAATCTAAATATTTGTTATACTTATTAGGAGTTTTCTGATTAGGTCTTAATTAACATGTCAGTAGACTGCAATGAAATGTTAAACTGGATGCTGAGCCTACTTACAGGTCTAACTTAGCAAACAGACTGTCTAATACACACAGCACTTAGGTACAAGTTATTACTGCAAAGGGAGGCAGCAGCTTGAGTCTTGAAAGAATTTTTTTGGTTTTTACTTGAGCAATTAAATTCAAGTTAATAGCGTGTTCTGCTGTTGACATACTGGAGTTGTAATAAATTGAGAGAGAAAAAGGCACAGAGCTTAAACCAACCTAGACAATATAATAGGCTAGAAATGCAATCTTGTAATATGTTAAATAAGTATTATATGTATGTATTATTATGATACTGTGACGGAAGTTACTATGTGTATTCATAATACTTATGAGAACATTATTTTGTTATTGAAGTGCTAATTAAGATGTTAATGCCGTTTCTTCACTAGTCTTAAAATGCTGATTATATTTTAAACTCCTGCTACGATTCAGGTTAGAAGATGGACCTTAACAATTGTTAAGTGCTGGCTGGTATATGGGTATGTCTAGTGGCACTCAAATGGTTTGGCTGATCTCCCACATCACCACTCCTGAGACAGAAAATCCTTTTTCCTGAATGTGTGACCTGAACAAAGCGAGTTTTCATTAAGTCCTTGCTGGGATGAGATTAAAAGTGTAGTTTGCACTGGGGATAAAAACCCACCAAAGTAATTTCAAAGAGTTGTACTTCAGCCTTTGACTTTTTTTTGTGCAAGTGTTCTGCTCGGGTGTATGGAGGAGCAGAAGGGGAAAAAAACCCATTGAGTGTACCTGGCATTGAGTAGCATGCAGTTACTTAGAGAGAATTCAGAAAATGGGTGACATCTCCAGCAACAGTGGTGACTGAGGGAAAATCTCCTCCTCCTCCTACCACTGGGGCGGTAGCTGCAGACTGCATACAGGTGGCAGAGGAGCTGTGCTTTGGAGCCAGTCTTCAGAATGATGCCTGTGCCAAAGGCTGCCTTTGATAGGATAGGCATCTCCAATTCCAGCCACTGGTGACTACAGTTATCTGCCTTTCCAGTGCTGTGTTTATTACCCTTTCTGAAGGTGAAGCTGACTGATTATAATCTTATAGGAGCTCTTTAAAGCAATGCTAAGCTGCGCTGTGGAGATGTCTCTACATCCACGAAGGGGTATAATCATATGAAGGGGTTTTTTGTTGCTGAGTGAACCCTGCAAACTGAGTATGACTTGTGTCTGGTAGCTGACTATAGCATGTGCTTCCTTGTTTCTGAAGCTAGCATTGTGCCTTTGAACAAGCTGGGCCCTTCACTGCTTGGGCAGGTAGCTGAGTCAAAACCAGTGTTGATCTGCTGCTGTGTGCTGCAGCCCTCTGTCAAAAGCAATCTGAGTGCAGCAGCATGTGGTGTCTCAAACTGTACGAGCATACTAGTGCAGCTGTGAGGTTCTTACCTGTCTTTTTTGAGCTCTTTTACTCGAGAGAATGTTTTCTGCTGTTCTACATGTTCTTTCCCAGAAGAATGATCTGAATAAAAGGCGATCTTAAAATGGGAATACGAAAGGACTGTATGTGGAAAGGTGTTCAGCTATAGGACTTGAGGTATTGGATGTAACCTGCATAAATTAGATGTACAATGCCTTTTTCCTCTAGTAAATGAACCTAAAAATACAAAAATGAATGTTGCCCTTACTTACCACTTCTGGAGGATTTTCCTTTAGTCTAAGCATTGGACAGTAATGAAAGGAGATTGTTCCCTTTGGGAATTGAGCCCTTTATTCAAAATGTAGTTCAACAATTGAGATAAAGAAGAATACCCTTTAGCTACCAGTAACAGCACCTGTATCCCCTTTGCTGGTTTCTAGCTACTAAATGCCAAGGCATTAAAATGCCACAAAAGGCTGTGATGAAATGGGACTAGGTACATCATTTAAACCTTTAAAACATACCAGTTCTGAGTGATGAGGAGCTCAGAATTCATACATTGGCTGAAAGAGCTGCTACCAATTTATGGGGAAAATAGTAATCTTCTGGGGAATATGCAAATTTTTCAGAAAGAATTGCTAATATATCTACAGCTGTTTTCTGTGTTTTCACTAGTTGTGTTAAAGTATGGGGTAGGAATAACCTGGGCCCCTCAGACTCTCGTGTGATTTCAGCACAAAGACTGGTGTGTGCAAGAGGGAGTAGCTGACTGGAAGGTGTCCCTCAAGAAAAGCACTTGGCAATATTGAAACCCCTCCCAGCAATTTGATGCTGTTGTCTTTAAATATTTCTGAAATGCAGAAGCAGTAAGTTAAATGATTGTCTGGAAGTTTTACTCTAGCACAAAAATTTAGGAGTTCCAACAACAATACAGATAAATATTTCATTTAATTTGCATCACTATTGAAAGGGATGAATATTTTTCTTGTCTGAACAGGCTTCTGAAGCCTTTTTATCTTAGCCTTTTTTTATCGTATCTTTTTATCTTAGCCTTTTTTTATCGTATCTTTTTATCTTAGCCTTTTTTTATCGTATCTTTTTATCTTTTTATCAAATTTTGCCTTCTCATTATTGGGTTGGCAGATCTTTTCTCTGTGGCTATGTGTGTTGTGTTTTGTTCAAGCTATAAAACAACCCTTAGTGTTATCTTCTCCTCTCATGAGAACTGTTGGGTGGAGCTCAGTGTCTTGGAGAACTCAGCAAAGCAGTCTCTGCCTCACTGAGACACACCACGGGGATTCCTACTCTTGCAGAAAGTGTTCCTATCTGTTTGCATGTCATTAGCTAGTCCTTATAGGGCAGTCCACAATGTGGTGACTGGTAATAATGCCCTTTCTGCTGCTGTTGGTGTCCTGTGGTTCTCTTTGTCATATCATTGGACCAAGTCATTCTGTCACACAGCGTGGCTTGTGTATTGACTGCCTGCTGTATTGCAAAGGCAGGGTTTGTTGAAGAATGCATAGAAGTTTGGTAGGTCCTAAAATTTTTACCTGAGATCTTCTGTTAACTTTTTCTCATTGGCATTGTGGTTTAACTGGTAGTGGCTGGCACATATGGCAACATACCTGTTGCAGGTAATGGGAAACACGTTATTTCTAGTCCCTTCTCCTCGTGGAGCAAATGACAGGGTAAACCTTGCTTGTGCTGCCCAATCTGCAGCCAAATACTCTAAAGCTGGAAAGAGTTTACATGAATTGCTTGAAAAATGCTGTTTACACTGAAAAAATAGCCAAACATCTGCACTGATGTCTATGGTTCTAGACTTCCAGGTGCCTTTCCGTAAGTACCAACCTCAAATCAGCATGGCAGAAAATGGCATACCCAACTGGGGTACATCTATATGCACAGAAATCATTTCCTCAGATACTTGCATGCATGTGTATTGGAGCACACTCAACAGAAGCATCATGTGCATTCATTTGTACTTTGATGCTTTCCCTTAACTATCTGCTGCCAAGTGTTTCTATGGCAGTCAGGATCACAGAATTGCACAATGGGAGGTGTTGGAAGGGACCTCTGGGGATCATTGAGTCCAACCCCCTGCTAAAGCATGGTGTCATGGCTTGACAGGACCTAGAGCAGGTTGCTCAGGATCATGTCTGGGTGGGTTTTGAATCTTCAGAGCAGGAGAATCGACAACCTCTCTGGGCAGCCTGTTCCAGTGCTCCATCACCCTCAAAGGAAAGAAGTTTTCCCTTGTGTTCAGACAAAACATCCTGTGTTCTAGTTTGTGCCCTTTGTCCTGTCACTGGGCATCACTGAAAGAAGACTTTGCCCCATCCTCTTGACACCCACCCTGTGGTCTGGATGATAGGTAGTGAGGTGGATTGTGAACTGGCTAAAGGAAAGAAGTCAGAGTTGTGGTCAATGGGGCAGAGTCTAGCTGGAGGCCTGTATATAGTGGAGTCCCTCAGGGGTTGGTACTGGGACCAGTACTGTTCAATATATTCATCAGTGACCTGGATGAGGGAACAGAGTGCACTGGTGGGAAGTCAGCTGATGACACAACACTGGGAGGAGTGGCTGACACACCAGCAGACTGTGCTGCCATCCAGAGAGACCTGGACAGGCTGGAGAGCTGGGCAGGGAGAAATTTAATGAAATACAACAAGGGCAAATGTAGAGTCTGGCATCTGGGAGAGAACAACCCCAGGTACCAGTATAGATTGAGGACTGACTTGGTAGAGTAGCATGGGGGAAAAGGACCTGGGGGTCCTGGTGGGCAGCAGGGTGACCATGAGCCAGCAATGTGCCCTCGTGGCCAAGAAGACCAATGGCATCCTGGGGTGTATTAGAAGGGCTGTGATTAGTAGGTCAAGAGAGGTTCTCCTCCTCCTCTACTCTGCCCCGGTGATGACACATCTGGAATATTGTGTTCAGTTCTGGGCCCCTCAGTTCAAGAAGGACAGGGAACTGCTTCAAAGAGTCCAGTGCAGAGCCACAGAGTTGATTCAGGGAGTGGAGCATCTCCCTTATGAGGAACGGCTGAGGGAGCTAGGTTGCTTTAGCTTGGAGAAGAGAAGACTGAGGGGTGACCTCATGAATGTTTATAAATATGTAAAGGGCGAATGTTGGGAGGATGGAGCCAGGCTCTGCTCTGTTATGTCCAATGATAGGACAAGGGGGAACTGGTGTGAGCTGAAGTGTAAGAGGTTCCACAGAAACATGAGGAAAAACTTCTTCACTGTGAGGGGGACAGAGCCTGGCCCAGGCTGCCCAAGAGAGGTTGTGGGGTCTCCTTCTCTGGAGACATTTAAAACCCACCTGGATCTGTTCCTGTGTGACCTGCTCTAGCTGATCCTGCTCTGGCTGGGGGGTTGGACTAGATGATCTTTCGAGGTCTTCCAACCCTTAAAATTCTGTGATTCTGTGAAGCATTGATAAGATCCCCTCTGTCTTCTCTAGGCTAAACAGCCACAGGTCTCTCAGCCTTTCCTTGTAAGAGAGACAGTCCAGTCTCCTCCTCATCTTTGTAGCCTTCCATTGGACTCCCTGCACTAGTTCCTGATCTCTCTAGAACTGGAGAGCACAGAACTGGGTACAATGCTGCACATCTGTATTCTGTCAAACTTCTCATGTACATTAGACAAGACATGAACAGCCACAGAAAGAGCTGACTGGTGTAGTACTGTCACTTACAGAAACTTCAATATAGCCTAAAAGGATGAAAAAACTAATCAAGAGCAAGAAGCACCCAGCCTGTTAACTATGCCATCATTCAGAGGATTTCCTGTACCTTACAAGTACTTGTGCATTTCTGGAAAGCAGAGGTACATTGCACTTCTTCCCTCACCACAACTTTATAACCCAAATCCCTCAAGTTCTAATATTGTCAGAAAAGAGTGTACAGATGTCTGAATGTGATAATGCTGGGAATCTTGATTATAAAGTTCGAAGTTGTTGACAAAGTAACACTTTTTTTTTCCCCAGTGCAAATTCTGGGGAATGTGGAGACTGATATTCCTATGGAGCCTAAGAAACACTATGAAGAACTAAGCAGCAAGGTATTCCTGCCCTTTTGAGCACTGCATGACACACAATGACAATCTGCTGCTCCAATACCAATGTTCCAGGGATTAGCTTACTTGGTTTTGATGAGTCACAACTCTTCCATAACCAGAATCTTGTTTAGGGATGCAAACATCTACTAGAAGCATTTTGTTACTTTATATATTTAGCTGTGCAGCCTCTTGTTATTGCCTTGTATGCAGAACACTGTCCTAATTCTGTAATTACTGGATTCCTTTACCTATATATGAAATATAGCGAACACCTCCAGTGCTCACATCAGTGAGAGGTTTGTATTAAATCGCTAGTTAATTTTGTTATATGGGTGAATGATTCTCTTCCCTCTGTCAGCTCTCTTTACAATACCACAGGTGTTACAGCATCACACACAGATTACAGAAAGCAGAACAGATTGCAGATAGTACAGAAAATACTGATCATTGGACTCTTGTTTAGCTGTCTCGGTGTCTCTCATGCTTTATATCATGCACACTGCAAGGGTACAGCAATTACCCTTCATATCTTTCCAGTCTGCTGTAGTGTTTCTTCCAGTTCAATGGAAATTGGTCAAGAATTTACTGCTCTTAGCTGGTCTGCAATTTGTTCTCGAATCTAATGTGCTGCTTAGTTTACAAAACCCAGTAATAACTGCCAAAGCAACATATGTGAGTGACATGAACAGTATTGTAGGAAGCAGCCAGCTACAGTAGCATCTTAATTCATGGCTCAGTGTGGAAGAGTGGCAGTTTAGCATATGGCCAGTCTTTTCAGATGCCATTTTGTTATTTCATATATATTTAGGACTACTTAGTTCTTCCATTTGGGAATAGATTGGCTTTGTAAAGCAGTTTCTCCTTGAGCCTTTTGACCATTCTTTAGTGATGTTCATATGTCAAAGTTAGAGCTGTGACTGAATTAAAATAGCTGCTTTTATGTAGTAAAAGAATTGCAAAATGGAAACAAATTATTCACTAGGAATTGTAAAGATCTCTTTAGGTACATTAGGGATGGACTGTTGAGTGATCTGTGTCATATTTTGCATAACTTATGAATTAGAACCAGAAAAGTATTTAGAGGCAGAACCTATTGTCTGTTTAGACCTATAGCCAAATAATTACTGAAATGGAGTCTGGTTTAACTTTATGGTGAAAAAATATAATTAATGAATAGTTCAACACTGCAATTTGCTATTTGTTTGGGGTTTTTTACTGATTAATAGTAAAGTGTTCTGTATTCAAGTTAAATCTTGGAATAATAACTTGAGAGATTTATGATGTGAAAATATTTTATTCTTCATTACTGAGGTTATTGAACAGAATACACTTATTTGGTAAGGAAAATACTCTGAACTATTTGACTTTTTTTTCATACTGTATACAGAAAACTAGCTGAGCTTTGTATAGACACAATTAATAATTTTGAATTCCCATTGTTTAAAAAAACCCAACAAACTGTTACATTCCTGCTGTGATAAACAAAAGAGTATGCATCTCTAGAGCTTAATTTCTCACGGGGGTTTTAAGTGGCTTGTATAAGAGCAGTAGAAGATGAACAGTTCTGGCAGGGCTCTTTCAGTGGGACTATTTCTATAATAAAAGTGGTGATTTTGCTTAGTTGATGTTCAGTCTGGGCAGTCAGTGACAGTACAAGTGCATAGTCAAACTAAAGTTTGCAATATTACATGCTTTATTCACAAAGAAAGAGATATCATTGCAATGTCAAGCTTAGCTAAATATTTTGTAATTGTTATGAAATCAAAAAAATCCAAACAAACCAACAAAAAAACCCCAAACCACTCCTGAAATCAAAACCCTTTGCTTTTGGTGTTAACAGATGGGCTAATCAAATACATCTCTTTACATTTCAGATAGATTTCAGAGAGCAAGTAGATGAATATTCTTTACTGGAGTTGTGTTGGCATTAATTCTTCCTTTTCAGTTCTTATGTTTTCTTGTATTTTGAGCCAGTGTTGACAGATGGACTTCCATAAAAAGCCAGTGTTTCATTAAATTGGCAGGTTCAACTTCCTGCTTTTTCACCTGAAGAACTGAACAGTTGGATAATCCGAACTCTGTGGAGATCCAAGAAAGATTCTGGGGATTTGTGTCATAAGTCTCTGAAATCTGCGTAGCCTCGTTCCCAACCTCTGCCAAGAAGTGATTGTTTATGCAGTCACGTCTTTGACTGCTTCCCTTGTCTGAGAGCATTTGGTCAAGCACTGTGGGTGGTACTTGAAAAGCAAAGCTATCAGGATGCATAAAACTGGAGTGTTCTGAAGATCATGGTCTGCCTGTCTTGTGATTTTTCCAAGCAGGTGAAGAGGATGTTTCTGCTGTTTGGTTTTTTAGGGTTGTTTGGTTGGGTGTTTGGTTTGGTTTGTGTTTTTGTGGTGTGTGTCATTTTGTGTTTTGTGTGGTGGTTGGGTTTTTGTTTGTTTTGGTTGGTTTTGCTGTTTTGAGGTTGGTTTTTTTTGGTCTGCATAGGCTTCATGTTGTAGTTTCTTTGCCTATCTGTAGGCTTTGGCAGAAGGAGGGATGTTATGCTCTCTTTGATGCTTTGCAGGCTCTTGGTTTGTCATTTCCTTCTGACTACTGTCGCAATATTTTACAGCCTTAAACTATTTTGGTTTTCTTCCTTTTTTGAGGGATTTAATCTTTTGCCCTCTGACAGTACATAGAAAAAAAACATATGCACAGATTTCCACAACATATTTTTTATGTAGAACTCTGGATTGAAAAAACAAACCTGTGTAATATCCCTATTGAGGCAGTGACAGATCATCATTCTATGGGATGTGAAACACTTATTTTGACATCAGTCAGCTGTGGGATGTGAAATGTGTTTTGACATCGGTCAACAGTAATGTACATTGTGACTTCATACTTCTGATGCCTCCCACTGTATTTTCTGTAAGGTGTAGTGTGTGTATTCGTGAGAGCTTTGCTACAAAGTGATGCTGGCCTTGGATTGCTCCCCAGTAGACCTTATTAGTGTTGTGTTTTCATGTAAGAATTATGTTTATTTTTGTGCTACTATGGAGATTGTTTTGCCTACTGGTTTTAATTCTTTTCAATTTAATTGTTCTTATTTTTAGGTATACTACGAATTCTACCCTCCAGGAAGCCCGAAAAAGGTAAAACTTCAAACATCCCACTTCTGTTTATTTCCTATGTTTATGTGACACTGGTTTTGGTTTTATCCTCAACATATCACTAATATTGATCTTTACCACTGGAAAGAATCAGAGAATGGTATACTGTAAAATCTTTGGGACCATCTGATGGTTTTGTGCACTTGTAGAGAATGTGTTTATCTACCATCTTACGCTTTTCTTCACTGCTTTGGAGCCTTTTCTAATGAATCTGCTTCTGTAACTATCTGTGTTACTTTTGTGACCTTTAGTGTTCCATATCTGAGAGATGCTGCTTTGTTTATTTAAGTAAATAAACAGTAACTCTTCACATGGAATCACATGAAAAGAATTATCATTTACGATATCTAGTTTACACGTCTTCGATGTGGCAAGAACTTTGCTGACTAAAGACCACTTGTTATAAAATTTGCTTCTTTTTAACGAACAAAAATCCTCTGGTCATTTTAGCTGTGCTCACATGCATTTGGAAGCAATTTTGTTCGAGGTCCTTGGTTAGAAAATACCAGGTATGCAGACCTTAATGCCTGGCTATGTTCTCAGCAGCTGAATGTTCTACTATTCATCACTTCAACAAGAAATTAAGATATGTTGCACTCTCATGCTTTTACTAGAAGTGTATAGTGCTGACATATGAATGATTATTCACTTTCCCTATAAAATACCACCTGAATATCACCTGAGCAATTTAATATGCAAACGTTACAAATCTGTGTACAGATTCCTAATTGCCTTGGTTTTAGTCCCGTAATGCTCTGGTGTACACCTTTTTCTTTTCTGTGAGGTTAGAATTGGGTGAACAAAATAACCAGATTCCAGGAAGTTTTAGGCAGGAATGTGTTTGCTCTTTCTCATTTTCCTTTCCCTTGTTTGTTTGTGTGGGTTGGTTGGATTTTTTCTTGTCTGAGTAACATTTATATTAGGTGTAGTCACCGACAAATTCCAAGGCAAGATGTTGCACAGAGAACTTCCTTTGAGTTAGGTTTCTCTGGTTTTGTGCTGCAAGTGGACAGAAGTTGTTACTGTTGTCTCTAGAAATGTGTGAGCACTGGGGATACTGGAGTCAGAGGTTTAAAGACCTATGGTATCAGCTGATGGGACAGTTGCACTGACTTCATATCTCATCTTTGCCTTTATTGCCTTCAGTTGTGGAAATTCAACTTTCTGGATATACAGAGTTGTTTAATAGAACAAAGGGCTTTTATTGTTCACTTATCACTTATTTCTTTTTTTCCAATATAAGCATTTAGCAGAACTGTCTCAAATTTAAGTTTCAAATTTGCTGGACCTTGTGACATGTTTAAAGCATTTAATAATACAAAAAGCTTCAATGGACAAGTCTCTCACCTGATTTTTCACACTGTTTTTGGTTTGGGTTTTAAATGCCAAAATTTAGAATTGCTTTGAATTTTGCTGTTACAAGCAATTTTATATTGCCATCAAAGCTGCTGTGGTTCAAATGAGAAGGACAAAGACTGGTCATGAAACTGCCATAATTTTGATATAAAAGAAACATTTTTATTTTTTTTATTGTATTTGCTTCCAAATCTTCCAGGTGGCTAGACTAAACTCTCACTAAGGACAATTAATTTTTGTTCCCTTTAAGCCTTAAAGTATAGTATCCTTAGCTTAAAGTATAGTATACAGTAGCTGAAAGCATACACCAGGGTGAAATTACACCAATGTGTGTATCCCATGTCTTAAGTCTAATGTCCTTAGCTGAGGCAAATACTCTTTCCTTTAAGTTTCACTGACAGTAGTTTACACCAGTAAATTAGTTTTACTTTTTTTTGTGATGAAAGATAAATGGAATATAAAACCATTATTGGTAACGTGAAGCTTAGTCGTATATGAAGAATCCAAGAATTTGTGAAATGAGCTAAAACTACTTTTTCTTTACATTGTATGTTTTTAAACTGATAGTCTTAGCCTGAAAATGTAGTTGCTTTCTCTTCTGCCTGACATTAAGAATGTTCTTTTCGTGTTGTTCAGAAGGTTATGTCTTACTGTCATAGCTTTAACTTGTCATGACTCAATCTAAATTCCAGCATTTTACTTCAAGGGCTTTGAACAGGCTGATGTTTGAGACGAAAGCTTTTTTCATTACTTAAATTACATATTTGTGTGGGATGAGAATCAGATGGCAGCATTTTAGAAACTGAGTTCACCACTTCAGTCTTTTGTGCCAATTTTACGTCTGGTGAGGACTTTGATATAGACACTTGGAAATTACAGTTGGCATCTGTAGGCCTTTTTTGTTTGCAGCTAAATTGAAATAGCCAGAAGTAAAGACTGAGGAAAACAAACAAACTCTGAGGCTGAGACTTTCTCAGTTGGAAGACAATTGCAGGCCACTTGGGCAGTAATGCTCAACACAGTTTGTGCAGAGCTGCTGGAGAATAAATGGTCCTTACAAAAATCCTGTAGAATTGTTAAACACTGATAAGAGCATCTCTTACATGGTATTAGCTTACACAGGTATTTGTAATGGCAGATCCTGGAATTTGGGAGGTGCCAAGCTGCTTTTAAACCTTGCACCTAGCAGATGGTACTGGGGTAGTTGAGGATCCTGTTGCTGTCTCTGTGCAGGAATTTGGGGCACAAAAACCCCAATTAAAATAACTTTCAGGAAAATGTTTACTTTGAAAATGTAGCGTTTGCCTCTTGTATTTTTGCCATATAGTGCTTTACAGCCAGCATCTGGGAAATAGTTTGTCCCTCCTCCAAAGTTTGGCTGTCAAATGATAATTGATTTTTATGATCAACCTGTGTGTGTGTGTGTAAAACCAGTTTTATTCTTCACCTGCTATGCGAAAATGCTTCTTGTAGCGTGCACTTTGTATTGACTTCAGCTGTGTTCGTGTTGATGTATGTCAGGAATATGCATCAGAAGTCTTCTGAGTTCTTCTGTGAAGACAGAAATATAATGTCACTGCATAACAAATGGATGAGCATCTAATGAACTCTTATTTTCTATCCTTTTTTTGTGCTTATGCTTATTAGAAATCTCAGGATGTTATTTTTAACGCAATCTTCATATGTTGGTCTACCTAAACTGCAACCAAGACCTTCAGCTGTAAAGTAAACATTTTGTAAAATGTGAAGTTCTATACAGAACACCATCAGAATACAAAGGTGGACTGATGGGTAGGTAGTAGAGGTGATGTTAAGGGTTTTGGTTTAGAACCTCATTTGCATGCAAGTTGTCCTTTTTATGTCCTATTACAAGATTATATGTAAATCAGATGTGAGAATTAGGACAGGTGAAGTAGTTTACATGCAATGTGGTAGAGCAGGAGAATGTTTCAGAATTATTTTTTGTGTGGTGTTTGTTTTTTTAAAGCATATCGTAATTGGGATTTCCAGTTGAAGTTTTGTCTGCTGTGTAAATGTGAAAACTTATAACCATTGTGTTGGGGGGTGTGTGTGTGTGTAAAGTAAGCACCCCCCTCATTTCTTCTGGAGTACAAACCATTCAGCTAGTGCAGCTATTTTTGGCAACTGAATCTTGCTTTAGCTGGGAGCCTGTTGTACACTATTCCTTGTAGAATATTTTCATAAATACAGAAATCGCTATAATGGTTCTTGGCAAGGCAGGTTGTTCTTTCAAGTTTTAGTTAGATCTGTTTTAGTTTACTCCATGCCAACAGACAATTAAATACTAAATAACAAAAATTGCAAACCCCCTTGATAATTAAGGAATAGTAGTAGTGGCTACCAATAACATCAGCAGTTGGTAAAATCCTACCTATTTAATTTCTCCTTGTATCATTGACCTATGAGTTTGGGTTTTTTTTTTACTGATGTAACTTTAACTGGTTTCTATTAGTTGTTACTTACAGGAATGAAGATGTTTTTCTCAGCAGAATAAACCCCCACAGTAACAGATTTTTGCATTTACCTGTTAGTATTTTCTGCTTTTCTCTCAAACCGATTACAGTTTTGAATTTTTCTTCTCTACAAGAGAAGTCCTTCTGAATGCGGCCATTTTTATATGCTAAGTGCTGGGAAGGAACATCATATCTTCCTGGCTTCTGAATAACAGGCCAGAACAATGCCTCAGCAGAAGATGGCAAGTCTTCTGGGCTTATCTCCAAACTTCCATTATGTGATGGCTTTGTTATATCTGGTCAGCACCTGCTGGAGGAGGGGTGATAAATGAAACTTCACTTCTAGCAATGGCTGCTCGCAGAAACAATCAGCTAAGTGTTGCTCGAGTGCAGTAGTTTTCCTTGTCCTTATCTTTAACATCATCAAGAGATTACCCAAAAGATGGAGTAAAGAAATCTAGCGTGGTGTACCTAAGGTTTCTGGGGTGCCAGTCATTCTGTAGCATTCTGCTTAAGAAATGCTGAAGATTTTGTACCTGTATATAGAAACTACCCTATTTTCTAACATCCCTCCAGTAGCAGACCTGCCTGACTTCCTTGGAGTGGGAGACAGGGAAGTCTTCTGCTGAAGCAGAGAGAAGATGTTCTGATGGGAGGTGTTACTTCTATTGGAAATTTTTTTTTAGTCAGGTCAGGATTGTGAAAGGATTTAATTCCTTCCTGTTACCCCTTGAGACAAAGATGAGGAATAAGACTGCTGATAATCCAAAGAGTTTGAGAAACTGAAGGAGTGTGGACCAGGAAGGATTAATAGAGAATGAACCCAAAGTATTGGAGTCCTGTGAAAAGGAAATTCAAATTATAACTGCTCAGCAGTGGTAATTTGTGACCAAGAAATGATCTGGTATGTAGGACAAGACGACCCAACTGCAAAAGGAGCTGAATTGTCTGGAAGCTGGGATGCCAGAGGCAGAAGGACTCCTTGTAAGAGAGTAATGCTTCCCTTGCTGATGAGAGAAGCAACATGAGCATTGTCTTGTAGTGATTGTGTTTACAGGCAGGGCAGCTGGTGCTAAGGGATGAATCCAATGCTGGGCCGAGCTGTCCCATGCCAGTGCTTACAGGATTGGTGCTGGTGCAAGTGTGTATAAGGAATCGGCTTTTGATACAGTTTTGAAGACTCCTTGTAGAACTGCTTATGACAGTAGGGTTGTCCACTGTGTGTGTGTCACTATATGGGGTTTATATTTAAGCACAAAGATGTTTAATTGACCTCAAGGGGTGCCATAAAAATTCTGCAGCACCTGGAAGATACAAAGTATCGGATAAAAGTAACTGGTTAGGCTGTTGGGATACTAGAACTAGGAAGAATAGTCATGCTGGGATAAACAGATGTGGATGGTGAGCAAACCCTTGAAGGCAGAAAACATACAAGAAGAAACAGATTAGGGAAAACACCAGGCTGTGAATAAGCAAGTGTAAAAAATATGGTGAAAAATGCTGTAAAAATTAGGGCAGATGTTAGCAGGGTGAGAACGAATTATCTGATGTTACAGAGAATGAGATTGAGACCAAAAATGTAAGTTGGAAGTGAGCAGGTATTCACCTGTGCCTGATGAGGTGAAAATGGTGGGGTACATGTGAAAATTTACTGGCCAGTATGAAGTTGCAGTGGTTGTGCTGAGAGATGGAACGCTGCACGCACAAATCTGGGGCAGGCAGGTGAAGCGGTGGAAGAGAGAGTGGCAAATAACACTAGCTCAAAGAGAAAATGAGGGGGAAGGAGAAGGAGTTGGGGAAAGGAAAAAAGTAAAGGTGGTAATGTCACTTTTAAAGTGCTTTTTCAAAGAATAGAAAGCTCAGTATGCAACAGTAGAAAAATCAGATGCCAGCCCTTACGTGCATAGTGTAATTGGGTAAGCGTAGTGAAGCGAAAGATGAGATTGTGCTTCCAGACCAATTACTCTGCCCGTGTTTGGCCTGATAGAATTCATCAGCTGAGAAGCCGTTACAGAAAGTGGACAAGGCTGGCCTTCATTTTTAAGTTATGGAAAATATTGACTACTTGAACCAGTGTTTGCTAGCTAATTCTTGCAGCTTGAAACTGAATTGTTACATAATCTGGAGATTTCAGTGCTTTAAGTGTTATGTACCCTGCATGTACTTCAGACTTTTCTCTAAACATGTGTTAGTAATAATGATGTCTCCATGAAGCACTTAAGACATGCCCTGGAGTTTAATAATCAGATGGAGTTAATCAGCTCACGTGGTCAGCCATTAAGACTTTGAAAATGGACTTCTTAAATGTAATATTCCTAGCTAATGGTCATTTGGACTTATGTCATGGTAATGAAAGTTAAATTGTTTTTCTGGCTATCAAAATTGTATAAATAGAAGCTAAAATTTGCTCTGCAGAACAAGGCCACATGCAGATAGTGAAATGTGAACCTTATTAAAGCAGCATATGGAAAGCTGATCCTGTTAATGCCTGCTGTTATCAGAACAGTACTGTCATTATTGTTGAAAACTCTCGTGGTCCTTCTTGCAACAAGATGATGCTGTCTTGCTAGATAAGTCATGTGGAAATGCTACGTGGGTAATGTGTGAAGATTTGTCCTAAGAAAAAGCCAGAGGGCATGATTGCTGAGCTGGGAAGATTATCTTTGAGCAGGAATAATAGTTTGTGGCACAGCAAAATATTAAGGAAGTGGGATTATTTTCTCTCTCCGGTAATGATCCTCTGGAGTTAGCTCACTAGTAAAGCCCTAAGGGTAACTGAAAAGTAATAGTAAACCAAATTGTCCTCAGGTTGAAGTCAGAGCTTTCAGTCTCTTCTTGCTGTTTTCTTCTTAGAATAAGAATGTATATTTAAACAAAACCTTTTACTGAAATTTGCATTTGATACCTCTACTTCTTTTTTTTGTGTGTGTGAAATCACAGCTACTATTGAGGGTTTGCTTCTCTGGAGAACTTTCCAGTTGATAACGCAGTTCAAAAAAGTGGACAGAAATGAGAAAATAGGGAAACAAATTTAAGAACATATTCAGTTCATCACTGTTATAGTAAAATCATATCCATAGGTGTCCTTTAATGCTCCGTGGCAGTTTCAGTTGTGAATGGATGGAAAGGCCATATATCTTTCATAATATTCCGTGTTGAATCCTGTTTGATATGACTAAGGAGGGGAGATGCTGGCAATGATGCTTATGTTCTCAGCTCTTGTATAGCAACAAGATGGTGGAAAGCGCTTGGAAGAGGGGGAAGCTGAGAATCCTGAGATAGTTGGAAGGAAAGAGCCTTTGACCTTCTTGTTTATCTCTCCAGTCAGTTTCCTTATGTGATGCGGGGCTAGTGTCTGTTGTGCTCTTTCTGTCACACGATTCTTTAGCAGACCTTTGACTTCCACTGGCACACTGAAGGGATTATATGATGTATGTTGTCCTTGTGTTGAATCTATTTTCTATAGCTTGGAACAGTGTCTGTTTTTCCATCAGATACTTTTAGACCAGTATGATGATTGAGGCTGCTAAGGTAAGCCTGAAAAGAGAAGAAATTAACTACCAGCTCAAGAATTATGTCTGTATAAACAAATTACCCCCCCAAAAAATCAACAAAAAAAGGGGCTAAAAGTGTTAGACTAGTGCTTGTAAGCATCACAAGCCACCCAGCAGGAGGCTAACAATGCTGCAAATGGTGTGCAATTAAAGGAAGGTGTGAAGAATATGGGCTAAAAGAGGCACTGTCATGGGCTAACTCCAGCTGGCAACAAAGCTCCCCTCAACCACTTGCTCACTCCCCCCAGCGTCAGGAATTGGTAAAGAGATAAAACTCGTTGGTTGAGATAAAAACAGTTTAATAGATACAGCAAAAGCTGCACACACAAAGCAAGCACTGAATTCATTCTCCACTTTCCACTGGCAAGGCAGGTGTTGAGCCATTTCCAGAAAAGCAGGGCTCCATCATGGTGTAATGGTGACTTGGGACAAGTGTCATCCCTCCAAACATCCCCCCCTTCCCTTCTTCCCCCCCAGAATGATGTCATATGGTTTGGAATATCCCCTTAGCTGGGGTCTGCTACCCTGGCTGTGTCCCCTTCCAACTTCTTACTGGGATGGTGTGAGAAGCAGAAAAGGCCTGACTCTGTGTAAGCACTGCTCATCACTAACGTACACATCCCTCTGTTATCAGCACTGTTTCCAGCAGAAATCCAAAATGCAGCCCCACACCAGAAGAAAATTAACTCTATCCCAGCCAAAACCAGCACAGCAATATTGCCAAATGCAACCAAGTTATCCCTGAAGAATGCTTTTGTTTGATTTAGGACTGACACTGTAGAAAATGCCTAAGAGCATCATGTGCATATCCCTTGGATAACTGGTGACATTGAAAAGTATTTGAGTTTAACATTTTGTAGAGTAAAGTAAAATGAAGTTTAGAGGGCTAGAGGAAACGTCTTCAGCTCAGTAAGGTTGTAACTGTGAACTGGTATTTGAGAAAAGAGACCTTTTAAGTGGAAACTCCAGACAAGAATGGGGTTTCCTTCAATTTTTGTGCCTTCATGAGTGCCTTTGTCCCTTCTTTTCTGTCTACTAAGCATCTAGTTACTTGGCATTTGCAGCAGAAACTGTCAGGTTTTCTTTTACCCTGAAAGCCTTTTAAAACTGAAGATAATTATCCCTTAATAGGACAGTGAGAAGATAGCAAGGGGATTATAAGAATTGGTTCTAATGATTTTTTTTTTTATTATTATTATTTTTTTGTCTTCCTTTTCCCCTACCCCACATTTGGGCTTGGGTGCTGTACCCTTTCAGGTATTTTCTACAAGGAGTTCTGGAATCTTCTCAGAGTCTGGAGTCCCAGCACCGAGGTGTCTCTGGATGTGTAAAGCAACAATGCATCAATATTACTTTCAGCAGCAGTGATCAAAACTAACTTTAGTAATACAATATAATGAAGGATGTTTTTTAAATAAACTTTATGCTCCTCATCCTATTCTCTTGGAGAGATCTGAATTATAAGTACTGGAGTCTTTGATTCAGGGAACACTTGCATCTTTTTTTAATTCTCGGTATCTTCTATGAGGTTCTTTTGAATCTTATGGTGCTCATTTATGTTTTTTAATCCTTCCTCTATATTGGAATTATTGTATTTTTCAGGACTGTAACCTTATACATTCATCTGAAATTAAAAGTAGCTTAAATTGCAAAGAGCTGTTCAGCAGCAGCCAGGATTATTTGAGAGGAAATTTAGCATGGAACCACTTTTCCTCCAGGGACCTTCTTCTGCAACCTCATGCTGTATGGTTTCTGTTCCTGAATAGCTGTTCAACTCTGCATCCAGCAAGTTATTGGAGCACTTGACCGCGAGCGCTTCTGGCAGAGGGAAGGATGTACATTAAAAATGCAGCACAGGTGAGCTTCCTTCCAACAGCTTGGCAAACCTATTGTGCTCAGTGTCCCTTTCAGTTGTGTAACTTGGGTTGTAACTGTAATATTTGCTAGATGTGAATCATCCCATGTCATGGTTTAGGGTCAGGGCAGCTCACTAGACCTATAACAGACGCTCTCTGTTAACCCCCCTCCCTCCCCAAAGGGGAAGAGAGAGGGAATAAGGGAGAGAGACTGAGAGATTAGAAAAGGAAACTAGAACAGCTTGAATGAAAATGAAATTAATAATAAAAATGGAATATATACAAATATATACAAGACCAGTATGGAACCCAACCCCCTGATGGTAATT
>WUAM01000323.1:48806276-48877482 GCA_024336885.1 Actenoides hombroni | reverse complement strand
GTGTTCTCACTGCTAGAAGCAGACACTGTCTGTGAGAACAGGCTGCTACCTTCAGACAGTGCAGTTAGTTAGAAGAATTGAGCTGAAAAGTAAAAATCACTGAACAGAATTACTTCTGTTCTCACTCAAACCAGGACATCCCAGAATGTTCAGCTGTGTTCTGTGCAACCTGGTTCACAGCTTAAGGAAGACAGTTATTTTTCGGTTTTTTGCTGCTGATGTTCATTCAAGACAAGCATTTCTGCAGTACTGGTGGAACAATTGCAGGTGTGGAACTCCAGGCCTTGAGTGCATGTGAAGTATTGCTTTGCCTGTGTCAGCTTCATAGGCCACAATGGCCGAGCACAGCTGAGTTGGAGCTATTTAACTGGCCTTCCTTCACCCACTTATAGGTGGCATAAAGAGAACATCATGATGATCGTCATGTTTTACTGACACTTTTCCTTTCAATTTGTGGATCTTTCTAAATATAAAGGGTCTTTTTTTGTTTTGTTTCATTAGGATTTCCTGATTTACGCAATCTGAGGCTTACATCATAGTGATTAAATTAATTGGGCATTCTTCCTCATGTGCACCTCTAAAGAGCATAATATTACCTTTAGATAACTGGTTTTATCACGAGGTCTGTGCACTGGTTCCAGGCAGCAGTGGTTGTTGTAGGCTGCTGTTCTGTGCTGTGTTGGGTTGAACTTTTCTGTCAGCCAGATGCTCGCCCAGCCACCCTCTCACTCTCCTTCCTGAGTAGGAGAGGAGGCAAAACTAAGATGAAAAGTTGTTAATGTATCAAGATCAAGACAGGGAGATTACCAATTACCATCATGGGCAAAACAGTTGTGAATTAGGGAAAATGAATTTCTTGACAATTAAAATACAGTTGGCTGGTGAGGAAGAGCCTTCTTCCAGAATGGTTCGTTTCCATCTAGTATAACAGTAAAATAAAACTGCTCACAGATTTCAGGGTCTTGAATATTAAGTAAGAGTATAAGTTACAATAAAGGAAAATGCTCTATTTTTGTGAGTGTAATTTGTATATATAATGATGATCTGGTGGATTTCTAGAATTTAGCTGATGGTTTTTTCTCTCCTTTTTGTTTGCTTTTCCCTAGTGGTTTCCATAAAGATAATCTGAAGCTATATTGAATAGGAGAGAGCAGTTTTGAAGCCTTCAGCTTGCTCAAAGTTGAAAGCTTGATACTTCTAACACCTTTCACTGTATGAGTTGTGTCTTATGTTTAATGCCAAGCTTTGTTTCCAGTTGCCATAACATCAGTTACGACACTTAATTACCAGGCTTTTTTTGCTCATTTTATGAGAAGTTGAAAATCTCTCTTTCTTTTAAAGCTATTCTAATGTAATAACAATCCAGGAACTCAAACTGCCTGTTGGCTAAAATTGAGGATCCGCGTTCTGCATGACAGATCAGATTTGGGATTACAGAAATAGGAGAATGCAGTGAAGTGGGCCCTAACCACTAACCAACCCCCCCCCCCCCCCCAATACTTCACTGATTTGTCTTTTCTGCGGGCTTTTTTCTTAGCCCATAGTTAAACCAAAGGCAGTTCTACCTGGCACTTGTCCATGGCTTTTTTTTTTGCATGTTTTAATAGAGAATCTTTCATGTAATTCCAGCTGTGAAAAGATTCTTGGGAGTTATACAGACACAAGAGAATCAAATTTGCTGATGGTGTTTGTTTTAAATTATTTTAATGTGTTTTAGGTATAAAGTTCTACATCATTATGGTGTTACAGATAAACAGATTCTAGAAAGAAACTCTTAATTTTGATTTCTGTTGAATAATTATTTGACAGACCTTTATAGATGAAAGTTGTTCCTTTGGAGCTGTATATAATTTGTTTCCATAACTTCAAGTGAGCATTTTTAATTGATAGACACTCACCTAGGGCAGCTGAAATTGTTATTTTTGTAAAAATATTTTTGGTAGATGTAGTACACATTGTCATGATGGAAGGTATGAAATTGCAATCTACTTCTATTGTTTGCATGAGATCTAAAAATAAATTAAATCACACCAAAGCAAAACAAAAAAGGTTTTGTTGCCATTAAATGAAGAACGTCTCTGGGGAAACTTCAAATTATGGGCACAGAGATAGAGAGAAAATAGATATGATGTCTTTGTTTCTAAATTACCAAATGGTCAGATTTAATGCTTTTTCCTGTTTGACCTCTTACGTGTTCTCTCCAGTCAAGTTCCTCTTGCCTCTCCATTATCTTTGAATTTCTTCTTATCTACATTATCTTCTAATAAGAGAAACTTAATCGTCGCCAGCACATAGCCTTGAATGTAAAGAGGACGTAGCTTATCATTTGGTGCTCTATGAAATAAATCATGGCCATCAGGTCACCTGTTTTGTACGTGTTGTGGCTGGGCAAAAACATTACTGTTTTCATTGTTGGAGGTATAGAAACAAAGCCTCAGAATATCATCTTCCCCAGCAAAACCAAACTGATCATTTGTTTACCATGAAAATAGCTTGATTTTTTCAATCTTTCTCCTTCCTGAAACATGGAGCAAGAGAATGATGTTGTACGAGAGGAGTGGGAACAACCCACTGTAATTTATACAGGTAATGTCACAGGATAGCCTAGATCTCACCTGAGTATCACATTTGGGGGGTTTCTTCTTTAAAAGGCACTTGAGTAGACGAGTGTGTTAAAACCCCAGACATCAGGTCCTGTATACACTCAAAGCACTGTCAGGCATGATAATGCTGAGACCAGAAATGTTTGTTTTCATATTCCTCAGTGGAAACTAAGTTTTAAAGTTATACATTTTTCAATTACTTCTAAGATTTAATGCTTTTCTTGCAGTTCTAAAATGGTGTTTACAGTGGATTCATATGATAATTGTAGTTTAAAGCAAAAGGTAAGAAATGAAGAAAAACTGTCACCTAACCAGAATGGCATGAGGCACATTTTTCTCCTTAATTTGGGAGAAATTTTTCTAAATTTTTCTAATTTTTCTCCCTAATTTGGGAGAAGCTGCGAGACACTGGTACTATGTTGTTACGCTCTAAACGTAGTTGCAAAGTAGAGTTGTGTCAATGCAACTTTTTCCTCCCTGTTTAAAAACCCAGGGTTTCTTGCTGCTGCTGTGATATCACCAGTCAAATCCAGATGAGTGTCTGGCTTAACAATTTGCAGCCAGAGGCCTTAGAATCTGAGCTAAATGAGTTCACCTACCAGTTCAGCGAATTTGTAGTGTTGTGAATAATCTGTCATGAAGGTTTATACCACTTTCCTGACTTGCGAAGCTATTGTCCTTTTTCTGTGACTGTCAAGTACTGTTCTGGGGAATAAAGAGCCTGCACATGCACCTATGGCTAGAATTGCTTCAGCTGTCTCTTACCCTCCATTGTTCCACATACTTGTCAACCCCATGAAGACAGACTGGTTTTAACACACACAAAGCACAGAAATGTGCTGTTCTGAGGCACTGTTTTCCAGTAACCAAACTGGTGAACCCATCTTCACCCAAGACCTGACTTGATGGCTTGCTGTGAAGGAAGCACCCTGGCTGTGGTGCTGCTGCAGAGCTTAGTGAAAACCAACCCTGGGAGAGGCAGCCCCTTGGCTGCTTTGCATCTTCTTGTATAGTAAATGTACACTTTGGAAGAGACTACATGCAGGGACCCACCTTGTCATGCAAACTTCTAAAGCCTTCCATGGTTTCTGGTATAAAAGGGCCCTTGAAATAGTCTGAAATATTGCTTTGTGGGGTGGGGTTGCTTTGTTCCGTGCTCTGGTTCCTGTGGAATTTTGTCCAAAATGGGCTGTGCTCTCACACATTCTTCTTCTACAAGGCAATGTGCACACTTGCTTTTAAAACGTGCCATCTCAGTTTAGTAAAATGGTCTGGTTTTCTAGGTTTAAACATAAAAGAACCTCTGTGAAACAACACGAAAATAAAGCTCTTGCAAAATATGGAAGGAATGAAATCAAAACCAGAATCTATCATTAAATATCTCAGCAGGTAAACAGGAAATTTTAGAGCTTGGATATAAAGTAAGTTTTCTCTGTGTAACTCTTTTCAACCACAGATGGCAGAGAATTAACTTTGTACCAGCTAACAAATTTTGTAGGATTTTTGTGGTATGTTTCTTACCTAATTTTTGGTTTGGTATACCCCTTGTTAATGAACTGGAATTCTTACAGACCTCAGTGTCTGAGGGATGTTTCAAGACAAGCTAATTTCTTCCCTTAAGAGAGCAAGGGAATTAATTTAATCTCCTGGTTTTCTCTCTCCTTCAGAGTAATTTACCAGGCACCCTGAGCTTTACTCCCAGACTCTCTCTAGTTCCCTCCTCAAGGGATATGGTTTGTCCTCAAGGCTCCTAAATTTGGTTAGCTAACATATGTTAAAGCAATTGAAAACCAAGATGTCTTGTCTTGACGTGTTAGCGTCTCGTGTTCAGCCCTGGACTTCAATACAGAATTTAATTTGAACTTGCTATCCTGAGTTAAAATGAAGCTTGCCTTGCATTTCTATTATTTTATTCTCACTTAGCATTTCCAAGATCAGAATAAACATTTTTTTATCTATGTAAAAACTTCTTTTCTGATAGCGCAGGAAAATTTGCAGCTCTCTTTGAGGGGTTTATCCGAAGGCTTTTCTTAGGGCTTTAGCTGACTTTTTGCTTCTATTCTAAAATATTGTTCTAGGTCTGAACTGATGCAACACCACCATTTGAAAGGAGATGGGAGATCAAGTGGGGCAATGCTAACCTATAGCATGTGATCTTAGGCCAAAAATATCTTCAGGTTGGTAGTTGAATCTATAGTGAAGCATGCCAATAACCAGGCACAGCTATGAAGTGACAACCAGCTCTCTTCTTACAACCTGAGCCTGGGTTTTGGGCTATTTTTATGTTGGCATGGGAAAATAGACTTCTACATATGTGCATCTTTGCAAGCAAGAGCAGATTGGTAAATAGCCTGTTAGAAGCCTATTGTAAGTTAGTAAAGTCACTAATGGTAGTATATGAACTGTCATTTTTTTTTATATACTGGTATTTTGTTCAAATTATGACATTTGAAAAGGAATTGAGATTGACATAACTAATTTTTTTCTTTTAAAGTTTTCATTAAATGCTTGAAAGGAAAATATACATCATATAGAAAAGGGATATGACACTTAGCTGGCTTTAATTTTGTAAGAGAGAGAGGATTAGAGTTAACTTGCCTTTCACAGTCTCAGCACAGATTCCTTTCCTGGCTATATAATACTTGATTTAACCTTGGATTTTTTGCTTACCATAGTGTAGAATAGTGTTTGAAGTGCAAGAGGAAGCACTAAGTGGTTCATCTGCAAAGTGATCTTATAGCAAACATTGAATGCCACAGGCTTCTGTTAAATTCACCTTTTGGATTTCTACATGTAGAAAGAGCAGGCTCTTTTTTTATTATTTTTTTTTTCTGTCCTGTTTTCTCCACACTTAATTCTTTAGTTAGACTTGGAAGTTGTTTGTTTGGGTTTGGATGTTTTGGTAAACCAAGCAACTGTCGTAGCTGTTCTTTTTCAAACCTGTTGCATACAGTTATAGAACAGGCTACCAAAAACAAGTTGAGTACCCCCTGCTCCTTGCATGCAAGTCACCCTACCTTATAAATAGAACTGTACTGATAGACAGAACTTGGCCTATCCTCTTGTCCTCTTATGCGAGTTATTTTGATTTAAAAATAGAACTGTCCTAGAACTGATATGTACCAACATGGTTGTGAAAGTTCACTTCTAGCCACTACTATAACTAAGCAATAACTTTCAGGGAGTGGGATGGTCTGTGTTCTCACCAATAAGCAAAAGATTTTTGAGTATGGTAGCATTAATTTGTTTTTCAAGGGAGTTCTGCAGTTGCAGAGTGTTACACTTGTGCGTGTTGTCACTTCACGGTAGCATATCGAAACACACCCCAAATATGCACGTGCCCTTCCAGGGAAAGAAATAAATTCATGGAAAACAAATAACTGTTGTGAGCATTATAAAACAAGCAAATGCCTCTGGGAGCAAGGACTATCTAGACAGCAGATAGTAACTATAATTTGTAGTTTAACAAACGGCTCCCTTGACCATGACAATGTTGCAGTATGTTTAAAAATAGAATCTTTCTGAATGGCAACGTTTCCTTAGAATATTTTAAGGTAATTCTGCATTGGTGTTGCTCTGTTTTAATTCTGTTTGATTTTTGACTTGGAGATCACTTCTAAAATGCTAACTCATCCTTGATTTCTCTTGTATTTAAAAAAACCATTGGATTTTTTTCTTTAAGTTTTATGCTTGTGGTAGCATTTTAATGTCTAAGAGACTTTCCTTGGATGTTTGAATAGCTGCTTGGTTTTTTTTCAGGCAGTCTTGTTTAACTTTTCTCCTTCCACTTCAGTTGCCTTAGGCATTTAAATGCACAGTTACACTGAGTATGCTGAAAGCCTGGGGATGGAAGAAAGTTAATTAGAATTATTTCTTCAGGATAATTTAGAGATGAGCTGATGTCAGTGATCACTTGATGATAATATTACTATCAAAGATAATTCTTGTGAGTTTTGTAGTGGAATAAAGTTGAAAGGCATGATTTGAAGAATATTTTTTTTTTCCTCTAAAAGCCTTTCTTTCAAAATCTCTTGTGTATTTCTGTTAAGTACTCTAATACCTAAGCTTCTCCTTCTGTTATAGTGGCTTTACCTGGAGTAAAAGAACTTGGGAAATTTTTTGAGGTAGGGAGGAAATGAAAAAAGCCCCTCATAAAAGGCTCTAAATAGTGACATGAATGATTACTTCAAATGGCAGAAGAGAGATTCATTGCATTTCTTTCAGCAGGGTTGCTATGGTTAGCTGAGCAATGTGAGGCGAGAGGAGTGAGAGAGCTTTTCCTTCCTCTTGGAGCATCTTGTGACTACCAAATTCTATTGCTTATCTGGATTTTTCCTTTGTATTCTAACTATACCAGTGCTTAGGAGATTACTCATTTTTGTGAAAACGAGAGAGAAAATGGGGAAAAATGAAAAGGGTTCTGAAATACGTACCCGCTGAATGTATCGATGGTTCAGAGATGATTAAGTGCTCTGAGTTAGGAGCAGGACATGAGTCCTAAAACCTGATAAACACAGTTTCTGTCTTGTCGGCTGGCCTCAGAGGTATAGAGTGGAAACATGTGATGTTCCTCCACCCGCATACCTGAGCTCAGTGAATGGTTTGAATGTGGCAACCTCTTGACAGCTAACAGGTTGCTCTGGAAAGATGGTTTTTATTTTTCTATTTCTGAAGAAGCAGGAGTATTCTTTATGGCCTTTTCATTTAAAAAGTAATGAAATCACTAAGCATATGAAGTCAAGTGTGCCACAAATTACAGATGCTTGCTTTTAGCTATCCAGTTGAATGTATACAAGTGTTAACTTGTGTTTAGAAGACTCACTTGAATTGTACTTGAACTCTTCTGATTTGGGATTGTTTCAGAAAATAATGTGATTCCCAGGGAGATGCACACACAGTAAATAGTCTTGAAGAAAGAGGCTTTGCTTTGTATGTGCTTTAGGCTAGGATGAGATTTTGAACAGTTAAGCACTGTTTTACCCACTGGTAACCAGCAGAGAGCACTTGAGTTTTTAACATAACATCGATAAAAACCGTGAAACTGGGAAAGGCTGGGGTTCTTTTTCTTCCTCGGAGACAGCCATTGCAAACAAACTGCCTGTGAAAATTAAAATCCTGGGTTTGCACATGAACAGCACTTGTGTTCTGTACAGAAATGCTGCTTTATAAGCATAAGCTTTAGTGTAGGCCAATGACCTGAGAGGATTTGAGGCAAATTTTTATCAGTAGTCTCTCGATGCTGTGTTTATTTAAACTCCGTGCCTTATGAGGTACAGTTCTTCAAAATATCAACCTCCCCAGGCTGATGGGGAGAATTCAGAGCCCCAGGTTTAGATGACATTGCTTTGTTTTTGGCACATGAAGACAGTGAGCACAAGGACTTGTTGCCAATGCACAGAAAACAGGTTCTGTGTTACAGTGCTGTTGCTCACCGAAATTCATTTGAAAAGAATGATACAGGGAGAAAGCTTTAAGGCAAATAGCATTGTGAATCAGTGTATTAAATCTTTTCTTACTCTGTGGTTCATCTGTTGGTTGCCATGAGCGAAATGCTACTGAAATGAGGCTGAAGGGTGGGAAGATGTGAAAAGGTGGGAGGCAGGAGGATCCTAATATTGACCTTACACCTTCCACACACCTCCCTCCCCTCCGCCCCGCGCATTAATTGGAGGTTGACTAAAAAAAAAGCCCCAAAACCAAACAAATAACAAAAGCTACAAAACCCAACAAAATTCTGACTAAAAAACACCAAAATCCACACAAAGCAAACCTGCTCATTGTCATTTCACACATGTGATGTGACTGGGGTCCTCAGAAAGGAGTACCTTGATGGCCCACAGTGGGAGTGCAGTTGGTAAGGGATTGCATGGTGTCTGATCTCTCTTCCATTCACTCGCCTCCCCCCCCCCCAGATAGCTCGGTGGGAGGGTCGAGATCCTAAGGGGCAAGGTTACTATAGGACTCTGTGGATGTACCTCCAGAGAGGTGCATGGTCCTTAATGTGGTAATGACATAATCTAGACACATCTTGAATGAATGCTGTCATGGCTGTTGCTAATGTGTGGGTTGTGTGTAATGTGTCTCAATAGGCAGGGAGAGAATTATTGCGATGCAGGCTCTGACCTCTCCTGATTTTTTCTTTTTCTTTTTTTTTTTTTTCCCATGAGACTTGCAGGGAAGCAGCCAAAGCATTCTGCAGAGTAGGTCACAGCATGTGGAAACATGATCTGTAACCTGCCAGTCGTGCACATACATGAGGCACGTAACACTTCTGGGAGAGAGCTGCCTTAGGAGAGAGCCGGTACAGATCCTGTCATAGGAACCAGCATACAAGGGAAGAGCAAGCTTTCACAGGCAGTGACAGTTGTAAATAGGTGTTTTGCTGAAATACTGTTGCTGCTTTTATGAGATGAATAATTAATATTATAAACCTGATTGTTCGGAGTGGCAAATTGCAGGCCCTTCGGATGGGGATATTGAGCCATTGGAAATGTAAACATCTCATCTAGCAATTTCTTCAGCAGCGTGTTGTGCCTTTTATTGTTTGAATCTGCCTGGGAGTGGCTTTAAGATCCAGTAACCTGATCTTTTATTACTCTTGGAGGCTTCCTTTTCGGGTACGTCCTGCTGCATTCAACACATGTCGGTATTGTACGTGGCTGGCGATCGGAGCGAGTCGGGCTCACTTTCTCCATCGGCGAGAACCAGCAAATCAGCCCCTGGTGAATGCTTCTCAGACCTGTCAGCTGGCTCCTGCTAATTTCTGTCTGGCTCATCAACCCCATTTAAGAGACTGGAAGTGCTGTGGATGACCAAGCTAGAAAGCATTGCAAGATCTTATCTCATCTCGGGGAATAAATACTAGTTAAGAATGAAAGGAAAATGTTTTGGGGTTGGTTTTTTTCGGTTTTTTTTTTTTCCTTAGAGGATTCAGACTGATGTGAGACCACCACCTAATTTCTCAGTGTGGAAAACAGCAAGGCTATGAGCAATTGAAGGCTGCTCAGGAAGAGAGGAGGCTACCTTTAAACAGCACTTAATCTGTTACTTGTCTGAGAAACGTCAGCAGATGGACTTTGGTTTCAGTGCCGTGAATCTTTGCAGGGGCTTTGCATGTTGGAATACAAGCAGTGATCTCTTTTATTCCCTTTCCTCTGTATACTCACCTGCTGAAAAATGAGTGAGGAAGCAAAAGAGAAAAATGCTAAACCAGCTCACAGGAAAAAGAAAGGAAAAAAGGTAACTCCCTGTATAGCCAGCGTGCTGTAATGCCTTTTCTTTAGTCATTTTGTGTTCTAGCAATGTGCTTCTGGGTGTGGAGTGGCTTTGGTTTGATAATTTGCTTAGCATAAGGATGATGGTAAAATCAAGATGGTTTTGTTTATGCTAGATTCTGTTGGGTGTGTTCTTTGCTGGAATCACTAACACCATCACAAGTCAGTTGTTTTGCTTGATTTAAATATTCCATTGTTTAAGTATGCGTTAATTATAGAATTTCAATGTGGTTATAGTTTTCGTGGTGTATTCCAAACACAGGGTTAATAAGTAAACAGGTATCTAAATGAAGCCTTTTTACAAGGAGAGACCAGTAATCAACATGTGCTCTTGTATAAATGAATGTTATGGGTATTGCTAAGAAAAGCGAGTTTTACAATAAGCTTTTCTTTTTAAAAAGCTACATTTTTTACTGTGTGTCACTCTGATCAGATTTGTATATTTTGATGGCTTGGAAATACTGTGGTTACACTAAACTCTGGAATAAAATTCCAGTTTCAGTGGAATTAATTTATGGTGGAAGTCTTTTGCCTGAGACTGTAATTAGAAAGACAAATTTGATTTTTTTACCCTCTAGGTTGCAGATTTTTGCTTTCCTGATACCCATGTAATTTCCCCCTCCCATTTTGAAATGGATGATTTTCACATGTTTACTCTCAAAGCCAGATTGTTAAATCTAGGGAGTTGACTTCAGTTTTTTTCTAACTCAAATTTTAAATATTACCTCAGTATATTTATTTATAATATAATTTTCCTCTAGTACTGTAGGAAAAGACATCTGAAAGGTATATCATTGTTGCAGAGAGTAGATTCAGACTCCTACCCTTTATTTCCTGAGCTTATGTTTGCCTCTCTACCATATGAAAGTGTATGACAGCCTTGTAGTTAATCCATTTCCCTGGTGAGGGACTCAGTTAAGATTGTTGAAAAAACCAAATTAAACCAGATTGGTCCCTCTATTCTCTGTTTACAAAGAGCAGCTTTGGAAGGAAACAAGGAAAACTGGAATTGAAATCACTTTTATCCTGATTACCTTATTAGGATACCTTCCTGCCATACAAAATGCTTCTGTCAGTCATGATAGATTGTCTCAGGACCAGAATATGTATCTACAATTAATTCTGGGATGATTTTTAGATTTTGACTATATTAATATTTTCAGTATGTTTTTACGGTGTTCAACAGTTCAGCTGTGATTCAACAGCACACACCAAATTTTGTGTCTTACGCTCACGTAGATCCATGTCTTGTAGAGCACCAACCCAACAGCCAACACAAGCGAGCAGCCCAGGTGATTTAGGATTGAAGTTTGCAGTCCCAACTGTTCTCCCAGCAGTGGCTGGTGATGGTCTACCTGTATTTCCACCTTGTGAAGGTGATGCTCTCTGTGGCAGGAGGCTACAGCTGCCCTGTCCATATTCTATCCTCTAGCGCCTGATACTTGTCATCCATTTCAGCCCAGGTGGGTGGGGCGAAACTCCGGGATGTGTTTACATTTGTGAGCTCCTGCTGTGAGTATTGAAGGCCAACGGCACCATGCTCTGATGTGCAATGTAATGGCAAAACTGGCCCCGTGGGCCTCGAGCCTTTGTGAGCTGTAGCTGACACCAGGGTGTGACCGCAAACCATTATGCTTCAAGATGGAGAGGCTAGATCTTTCTAAACCTGCAGAAAGTGGTGTTTCACTGCTCTCTTTGATTATTTTTTTTCTTCCTCATGCATGCTGAGCCTGCTAGGATCTGCTGCATCAGGCTGAGGTGCATGCCTCGTGTCCATCAAGGCTGCTTACGTGTCAGCATTATTACATGCTTGGGCCAGAATGTGCCCCATGGAAAGGGAGCTCCTTTTCTTTAAACAAGCAACCGTTTCTTTTGGTCCTAGGAGAAATCTTCCCTGCTTTTTGCAGCTCGCTGAGGGAAGGATTTAAATGTATTGTTTTGATTCAGAAGATGACTCTCCGAAAGGCCACTGAAGAAGCAGTCTGTTAGCTCAGGAATGCTCTCCAAGAAGAGTCTGATAAACAAATGGTGTTTGGCTGTAAACTCCTGAGTCAGGTGAAAGTTTAACTGGGTCTGGGATTCCAGTGAGTTACACCACCTGTCTATCCTAAAAGTAGGTATCCTGAAATGGGTGTTTCCATGGTCGTCTTCCTGTTCTCTTTAGATAGTTCCTTTCTTGGCAGCTGTGCTTTCTCCATATTTAGCTTTTCCATCACTTTCTGTCTCATTTATCTTCAGAGCTGAGTGGTGGCAAGACTCCCTTCTGCTCTTTGACTGATGAAGTACTCATATCCCAAACCCTCTTCAATTCTTGGTTTCCTGTTCTTAGACAATTTTTGAAATAAAGATATGGAGAGAGCAGGAGGAGAGCAATGGAAAGGTCACCCAGTTTACTAGAGGGAAACTACAATCAGTAGCGTGTGTGCTGATTTTCCAGAGGTGTTTTATTAGGATGTACCACAAAAATAAGCCTTGACCTGGCAAATGGTGCCTCGCTTTTAAGAACAAAGAAATGCAATAAATGTGCATCTAGAACAGACCAACCAAAGCAGAAGACTTTCTGCAAGTATGCTGAAAATCTCAATCTAGGTGGAGAGGGTGAAGATAAACATATCGGGAGGTGTTGCTGAGATTTATTTTCGAAGGATGGACAATTTAGATGAAAGCAGAACAATACTGTGTTTAGCACTGTGGTATTAAGTGGGGATACAGCTTTCAAAGGATGATGAAGGTACCACATCAATATTTGTTTCTAAAGCTACACTGAACAGGATGAGCTCTGATGGAATAGGAAGCTTAACTAGTTTCTCTGTTCCACCCTTTGGAGTTCTGCTCTACCAACAACCTCTGCCTCTTCCACTTGAGCTTCAGTTGTCCTGCAATTGCCAGCCATGCTTTTACAGAGTCATGATTTTGAAAATGTCAAGTTGAATCCCTAAGCATTATGAAGTTGCTTCATCTTGTATGTTTGTCACCACTTTGAAGTAAATTTTGGCATCTCAGTTTATAGAAGAGCGTTGTACTCAGCTGTCACTAGAGATGTAAGGTATGCTTTGATTTTTAATAAAAGAGAAGTATTCTTTCCTCTTCTCCTTCAAGCTACCACAATTAAGCTAGCCAGGAAAACACCTGTGGTCCTCTGAAGCTTTAAAAAATAATCGGGAGTGTACAAACATGAAATAAATTAGAACAGCTCAAAACTTGTGTACTAAAAGACTTTTTTCAATTTAATTTTACAGTTGTTTGTTGGGCACCAATCACATTCGAGTAGTGTAAAATTGCACATTTGTCTTAGACTGGATGGTTTGCTGGAAAGGCATTTTTTGTTGTTTTGGGGAATATTTCATTCTCGTCTTCTCCTGATCCCTCCAAGAACTGGAGACAACTTGCACCATTAATGTTGCTGATGTGTCTCTCAGCGTACCTGTAGCATAAATCCGTAATGGAAATTCCTCACAGAAATGTGTAAAAAGAGTTTATTCTTAAATGTGCTTAGGAGAGAGTTTGTGCTGAATTCTTGACGTGATTCTAGAGTAATCCATTTATCAATCCACTTCACTGTCTCTAGCTGATCACTGCAGTATCATTTCAGCGTTGGGTTGCGTTGCTTTGTGTGAAATACAAATATGCTGTGCAGGGAGGAGCGAGCTGCTTATGCAGCAGATTGGAAATCAGTGCTTGGGGTCAGACTGTTTAGGGCTGCCAACATTTTTATCTTTTGACTAACAGGAGGTTTAGCTCAATCCACTTCTCCGGAGCCAGTAGCCTGGGCTCACCACACTGGGAACACACTTTGCAGCTTCTGTCAGGAAGTATTTGCTCTGTCATAACTCCAAGGTTTGACTCAGCAGCATTAGCAGCTGTCTTGAGAGAGGGCCCTTCTGTTCTTGCACATGGTTGAAAAACTGGCCAACAGTCTGGCTTTATTGGGATGAGAAACTTCAAGAGGCATTTTTCTGGGGGTAGGTGCTGAGGGGTCAGAGGTTATCAGGTGTGATGAGCTATAAAAATGCAATATTGATAGTGGTCTGGGAGAAGAGTCAGCCCTGTCTCTGAAGCTGGGTCAGGTCCTTTATAGGCCAAGCCTGCCTCTACTGAAACAGCTTCACTGGTGTTAGTGGGGACCCTATTAGGGGGCCTGAGGTCCTGGCATTTCCCCTTTGTATAGTCAAATGATTCGTCTATGTTTGTGTGATTACAGTTGGACTTCTGGTGAATGTAACTCAGCAACAGAGAAGACTAAATTTTCTCCTGATGAGATGAGAAATTAGGTTTTGTTTCTGAAAAAAACATGACACCACCATGAATCTCAAAGCTGTCTCTTACAATGAGACTTATGCATTTGGTTGCTTTAATGAGCCACGTTTAGTTCTCATGCACACTGTGGTTGTTGGGGGAGAATATTCACTGCTCTTTGCTTCCATTGGTAATGGGAAAATGTTCATGGTAGACTTTTCTAAATATTTTTTTTGTAGCTTTTAATTTATTCATAAAAGTAACTTATTACTTGGAGCATATATTGATTTCTACATTTGGTTTGTTCCTGACAAGCTGAGAAATTAAAATCTGGTTAGATTTCTGAAGATGTAAAAAGACTCTGAGGAAACTCTCTTCTTGTTTTGGTAAATAAGGCTTACACTATGTTGTTCATTTCACATTTCTATGGATAAAAAAAATTATTGTTATAGATTTAAATTTGACTGTTTGGTAGTGGTCTTGAACCTTGATATGTCAATCCATTCTATGCTGAAAATTTGTGTGGCACGATAAACAGATTTGTTTTGGCATTCCCAATTTCTACTTGTTTAGCTTTAACCTTCATTTGATTTATGTTATAGGTGAACCTCACATTTTTCATTAAAGAAAAAACTAAGCATATAAAGCCCCCAAACTTCTGGAAGATGCTCCTTATTTGAATGTCCAAATAGTAAAAGTCCAAGAACGGTAGAATAAAGAAATTTTCAATCATTGACTATTAACTTATTTGTTCTGTTTTTGAAAAACTTTAGGCTTTTAAAAAATTGTGTTCCCTTGAATCAAACACTTTTGTATTTTCTTACCATCTATAATTTTCTGAATTGTCCCAGAAAATTAAAAGGAAAACAACTGTAGGAAAGGGGAACTATATACCAATGTGATTCCAATCAAGGTGACAGGATATCAATGCATTTTATCAGACTGCAACAATACAAAGCATACGTAACGAGTTACAAGTTAATTCTTAACAATAAGTTAAGCATCTTATTGTTTCAAAATGATCCATTTCAAATGTTTGTTTTCCCTGGAAAAAATACTCTGACATTACCTAACTTCAGTAGTATTAAATCACCAGCTCCTTGACCCTAGGTATATATGATTAAAGAAGTGTAAGTAGATGTTACTGCTATAGTCTATGTGAAATGAACCACCAAGGTGTTCTGTTACTGAATTTTTAACAGAATTCTCTCTGTAGAAAAGTGACAGAACTTGCAACCTAAGTGACAATCTTTCCATTTGCTGGTAATTTACCACTCTTGCTGGAAAAAAAAAATAATTCTTTTAAATATGCTTTTTAAACAGAGAAATCCTGCAGTTTGTGAGAGAACACGAAACCTGAAGATTTTCATATCCTGTGACATAAGTTCATACTACGCTTTTGAACTTTTTCCAGAAAGTTCAGGTGTGAATAATTCTTGTCCTTCTGAAGGATGGATCTAGGAAGAAGTAAAAATGTGGACAAGTGCATGAGATGATTGATTTTATTTTTTTGTAATTTAATTTAATTTTTTTTTTCATTTGACTACTTCATTGACCAAATTTTACTTCTCCTGTTTTGGGTGTTTTCTCGTGGCTTCAATGAGCTATGTTCCCAGCTGCTATAGGGCCAATCATTTCCCAATGTTGCCTTCTTTCTGGGGCCTGTGTTGCCTTTTCCTCCTTCCATTTATTTTTCAGCATTTTCTCATTGGTTTTCTGATGTGTTCCAGCCCTTAAATGACCTTGACTGTTGTCATGTGTCCTTCTTTAGGAAGCTGATGGAATTCAGTCTGGTTTTGGATTGAATTTTCTGTTCTCTTAATACTTTCCTCATGTTGAAGTTGAGACTTTACAGTGGGTTTCCATCTCTAGAATAGAGCTTGGATATTTTACATATCACCCCAAAGGACTGAGGTCCTGCATGGAGTCTTGGTTCTTGTTGCTTGGTGGCCTGTCCTGCATTCAGTGTAGCAGGACATGGGGATTGTTACAGGATGGCTTGCATGGGGGTTGTTGCTGGTGCATGGAGCCTCAGAGAGCTTCCAGTGCCTCCTGCTCCCTAAGCTGGACACTTAAAGTCCAGGTCAGGTTATCTCTTCTGCAGTAAATTGTTTTATGTACAATTAGGTTACAATTAGATTGGATTACAGAAAGTGGGTTTGAGCTACAAGAGATGATGGATGAGCTTCAGTTACATATTGCAGCTTTGCAGTCCTGAGTGGTACAGGAAATGATGTCAAAGTTTCTGTAATAGTCCTTTTATAAAACCACCGTGGAAGCTTCAGTTTTCTTCAGCTTCAACTTATTTCAAATTATCATATGGAGAACTTTTTCAGGTTCCTTAGAACCCAAAGGGTCTCATGTTTAGCATCTGGGATTTCCTTTTTCCAAACCTTCTGATGCAATTCTAGAATTCAGTAGGTCTTAGTGATAGCACCTGGGTAGGTCTGGGAGGTGTCAAAATGCTTATCACATTTATGCAATGGTTATGCCTCAAACTAAAATTGCTTTCAGCTGTCAATTACAGCAAACTACATTTTTGGGGACATCCCACTTGGACTTCTGAACAAAAACCTGTGTATCTGCAGAACCCTTGCTGGCCATGAGGTTGTTCCTCAGTCCATTTATCTCCCTTCCCTTTATGGAGGTTCTGGTAGATCTGGTTCTGGTCACCGCTAGCTGATTCCAAGCAGCAGTAGGGAATAGTGCTCTGCAGAGTTTCAGAGCCAACACCCTTCTAGGAAGGAACCAGCAACCAGCTCCATCACATTTTTGTTGAAAGTACCAAGGTATCTTAGAATGGAAGAGAGGATTATTAAAATAGGCAGTTTAGGGTTTGAAGCTGAAAAAAAAAAAGATTTTTTTTCTCTCATATGGTTTTGAAGCTCCATATCCATTGCAAACACTGGAGCCAGGGCACCATGCCTAGCTGTTGGATCTTTCACTTGTCAAACAGGTTCAACTTCAGATTTTAAATCTTCATGCTATATGAAATCATTTTAGGTTGGTAAGTATTAGGTCCTTATTGCAAATGATGAAACTTCTGGTATCTTATCAGACCAATAATACAATGAATGCTCCTTGGTCACTCTTCTAAACACTTCAGATTTTGGGTTTGGAATATGAACAGTAGTTAAACACTTTACAAAAGTAAAAACAATCATCACATTGCCTTGCAGTTATTTCCTAGCTTGTCAATGGAGGTGCAGTTTGTTGCATTCCACTGACTGCCAGATGCTGGGTCAGTTGTTTGAAAGTATTTACCTGGATAATCTGAAAGAGGCATGAACTTTGCTATCCTTTCATTCCCAAAGAAGCACTAGGCAACCCCTGTCTCTTTTGCTTTGCACAAAAGAAGAGGAATAAACTGGCTGGATGAGGGAAGTAGTAGCATTTCTTTGATATGTAATGCACACCATGTCTTATTATCTCTAAATTAAATGCATAGCTAAGTATATTTAAGACACTTCAAGTGTTACCATCGCTGTTCCGGGTTTGTGCTTACAAGGGATTTTGGCTGCTGAGAATTCTCTATAGCAAATTAGCAATTTGTGAATGTAAACAAAGATTGATTTGTCTGAGTAATTTTTTAAGGAGTCATTATATTGTGAAAGGGAATAATATAAAGTAGTGCAGTGCTTCATGCTGTTTACCATTAAGTCTGTTTTCCTAGTTTTATGTAAAACTGCTGTTTAGAGGGAATAATATTTTTTGTGGTAATGATTATGTAACCATTGTTCATTGTTGGGGGGTGTGTGTGGCCTTTTTCTTCTAATTTGATGTAAGTCTATATCAATGTCAAAATTAACAGATCACTGCAAGCTGTGTTTCTCCTCTTCTTGTTTTTGTTGTCTCATTCATGGAATAGTCTGTAGCGAACAATTATATTTATTTTGGGTTTTTTTCTTAATGGAATAATATAAAAACAAATGTTAAAGAACACCAACAGTTTTGCTCTGCTACCTGGTATTGGTGTAATTGCCCCATACGATGTTTTTAAGTAGATCCTCTTAGTCAAGGGGTGATTGATGCTTCTAATGAAGTTTACATAATTTACTCCTGTTAGTTTTTAAGGTAGAAAGTAAGAGAAGAGCCCAAACACTTGTAGGATTCACAGTATTGATAAGGCCCTGTTAATCTGAATGGTTCTAATGTACTGGTAATCACCTTAGAATTTCTAACAGGAGAGAGAATGGGAGAATTTAGGAAAGGAGGTGCTGGTAGAAGTGGGATTTCTGGAAGATCTGTCCAGGGTTGGGATTTCTTGGGCAGGATCAAAGACAGGGTGGAAACCAGCAGAAGAGAGCTAATGCCTTTATCTTGCTGGGTACCTTAGGCTGGGGCTGTGCCTGAGCTTGTTTGCATGTTAAGAGCGTATGGATATACTGATCTTGCAGGTTCTGAGAATAAATAGTGTTTTTCAAACCACTGTAGAACAGGAGGTGCTCTATGTGGTGAGGAGGAAATGTAACCTGATGGAGATGACCACCTTCAGACAAAGTCTCAGCTGTGTGTGACGGATGGCAATGCAGAACACACACGCCTCAGGCAGCGTGCTCAAAGATTCACAATACCCTAGTCAGATGGGACTCCTGCTATGCAAGTGATCCAGAGAACCCTCTTCCCCTTCTCTGTGCTCCCCTAAACAGATCTGTAATTT
The DNA here is from genome assembly GCA_024336885.1 of Actenoides hombroni. Lineage (NCBI taxonomy): Eukaryota > Metazoa > Chordata > Aves > Coraciiformes > Alcedinidae > Actenoides > Actenoides hombroni. The sequence goes on along the minus strand of WUAM01000323.1, from coordinate 48,858,709 downwards.
CATTTACTTAATTACTGTTGTGTGTGTGGTTGGGAGGCATTATCACTACTAATTAGTAATTAATATTTGCAGTAGAATGCCAGTGTGGAGTTATCACAGGGGAAAGCCTTAGCAAATAGAGCAGCATCAATTTAAATGGGTTTTCAGCTGAAAAATTATCGAAGATTATACAATTCTGGCGGCTGGTTCCACTCATACTCTATTATTGAGTCTGAAAGACACAGCCTAGAGAGGGGGTTTATGTAAGTGTCCTTTTACTCTACAGCAATCTAAACCTGGGGACCTCGATCCACCTTGAACCATGGTGGGATCCAGCTATTTCAGTAACTCAGGCACCACAAATTAAGGCTGTATGGCACAGAGTCATTTCTACTTCATTTTTTTTTGTCTAACATGCAGCTATCAAACAGGTTTAGTTTGCAGCATTTCATGGCTTTCACGGGTGTTGATGACGTAATTCTTGGACAGCTCCTTCAAAAGAATGAATAAACTGATGAGTGCAAGTGACAATGGAAGCAATTAACCTCTTTTCCTCTTTACTACTCATGCCATGTTGTGTCCCTTCTCGTTAGCATCCCTTCCACACTAGTTACATACAAATTCATGGCATTTCCTTGCCACCTGGTAAGAAACAATTCTCAGTCACTAGGAACATTAGCTGAAACGGTTCCAGAAGGTAAAAACACGAAGCAGTATTTCCCAGGCAGGTAAAATTGGTAAGTAGCTTTGCTTTTATAGCCAGGACAGTCATTCTATTGCACATTGAAAATGTCCCTCTTATAGGGAGAGGGACAGTCCCAGCTGAAAATAAAATTTTGTTATTTTAGAATGTGTCCAAGGATATTATTGGCCTTTCTTTTTTTAAAAAAAAAAAGGAAGGAAAAAAAAGAAAAAAAAAAAGTAAAAGTATTGTGAGGACAAAGACAGTGATAGGTTTAAGTAACAAAAAAACAGGTAGCTAATGTGTATTACAAGGAAGATAAGGATCTGAATCAAAATATAGTTTGAATAAGTTGATCTAAACCTACTTATTTTACTGTTTGTTTTTTAAAAGGAACACAAAATGCAAAGGTGGTGCTTACTGTGGTAATATTGTAATCACTTACTGGCAGAGTATTTGAGAGAAAAGTCAAAGCAGCTATAGCAAACTTGTGAAAATCTTGTTTTACACTCTTGCCCTTAAAGCAGATTTTAGCAGCCTGCTTTTTTTTAGATTTTCAGAATTAGAGAAACATTCTAAAAATGTGAAAATTCTGAAGATTTTTTTAATTTTCAGATATTTGGTTTTCAATGGAACCTCATACTTATTAATACAACATAGCAGCTTAGTAACTCAATAAATGAAGGTATTTGAAGATCAACTGCAATTAACATTAAAACCAAATGTGATCCACAGGTATTGATGAAACTATATGGAATCATGAAGCATCCTCTTTGCAGTAAGGACTGTAGGTATGTTGTTGGGAAGACAAGCTTCTGAAATGGCACAAAACCTACTAATTTATGATGCTGTTAAACAGAAAATGAAGAGAATATCCGGGCCTGATTGTTCAGAGCAACTCATAAACAGGACCATAAATTCTCTTATTGAATTTAGGAGTGTAGTTATACTGAAGAACTACAACACTTCTTTTTCTCCAGCTCTTAAATGTACCAATCAGTCTGACTAGCCACAGAAGTGCTAGCCTAACCAGGAACCTGCCAGCATTATAGTATTACTGGCACTATACTATTTTGGGAAAGGAAACAAAGTTGTATGATTTGTCTGGAAGCACTAAAAAATCTCTTTCAGAAAAGAGATTTAAAATTTTCTTTAAAAAACTCCCAAGCCCTAGAAATAAGAATCCATTTGTACTGCATGAGACATACTGTAACAGGGCCCCAGTGTGGGCATTGGGGTGGGTGCAGCTCCCCTCTGCATTGCCCCCTCGTGCTTCCTGTAGAAAAAAACACCAAAGCCAACACAGAACTCCAGTGCAACAGAACTAGGAAGTTGTCTCTATCTTAATTTTTTTTTTCCCCTCTCACTATGCTACAACATTTGTATTTATTCCCAATGCTGTGTAGACACCATTTCATGAATTCAACTGCATGATTCTGTTTCCTTTTTTTCCTAATAAGATGGCTATAAAGTAGAAGCCCACAAATACAAGTATTTTATGTACCTTACCCTTTCTGGACATTTTTCTTATAATGTCCATGGCTTGACTCACTAATGCAGTGATTTCCCCTCTCTTCATGTCTTCCGTTCTTTGTATTACCCGAACGTACATGTTTAATGGAGAATGGTGTCCTTCCTATTCCTTCTCGAGCCTCAGGTTTTTCAATCCCATGAAAATCTGCAGTTCTGCTAGATGAAAACAAAATTAAGATGTGGGTCATCACTCTGTTTTTTCACTTCTGTAGACATACATCTCTTTAGTAAGGAAGATCCATTGTGGCAGAGTTGACCCTAATGTCAAATAAAAGGCAAAGCAGGCAGGGTCAGTTTGGAGTGACAGGCAGCAGCCCTTTGTCATGACCTTGACAGGAAGAGCTTCTGTGGGCTACAGCATCAAACTATTCCCTGTAGTGGAAGCTCTGACAGTGAGAGGAAGGCAGCGGGGATTTTGCCTGACTTCTGGAGTGTGTGTTCTTATCAGATTGCAAAGCATGGTGTTTACAGCACCTAATTGGAGACTAGGACTAAACACTGCTCGTTTTCTGGAAATTATATTTAATGAAAGGGACCTATCCACTTGGTACAGGTAGATGACTTCCATTGCATACCAACAAATGTTGGTGTCAATAAGAAAAAAAGACACTAGTGATCTAGAGAAATTTAAGTATGAGGCAGGCAAGCTGGCTGCCTTTAATAAGAGAGTCAGTCTATCTGAAATGTTAAAACACTGGAGGAGATAATGCTACTCCATGTTATGGGCAGGCCATGCAGTGCAGGAAGAGCAGTGCCCTTTAGATCTTCAAGGCTGCTGTCAAGGGCCCTGTGGAAAAGGAGGAGTAAGCACTAGCCAGCTACCCTAGTCCTTGTGCCATTTAAAGACTCCATGTTTATTAAAATTAACAAGCACTGTTCTCTAAAAATAGTGTCATTTTTTTGCAGTGGGTGATTTGGGGAGGAAGGGGGAGTTTGGGGGGGAGGTGGAAATTGGGGATGAAGTTTTGTGGTAGAATGGGGCAGATGAATGAGTGTCCTCTGTTCTCATAGTACTGATCTCACTGCTTTGGCTATTGATTTTTCTTCTTGGATCTTATATTCTCTCATTTGCTTTGTAGAATACTCCAAAATAAAAGGGGAAATCTACTTGCAAAGGATGTGATTAAAACAAGGTTAACCTTTTTCCCCTCAACCACATTGCAGACACAATATATCTGCTAGATCAGTTTGCTACACTATGTTATTCTCTGAGGTTTAAAATATATATATAAAAATATGCATGTTAGCATTAAAAAGGCTTACAGCAAGTTCAGGAATAAATTTGTGTATTGCATCTTTGCTTTTTTTTTCTTATCTTTTGAATTTTCTGTGAGTACACTGAGAAATCAAAATGACAAGGTCATGAGTGAACCCAGTCTTAGTGGTCCTGAAATAATGTCCTTTTCTCATCCTGTCCAAGTCTCTGTAGGGCAACCTGAAAGGACAGCAAATTTCAGTAAACAGCTTGACTACTTGAATTACTTATGTCAGCATTTCTTCTTTGTAGTTACTAAAGCTTTATGTAGGGTTGGTGTGCTTTATTTTTTTTTTTAGAGAACCTGGTTTTGTAAAATGATTCCAGGAAAAAATGGTATTATTTTACTGTTTCCATATTTATCCTGACAATATTCATGATTTGTTGTGAGAAACAGTTCATAAAAACAGAACTTCATGCCCCTGTCTGAAACAGGAGCTGAGCAGGCACTTTGACTTTTCTGTTTGTTCACTTTTGAGAGGTCCTTCTGAGTCTGAAAATAAAAAAATAAAAGGGAATTTAGATAGGCCCATAAACCATTTTGGTATGTTTGTACAGTCTAACAAGAAGTGCTGGAAAGATGAGGAAAGAACCCGCAATACTTGAACTTGTGTTCTCCTGTTATCCAGAATACAATCTCTTTAATTGCAACTAAAAATCTAGACAATAAATACACAATAACATTTTACCTATGGGATTATAAAGTAAGTTTGAAGGCTTTATGTCAAATGCAGTGACTGGTTTTCCTCCTCTTCTGCTTGGAGCTATTTCACAGCTGGAAGGGACAGGACTCATTCTAAAATAGGCAACAACATGTTAATCTGAGGCACTGGAGTTGTAGTCCAAAATGTCAAAAAAGGCAATTAACTACTGTTTAAAATTTGGAACTTAAAGGGATAGAGTCAAGAAGCCTAGTGAAACAAGGGTATATGAGAGTTTTTCCAAAGATTACCCAAGTATGATGTAGGGGAACTTGGACAGAATACATGTTGGTGGAAGGGAGAGCACAAATCTTTGCCCCTTCCACCTGCCATCACACTTCAAGTCAAAGCTCCATGACTAGCACCAAGCTAGACCAGTCCAGACTCCTCCAAAACCCATACTTGTTTATTTTACTCCCATGGCAGGGATTAGTATTGAATAGACTTTTGTCTAAATCCAAAATTTTCAGAAGGCAAACTAGGAGCGGAGATGAGAGCGCTGTAATTCTCAAGTATTGAGCTCTCAGCAGCTTCACTGAAGAGTGGGAGTTGCTTGTCTGTTCAGCAGTTTTCAAATCAGGCTACTTGTTTAGCCCGACTTAGCCTGTGTGGTTTTTTTTTTAAATGCATTACAGCACACTTCTGTGAATGACTATTAACAATGCCATTATGCAATTCTTCGCCATTCATAATGATCGGCATGCTGCAGAGTGCATGCGGAGAGAAAAGTGACAAAACTAGGAATGGCTTGGTAATTATAGCAGGGAGAAAGGGAGGAGAGAAAGTAGCTATTTGGAACATATTGTCACTTTGTCTTTATTTCTGAAAACGTGTGATACGTCCATCTGGAGCTGAGCAGATCTGCTCTCAGTCTGTTGGGAAGAGCATGATGGAACGTTCTGACAAGCTCCTTCTCACAGTGGCTTCTATCCCTGGAGTAATTTTACCCTTACTTGGTTGTACCAGTCATCTGTCTCAAACTGCACCAGGATCTCAGTTGCAGTTAAGAGATAGTCACGTACAGGATAGGAGATGATGAAAGAATCAGTCATAGTGCTGGTTTAATCTGTCATTTTTGGAAATTTTAGCAACTTTTTTGAAGTATTCCACCACTATTACATGTGGTCTTGTTTTACTTTGCATCTTGTTGCTGGGATGTGCATCTCAGCAGAAAAGTGTCTTAAAGGCCTGGATATTTAAGCATATAAATTAAGTACACTTTGAAAAATAAACTACCCTAAGGATTGCACATCTGAACTGTTATCACTTCATAAGCATGCTACGGAGTGTGTCATGAAATGAAACTCCAACAAAATTCTGCAGATTAACTAGGGACTGAGAAGGTAACAGGTTACTGCATTCAGGACTGTACAGAAGAGAATGCCCTTTTGCACTATTTTATCAGATTTCCTGAGTAAATAACTTCCTGCTGCTGTATTAATGGCAATAGTAAATGAGCCTAGTTTATACTGAAATTGATTGCTTGATGGGCATATACTTGTTCGAGTAGAGTGCAAATTCAACCCTGGTAGCATTGTAGCCTTTTCCCTACTGTTGGTGTTTAAAATGATGCCACCTTGGGCTGAGTTAATTAAAACTGTTACTCTGTAAAGATGAAGCTGTATCCAATTGCTTGAGAAGTATTTCCATTGCTTGTGATGAGACTGGGTTAGTGGTAACCTACTGATAGTGTTGGAGGATGGACTGAGCAGGGGAAGCAACCAAGGATCCAAACAAGCTGTGCTATGCTACTGACCTGGATCAAATCTTGAGGGGATTGGTAGAGAAATCCTGACTAGGTTCCTGGTCAGAATTACCATTTCCTTATGGCGAGTGTGCAGAATAGCCATGTGAAGTGTGAGCAGGAACTCAGCTCTTGTGCCTAAACCAAGCAATGAACAACTGCAAATAATCATGTTGCAGGATTTGAGACTGTCTGGAAATTTTACATAGTCTGATTAATGTTATCCTTGGAACACTCTGGTGGGATTTTTAAATAACCTTTAGATTTTTTCATTAAGGTAATGCATATTAATTCATAGCAGAATGAATCATATCTTGATTCATATTGTAGACTGCTTGGATTTAGTCACTAATGCAGAAATTAGTGCAAAAAAGAAGCAAATGCCATCTTATTCACTCAATATTATTATTATACATTTCTTCTAAGGTCAGGTTTTCATATAATGCTAGTATGATGCAAATACACACATCACTCCTTTAACACATCATTTAAAGGAAAAAATGAGTCTTTTTCCCTAACCAAGAACCCGTATATAGAATATGTGAATATTATACCGTGAAAAATAAAAGAAATATAGAGTTGTTATTCTAACTGTGATTCTACAGGAGAGATAGATGAGCTGACCATGTTTTGCTTCCTAGAGGAGAAAAACCAGCACCCCCCCCCAACCACCCCAAAAATATCCAAACAAAAAGCCAACCCAAAGCCTGGCAGGGAGTAGGCACTTGGGTTTCAAACTTTGCTTCAGTCTTGGCCCAGAAGTGTATTGTTCATGGAAATCAATGGTCTGGAAAGGAAGTATGGAAGAACTGAGTCCTTATCTGCATTTGACTGGGTTGTTTCCCATAGTAATGAATTACCAAATCCAAAACACAAGCAACTGTCAGACTTCTGTTGCCAAAAGAAAAATGTGACAACTGTTACAGCAGGAAAGTGATTGTAATAACCACAGTTTACAGAATGAGTCTAAGTGTTTGTTGTCCACAAGAGTTTTATAGTTGTGCAGTTGAGGGGAGAAAATTATGCTTTCTGGTAAAATACATAAGGTGTAACCTGAGGTGCAATATTTTGTGTTTTCTAGCTTCAGTGTTAATATTTGAAGTTTCTGAAGTTTGTAGGTTTTTGAGGTTTTGTGGGATCTTCCCACTTCATCAGAACTGAATGGATCTTGTTAACAAGTTTGTGCTCGCAAAAAATCCGAGTTTAGAAGAATATAATCAATGACTTGGGCAGGGAGGGGAAAAAGAGGAGATTTGGGGCATCTGCCTTGAAAGTGGGTTATTGTCTAACTCTGACATGCCATTGCCTGCCTTGGTCTATATTTATTGCAGTGAAAAGTGAATATATACTGCTTCCTAAACCCAATTACCATTCATTTCCTTTGTATCTGTATTGAATGGATATAATGGCTACCAAATCCCCAAGGTGTGCAAGGGTTGGTACTTCAATACTAGTGCTTGCTGCCCTGGTTATGGGGGTATCCTGAAACAAGTACCCACGAAAGTAGAGACAAGGTTCTTGGAGGTTGCAGGCTTTCAAGGCAAGCTGTAGTTGTTCCTAAAACACAAACACCTGGAAATGAAGATTTGGGGGGTTTATATCCATTTAACAATCACTGGAATTATACTTTTCTTTCCAGTTTATAGTTGTGTTCATTTGAAACCAAAAGAGTCAGTGAAACTCTTTACCACTATTTTGTTGTAATATTTATGTGCCTCCATATCTGGACTGTCCAAAAAAGTGAGAATTAAACAACTCTTATGAACAGAGGAGCAGCAACTCGTTGTATGCTGAGAAATCTGTGGGGTTTCCCTTGTAGGTTTTTGATTCTATGAACAACCAGGAAATAGCAGCTTGCTTACAGCCAGGACCTCCTATGACTTGTAAACATGATACGAGGGTGTATAACAACAGTGAGCTTAAACTCAACTGTAAGTTTAAATTTAAACTGGGCTCATCCGGTGAGGGTTTACATTTTTGATTTATCTCCAGCACTTCCGTTACTTAGCAGGGGCAAAGGTGTGAATCTGAGGCAGTGCAGGCTGCAGAGAAAGGTGGTAACCCTACTGCAAAACTTAATCACTCTTTCCAAGTGTAATATTTTTAGTTCATACCAATAGTTTGTGAGTGTCTGAATAACGCCAAGTGAATTTCAGTAACTTTGGGGAATGGTGTGAATTATGGGCTTGCATATCTTTGTTTGGAATTGCTGCTGCTTCATTCTTATCAGAATTTTTTGTAATCATTACTTTAAAATGGCACTCCTTAGGACTTTTCCTAACTGACTAGCTAAGTAAGGCCCAAGGGGCTTTTAATTTTAAATGTGTTGTAGCCCTAAAATGAATTTAAAGAAAAGAATCCATTTTGTTGGACTGTAGCAACTTTGCTTTGATTTTTGCTAGAAAATGTATGCATCTCCTTGCTGAACAAATGATGGGCACTTGGCTAATTTTCAGTAATTCAAATAATTGTAGCAAGCACATTTATTCAGTAGCATGATCCCTTGCCAGGATAAGCATTAGGGCTAATGGCTATCTCAGCAAAATGGCAGTGCTGGCAGCCTGTCCTGTGAGGAATTACCTTGTGGAAACTGTGAAGGTCTGCGTGCTTGTGGGGATGCAAGAAAGGTAGGCTCCATTTTCAGTTGAAATGTAGGATCCCAACCCTAGGTATACAAAAACATTAGTTAGGAGCGAATTGCCTTAGCTGGACGACAGTAATGCTTTATGTAAATACACTACATTTGGAGTTGCATCATCGTAGGGCTGCAGTGCTGGCTACGTTCAGGCAAGGTACGGCCAGAGGGGCTTGGCATTGATCTCAGTCCTCAGCATGGTGTTTCCAAGGTGTGAGCATTTTCACCTGCTCTACCAGCCAGGAAGCCTGATGATGGTCCCTGGGGTTTGTTCCCCTCCTCTGACACCCAGAGAAGGGTGATCCTTTCTATGCTTTGGAGCACGAGATTCTTGTACAGCTGCTAGTGCACGTTCTCACATTTGCTAGCTTTAGTACAGCTGAAGAACTGCAAATAAAAAGTAGAGTGCTTTTTTTAAAAAAAAAATAAATTCAAGTATATAAGGGGAACATACAGATAGAAGCCTGGTCCCTTGGACATGGTGGTATTGGCAAAACAATCTGCACAAGCTGCCAGAAAAATGCAAGCAGGGGGGTGTGAGTGAAGCCTGACCTTCCAGACTAAGCCTAAGGCTTGTGTTCAGCATCGAGTACAAACATGGCAGGTATCATACTTACCTGCTCAGTGTGGTCTGGAATTAAAACTTACCATAAAGCTTGAAAAGAAGGAAAAAAAGTCAGATTTGTATTCGCTGTGTATTCATTGTAATTTATCTGTTTATTTTGGCTGCTGGCCGCTGATTATGTACACTTCAAGTGCAAGAACTTTGGGGAAATAGTGTTTCAGTAGATGTAATTACAGACAAGTGGTTTTGCTGGTATTAATATCTACCAAAATAAATGATCTCATTGCAGATACAGAAATGCCTATGATCTGTGATGGAGTGAAAGATTTCAATTGTTCAAAGCAACTAGTTTATTAAGATAACTCTGTAGCAAGAAGACCTTAATGTGTAAAGAAACCAGGTTACAGAACTCTGTTCCTCTTTATACATTGCTCTGTATAAAAAAGACATTTCCTTTAGGTGTTGACCTTTATTTTATTTTTTTGCTTTTAGAAGTCCTTCACCCAATTGCAAATTTTATGTGTTCTGGAAATGGAGGAAAATATTTCAAATACAAACCTAACAGATACAGACATTTTGGCTGTTCTGGTTACTATGGTGAGATCTGTAGCACATCAGTCTCTTAATGTTCTTCAAGCAGGCTGTTTTTAATTTCCTAGGATTGTTTACAAGCTGTAATGATATTAATCTATTTGTATCCACTTCCTTTGCTTTGCAGTGTAAGCCCCTTAATATAGATTGACTGGAAGAGTTCTGTCCTCCTTGCTGTCTAAGTGCCCTGTGTGGCTAGAGAGCAGGGCTATCCGGGGAAGGATGAGCTAATACACTGCAGGCAGGAAGCAGAGCTGATTCTTGTGCCTCAGCAAGATGCCATTATAGGGTGTGACTGGGATAATATAAATCTGCTAAGGAAGGTGTTTTTCGTGTTGGGGGTTTTGGTGGGGTGTCTTGTGGTTTTTTGCTTGTTTTTCTTAAGAAACAATCATAGAAATATGTATAGAAAAAAATAAAATCTGAGTACATATTCATCAATGTTTGGTTTCTTATTGATATAAACGCATAATTCCCTCCACGTAACATGATAGAGATCCTCCTTGCTATTATGGCTTCTCTAAGTCAAATGACACTTCTTTGTTTTCCATATAGGAGATATATCTATATCTATAAAATATATATATATTTGTTTTTTGTTTTTTTCAAAGTACAATAATCCTCATAGCAGACCTAGTGGGACCTGCCTCAGGATCCTGTGGGAATTCTGAGTTTAATCCACCATCTACTGGTTCAGGACAGGGAGAGGATTTTATCAGATGATTGGGAGACATGGAGCTCAAATACCTTAATGGAGAGGAAGCAGAGTACTTGTCTTTCTCAAATCCTCATGAGGAGGACATAGAGCTGTAAGGCTGAAGGAAGACAAGGCAAGAAGAGCATGTCAGTATACCATTATGAATATTTTTCCAACTGAAATACTTGACTAATTCAAACTGTGTCTGTATTATATCAGGCTGAGATGGTCTTTCTTTAAGTGAAGTTTCTGAATATTGGATAAATAGTTGCAGAAATTATTTCTGATGATGCGACATATATGGCATTATTGCCTTTAACTCAGCATTACATATGCTTCTCTCCATGATGTTACCAGAGTCTGATCTTCTCGGAGCCCTTTCACAGCACAACTTCATTCATTCCATAGGAACTTTACAGAAACCTCAGCATTTTCTTAGTTGCCAAATGCAGTAACGGTAGCCATGCCAATTGCAACTGAACTGAAATTGTTGGCCTTGTTGACTTGTGGATCAAGAGATTAATCTTCACAACAGCTATGTGAGCTTAAATGTCACAGTTTGGAACTAGTTAGATTGCTTTCTTTAGTTTGCTATTGCTAACTTGTGTTTGAAAGATGGGATTTTGGGATAGAGGTGCCAGGGCACAGAAAAATGGAAATGTGGCAGGTCGTCTTTTAGGAGAACAGAGGAAGAAAAAATACAGCAGAACATAGAAAGCTTAAAGTAACAGGGACCAGGTAGTAGATCTTAAGGGTCTGAGAATCAGGGGAATGTAGGAGCGACAAGGGGACTTTGATTGGCAAGAGGAAGCTTGGAGTTGATGTGGTGGCAATAAAACCAATCCAATTTGCAATCATAAAACAGGCAAAGTTGTGGGCAACACTAGAAAATGTTAAAATGATGAACAAATTTCTATCCTATTTACACTAATGTAAAATGTAGGATACTACTTGCTATCTTGCAACTGAATAGTACATGCATAGGGTTTAGTAATTTGCTATCACAGTGTTGTGAAGTTGTCATTGATAAATATCCCTGTACTGGTGTAATAAAATGCATGTTTCAATGTGGTCTGGTTTCAACTTACACAACCTGACTGAGACTTACATGCTAACAAATGGCCAGGATACCTAATTTCTGGTTTTGCTACAATTCTCACACAATTTTGGGTACCTTGCTTGGTCTCTCTGCTCTAGGCCTTGGGTAGAGTAGTTCAGAGCTGCTGTAGTACCCCTCGTTTCATAACAAATTGCAAATAAAGCTGGGAATAAAACCAAGAAGGAACAATTTGTAGTCTCATGCTGTAATTTCTGAACGACTCTCATTTGTATAAAATATAACTAAGAAACAGATGCTTCATGACTGACAGCTTCAAAGGTAGTGCAGAATATCGTAGGTGATGCAGTTCAGGGCTGGTAGCAAAGTTCTTGCCTATAACTGAGATCTGCATCCAACGCTATCATATGTGGTTTACTGGCCTCAGAGTAAACTTCTACAACATAAAACATACTCATCTTGCCAAAGTGTTTAACAGGGTTGTAAGAGTATCTTCTGAAAGCAGTTGATTATTTTTGTAGTCTAGCAAGAATACAATTTTAGCAGTAGCAAGCCCCTTATTTAAATGGCACGGTGTAGACAGGTACTCCTGCTCCTGGGAAGTCTCCAGTAAACAGGCTGAGTAAATGAAAAGGTAGCAGTTGAAAGAACACTGGTAAGGGTGACATTCAGAGAGGCAGAGAAGTTAAATTAAAAATGTGGAATTCCTTGAATTGTTCAATGTACTGATTCCCTTCGTATTTTTTTCTTCCACTTTCAGTGGAATTTTCAAGGGGACAAGAAATATTTAAACCAACTTTAGGATAAGATGTGCCTGCTTTTTAGAATGCACCAGTTAATGAATACATTTTCCTCAGGACCATGGTGAGATAGGTGAGAATAGCAGTAGTAGTGGGAAAAACTGATTATTAAGGAAGTTACTCAGAACTCCTCTATTCATAAGTTTATTTATTCAAATGGAGTCTTAGGACTTCTGCATGAAATCATGGATAACAAGTCATCAGTGCTTGTTCTGTCCATTTTAAGACTCCATTGTGTATCTGTCGTTGAGCTGGAATTATGGAATATATACAACTGGAATTAACAGGAGAAGTGTGGCTGATGGTAAATGTGTATATCTGATGAGCTAAATCAATAGCATCCACTTAGACCAGTACAGATATTCTAATGAGCATGGGTTGCTGCAGATTTTGCAGATTTTATGTATAGTTTAAAGCTTTTTATGTGATTAATACATATGTATTTTCTCCTTTGAAAGAATCAGGTGTGTTAATGCTGGAAACATTTTCAAAATGACTGGCTTTCTTTGGGGATGTGTAAATATGGAAGTATGGGAGAGGATGGAAAAGGGTAATTTTTGTTCTCTCTGACTGGTACGTTGTCAGATGTAAAGGCTTCAAAGCACCTTGCTCATTGGAAACAAAATCTGCTGCTCTCTCTTCACAATGAAGAGAACCTAGTGTGAAAACTTTCACTCTATGTTGTACTGTGTGCCATGAACTTGATATAGGGAGAAACACACTTGATTAACACTTTGTAGTGTTTGTGTTCAGTGATGATTTGGCCCATCTTCTCACTTCTCAGTCTTGCTGCTTCTGTTTGCTGCTCTTCAGCACTGCAGCAATTTTCAGGCAGTCTTAGTGTCATGCAACACCTTTCTTCCTTCAGTGTAAAGGTAAGGGTTTCCAGAACTGTTCATGGAAGAGATTTGAAAGCTTCAGTAGTAACTTGGTCTCTTCATTTCCATATCTGAAGCATGCTGTTTATCTGAGAGGTAGGCATTTTAGGTGCAGGAAGCTAATCTTAGCCTTCCTGTTTAGGGCTCCCCTCTAAAACCCCAAGTCTTTGACTTGCTAGAACTTCTATGCACATGATGCTGTAGGTGTGATGGCTGCTGAGGCACTGAAATTACCAATTCAGAATTGCAGACCTCACTGGGTCTCTCCAAGACATTACTTCCTAACAACAGAGTGGAAATCTTGGGAAGAGCAATCTCAGCCTGCCTAAAAACCTCTTCCAAATTTTCTGTTCCTCTTACTTCACTCAGATGCACCGACTGATTTCTCAGTGCTTTGATGGGAGGTGGAGAGGGCTGGCGTGGCTACTGCTGTTGTGCTGTCAGTGCGGGGTAGTGACTGTCCTGGCTCTGAGGACAAAGGTGGTTCCTGTTTTTCTGTGCATTAGCTTTGGAGGAGCCCAGCTGGTTAGCAACCACTCATTCTGTGAGTTTAAGCTGGGCAGTGCAGGCAGAAATTCAGGGATACTGTGGTAAGCATATGTTCCCTCTCCCGTTCAATCCTGCTCTGCCCCGTGGGGTCTCACTGGCTTTGGGACTCTAGAAGTTAAGAGGACCTGTAGAATTTAGTACTTTATGTGGTGTTCTGATGGTATTTCTGACACGGCTTGGAAAAATCACAACTCATTTTTGCAGAAATGTCTGTAGTTATTGTGTCTATAACAGGATAAATCATAGGAATCACAGCAATACACAAGCATGGGGTGGCTGACCAGATCTTCTCCTTTTGTTCATTCCACACACCAGTGGGATTTGGGACTGGCTTTCTAGATCTCTGCTATACAACAGAGTGAGGGGAGATGAGGGATTGATTCCACCTCATAGGAGAAGGGCTGTGTTCCTGCCTGAGACAGAAATGGAAAGTATTTTTGTCTCCACTTTCAGTATGTGGGAATAACAGACAGAGGGAATGTACATTTCCAGCTACTACCAGCAAATTTTACTCTTAATAAAATGGAGGCACATTCCCATTTTGTGTTCCAGTTAATTTTCAATCACGTTTGGGCAAAATGAAAGAGGACCACAAAGGACCCAACAGTGAAAAAGCAACTGATGACAATCTAAGAAATTGAAAAATTCAATTCAGTTTTTGCCACCAGTCAAAGCTGAAACTGTTTAATTTGAAAAAGAAATAAAACATGGCTCTGGCTTATCACTCAAATTACTTTTGCATTATTTCAGCTGATTTTAAAGCCATGTGCAAGGGGACGGAGTATGGGTGGCACTCTCTGCTTACTGTAGGAGAACTAAGAGTTTCTGTAATGTGTTTAAAGAAGAAAATACACTGTAGGGAGAGGAATATAATGGTTTAATGCAAGATGTCCTAGAGCTCTTTCAGTCTTTTCTTTTGTCTCTTGTAAGGAGACAAATTGCTGTTTTCTTGCAGGTGGCTTTCAGGCAGCTGAAAGCTGCGAATTGTTTGTTGTCATGGTTATCCCGTGCATACATGCCATTCACTGGACAGCCATCATAAAATATTTAATGTCAATGCAGGATAGTTCAAGGATGGTTTGGGGAGGGATGGGTTGTGTGTGTATGTTGAGAATGCAGTCGAGAAAGTGAAAACAGTTTGAAAAATAACAGCCTTCAGTTTAGGTTGCTGTTTCAACATCTGGAAGAGAGTCTAAGATGAGAAATTTCTGTTTAGTAAAGTATAATCACGAATGGTTCCTCGGTAGTACCACAGAAGCCAAAATTATAACCAGAGCCTTTTTATGCTGCATCCTGTGTGACATGAGGAGCTTGTCTTTTGTCTTCAACATTTGCACCATCTAAAGAGGATGAAATTAGGGGGCAAAATAGATGATTGAAGAGAGCAGAATGACCGTTGATGGTTACATGTGTCTCTAAATTGTACTGTTTAATTAGCTCTTGCATATAAGACACAAATTTGGAAGGCTTGTTATGATGGAGGTGGTAACAAAAAAGGAAAATCAACCCATAGCTGGGGAGGGCTCAGTTTGGTGTAAAGTGACCACCGTGGTATAGTTGCTATCCGGGTATCAAGACAAACTCAAGGCAGCTCTGTTTCCTCCAAAAGATTGAGGGTTTTGTTAGGGCCTCTGAAGGGTGTCTGTAGGATGGAAGGGCTCACTAGAATTATTTTTTTTTTTTTCCTCCCTATCTTTTATATATTTTCTAGGCAAATGTTTCTTCCTGCTTACACAGTAGACCTCGACCTGATCCTCCAGAGCCCTTGGGGAAGCTCTATCCTTTCTGTCACAAGTGAGGATGGAAAAGGGGGACAGAAACTTTCAGCATACTGTCATTGCTGTAGATTTTCATAGGAAACCTTATCTCATCCTTGCTTGAGTTACATTCTGGCTATAAACTGAAGAGTGAGCTGTTCACAAACTGAGCAGTGAATGGGTAGCTATTAGGAGAATGAAAGTACATTAATTCTTAAAGAAGTGACACTTCCTTTGCTATAAGTAATGCAAGGCCTGGAATCGACTACTGTGCTGGTGCCCTTGTGTTTGTATTTCCATGAAAGCCTTTTGCCAGGTCTCTCTTGAAACAATATAGGCTGGGTTTGATATGCATATAACTATACTTCTTGAATATGCTGTGGACTTTCCCAAATAGTCTTTGCAACTTTCAGAACAAGATTGTGACATGAGGAACTGAATCTGTGTGGCTTAATGATTTGTCTTAACCCTCAATGTCTTCTCATTCTTCTACCCTCAAATAATGAATTTTCTAGCTCTCCATAGGTACATCTGCACAGAATGGGGTAGGTGGCTGTGTATTCAGTCTGCTCTGGCTGATGCAAACTAGTTGTAGTGGGCAATTTCTGCAGCCATGTTAGTGCAACACCATGTCTGGAAGGCTGGTCTAACTTTCAAGTTGGCTATTTCAGGGTAATTTCCAACAACAGCTTCAAACAGTACTTTTGGCAAAATCTTTTTGGCATGTGCAGTCCAGCTGTGCTCTTTTTCCAGGTGGAGATCAGTTGATCTGTGTAGAGCTCTTAATTGACTCTCTTAATATTTGCCAGTGGCAAATAGTGTGGCACCTTTTACTCAGAGTGCCAATAGTTTGAATCTCACAGAACGCTTACATTGCTGAACTTCAGTTGCTTGCTGCTGTTGTATAAAAGCAAGCATGAGTAGCAGCCTAAATAACTTGGAGGAACAAAATAGATAGCAACCTAGATGAGAATTGAGAGATGGAAATGTGTAATTACATTAATTGCCACAGAATAAATAGCATTAAACTGATATATCAAGTACAGGAAATAATAAAAATTTCACAGTGGAGTTCATGCATGTGGGAATATATATCATGGTTGAAAATAGAAGACCTAGTTAAGATGAAGATTTTCCATAGCAGGTTGCAAACACTGGTTTATTTTTAAAGGACTTTTCCAGCAAAATTATGGTAAAGGTGCTGTGAAAGAAATGAAAAGCCTAGTAAATTGTACATCTCTTCTAGAATAGCTTTCTTGGTTGCTGTGTGTTCTGCTTCCAGTAATAGTAGAGGTCAGTTCTCTGAAAAATCCTTTAGCATGTTTTTTGGTGGCTGTTTGGTTGGTTTTGTTTTTTTTTCACTAGGCTTCTCAAAGCAGCTTTCAGTGTCCTCATATAATACTCTTACACTGTTGCCCATCTGAAGTTAGCCCACTCTTTCTGTCTGATGCTTTTGTGAGATGGGTACAGTATGAGCTCCAGCTGGCTTCAGGTATTGGGGCTAATACTTGCAAGCATTTCAGTCTATTCCAGGGTCTGCGAAGCCTGCTTAACTTATCTGAAATTCATAAATTCATAGCAGATGGAGCTAGAAAGAATCATGGTGATTAAACTGTTCTACAGCATGAAGCAGAGATTTTTTTCAGTGTGATTTCTTTAACAAGCTCCGTAATTTGTAGTTCAACAGAAGTATGTTTTTTAGAAAGGCATCTGATTTTTGCTTTAAAAATTCTCAAAGTATATATTGTACTTTTTAATCATTCTTTTCCACAAAATAATACCCCTAAGTGTCAATTGGGTGTGGGGTTTTTCTGTTCTGGCATTAGGGTAATTCATTACGATCTGCTTGTGCATGCTGTTTAACGAGGTTGACTTGGTGTTTATTTCAATAATTGTGGGATATGTAACAGTTGTGAATGCCAACTTCATGAGGTAAATTTTGGTACTTCTGGATCAAGTGCCAAGTGTTGTCTGGATGCCAAATAAGGCATGGTACTTCATGGAAAACAGTGCCTATGTTGTGACCTAAAGAGTAAGTATATCCTTTCATAAAGCAGTGGATCAAATACAAGCTCTTCATTATTTCTTTCAGCTGTGAGTTATCTGGCATTGTACTGAAAGCAATAGAAATTATGTTAGTGAAGAAACCAATAAAATTACTATAGAAGCACTGTTTTTCTGCAAAATTACTAGGGGTGTGTAGGAGTGATAATTTTGACAAGCGTGCAAAATTTATTCTTTTCATAAAATTTTGAATGGTGTTTTGTATCAGACTTCTCAGGTAAGTGCTGCTGTCAGTATGTGCAACACTGCTGTGAGTTTTGGAGAATCCTTTAGAACCCCCACACTACATTTTCAACCTTTACCTCTCCAAACTGTTCTGAAGAGAAGCCTAGTAAAAGCCATCGAGTTTGATCAGGAGCCTTTTGGGGTTTGGGCCACCTATGTAGTGATTCTGTGGAAAAACTGATCCCAGTAGGAGTTTTATCTTCAGCCTTTCCATTTCAGCCCAACCTTAGCAACTGCCTCCATCTCTTTTTTAGAATCCTGACCCAAAGATTCCTAGCCAAGAGTAAAGAGCTAGACTGTGGTGGAGGTTATCTGTGACATGGTCAGCTGATGAATTTCTGCTAAAATGCAAATTAATGCTCATGGCTTCAGGGATTTCACTGTGAAATAAATTTTCTTGTGTCCCAATTTCTTGTAGTTCCAGCTTGTTAAAACCTTGCATAAACTAAAGCTGGAGACATCTGCAATCACAAACCCCGTTAAATCCCAGGAGATAGCCACTACATTCTGGTTTCGTTTGTGTATCTGTTATTGCTATATTCCTTCACAGGATTATTGGGCAGAAAAAGTATTTCACTTTAGCCAGACTGTAAGGACAGCCATTTTTCCATCCTTGTTGCTCACTGTGAATTGGAATGTGTTTTCCTTTTATAGAAGTATTTGCTGACTTTCTATTTTGTGAGGCTTTTCACCTTTAGACTAAGCACCCATGAGCTACCAGCCTCTCTGTGAGAATAAAATCTCATGTCAGGTACTGTTAACGGAGCCTTTGAATTTGTCCTTGGCTCTGTGTGAACATGCTCATGTGTGATGAAAAAGGAAGTCCAGGGTGGATATGTGTTTTAACTGCAGCCTATCTAAACTGTTGGATGGTATGAGACCAGTTAACTATGGATGGATTTGTTTTTGAACAGCTGCCTCAGTCATTTTCAGTTTAGTCGTATTTATCTGAGTGCAGCACAGCTGTTCAGATTGGGGTTTTCTTCCAACAGCTGTGGTCAGGAGTGACTTATGTGACTGCCGAGTTACTTTCATGAGGTGAATAGTATTCATATTCTTTAGATAACCCTGCTCTTAAAAGTAGAGTAGATCAAAAGACTGCAAGTCTTTCTCTACTGTTGAAAATCACGGTTTCAAAAAATGTCATGTGTCATTTTAAACATTAAAGGTGGTTGTTCTTGTGACTTGCAGTCTTCTAAACATCCCTTATTTCTCAGTAGTCCTTCTTTCTTAACAGTGAGTTGGAGGCCATGGAAATTGATGGCTGAAAGACATAGTAGATTGATTTTTATTATTTTTTTTAAATTTTGAAAAGTAAATGGAGCAAAGGGGCATTTTTTAATGTAAATACTGATTTCTGTATAGAAAAATCTTCCCAGATTTACATTCCTTCGTTGGCTGCAGATTGTAAGAATTGGAACCATACTATGTGTTGATGTCATAAAATCAGAAAGAGTAAAGAGAAGGAAATCTAACTTATTTGGTAGAAATCAAATCCAAAATCCACTTAATAAATCAATGGTTTTGTTTCATTTCATCGCAACATGGGACAAATTTTATAGCAGAGTCAACGCTTCAAGGTCTAGCTAAATTTTGCCCTGCCAGAGTCAACCCCAGGCCCCTGTCGAGTTTGTTAGCTGTAGGACAAGAGTTGATGCACAGGGATGTAAATTCACTGATTGTTTATATTTGCAGTGTTTTATGTGCTGGTACAGAGGTTAACCTTGTTCAGAGGAAGGATCTTTACTGCCTTTAGGGACTTCAAGTAGGTGCCTATTTATTTGTCTCTTTTCCCAGCCTACTTGTGGAATGAGAGAAAAGTTACTGGGAATTTGTGATCAGTTCCTGTAGATGAAGGTGACTATCAGCACTCTCACCAGTTGCTGAAAAAGAACCATTGCTCTTTAAAGATAAACTTGAATAGTAAGTAGGTTGTGACTTGTAAGGTGTCTGCAGTGTCAGCTGAAGTGCTGATGCAAGCCTCCATTGACACATGCTTCCCTGCAGACCAGAGAACTTCAAGTTCTTTTTCAGAATGTTTGATTTAGCATTGTGGAATTATGATGTGGAATTACTGGTTTGCTGATGAGGGTATCTTAGTGCCTTTAGTGTAATGATTTTTCAGATTTCCTGTTTATTGTACGTGAGAGAAAAATCAATCTTTTGGGTTTAGTTAACTTTTTTAGCAGCAGAAGGTAACAGTATCATCTGAAGAACAGCACTAAAGGCAATAGGGTACAACTTAAGAGCTGAGTAGAGCTGTTGCAAAGTTTGATTTGATATGTATGGAGTAGGGACTGATGATGTTTCCCTAAACTGTAGCTGGTTTTAATTTGTTGATGGCATTTTTTCATTTTGCTTGCTCTAGGGAGTATCACCTCTATGCCAGTGTCTGTTTATCTTGCCAAAAGTTCTAATTTTTGGAATCCTATACCTTTTCAGAGAAGGCACCATGCCATTGGCATACTTTTGGATGCAACAATGAAATTTGAGTTCAAAGTTGTGCTGGTCCTTCGTTGATCACTTGACCACACTTTTTTATGCTGTTTTTATGCTATATTCAAAACCTTGTTCAATACCATCCTTCCCACCTCATACGCTGCCGTACTCTACAGAAATTGCTTACTCTAGTTTCAAGGCCTGTGAAATATTTTCTTGTTCAATTGTTGTTCTCTCAGATTTCCTTCTATTCTGACTAGTGGTTTTCTTCTTTCCACTCCATAAATAACTGTGTTTCCCTACCCAGGTGTAGCTTTTCTTGCCACCTTAATACCATCACATTGTCAAATAGTGGGTCAGTCTTAAATGGAGGGGGGTTAGACAAAATGTATTCCTTTTTCATCCCAATCCCCTGCTAACCTTGACTGTGCTCTGGGAAGTCTTTCTTCTCCTTCCTTCCTCCTATCGTCTCTTGGCTTGGATTTTAATACTGCAGAGTTCTGAAATCATCTGTCACTTCTGTTCACTTCCACTGATGTAAAGTTGGCTTCTGCCATGGTTATCTTTTGGCTAGGTTTGTTGTAAGCTCATCCCTCTTCTGTCAGCTCTGACCAGCTTTTTTTTCCCCCAGATTTGCTGGGAGTTTGGCATGTGTTTTTGCCATGCTAGTCTTTTCCTTTTTGTCTTTCTGCATTAAGTTAATATGCTCTATCTTGTTTTAAGACTTTTACCCAACTCATTCGCTGCCTCCATCCTGTTCTGCCTTTTCAGCTGATGCAATATTTCTTATTCTGCTTTTCACAACTTCAGAGATCTTAGCAGAGGTCTCCTGCATAATTTTTAGCTGATTAAAGCTGGTTTGTTGGGTGTTTTGTTTTGTTTTGTTTGGTTGTGTAGTTTGTGATTTTGGGTTGGTTTTTTTGTTGTTGTGTTTGGGTTTTTTTTCTGTTGTCCTCTTAATCTTTCCTGGCTTGTGGTTCAGGGGACAGCTCTTCTGGTTCTCCTCTCATGTCCTTTACAGAACATATTTGGACAGGTAGAACTGTATGACAAACTTGGTGTAATTTTTCACTGTCATCTTTCTTGGGGAAAATCGGGTATTGGAAAGCAAATAAGAATTCTCGGTTTGTCTCTTGTGGAAAGTCTGATCATTTTTCCTGGGGTATCTTGTTTGCAGCTGAGGAAATAAACCTGAGCCCCTTGGTCTTTACAATTCCCTACCAGGCTTGCAGTGAAGTTTGTTCCCTGGAAATGCAGCACTTGCAAATAACTTAAATACTAGTCTTTTTAATGTAAAACGTAGGGTGTCTTCATAAATCTCTCCTTGAATGAAGTAGTACATTTTCTTCTGTCCTTCAGAATGTATTTTGACAACAGACCATTTTTCCATGTGGTTAATGCTTCTGTTTTCCTCAGACAGCAGAACTTTGCCAGCAAAGAACAATTTCCTGTTCATAATTTTGTAAGAATGGTGCAGGCATTTGGTGCTGTGATTTGTCCAGGTAGCTGCTATTCTCTCCAGTCTAAAGACATGCTGCAAAAATTGTGCACGCAATGAAGAATCCTGATCCCAAGGTTTGCTTCACATTTATTCTTTGTTGCTCTCTGGATAGAATCAATACTGAAGAAGGCCATTTGCCCTAACTTTCTAGTAGCTTTATGTCCTTTAGCACACCTTCTGCTGTTGTGTTTTCCTTTCTGGTGCTTTAGCCTTCCATGCTGTTATTGCCTCTCCAAAAGGGCACAGAGAATGTGTGTGTGCCTTTTTCTTAGCCATTACCATTCACTGTAAGCTCTTGGACTGGGTCTGTTATTGTTTTGCAGAAACAGTTGCAGAATTGCTACTGGCCACCCTGGGTACCTGAGGCCAAGCTTGCAAAGCTCTTTAGCTATAGCTTTTGTCCAGCTGAGACCTTTTGTTGGATTTCTTCAAAGGCTCAGTAGGCAGTGGCTGTTCCCATTCCTCCAAGCCCATCCAGATCCTTCAGATGACCAGCAGCTGTGGAAGCTGTTAAACAGGTATTAACCCTGTATATTGCCACTGAGACTCCAAACAGAAAGAAATTTTCAAGAAAAGGAAGGAAATTGCTTCATGAGGTTCTGGTTGCTCCATCAGTTGAAGAGTTATCTTGCTCACTAATAGACGGTTAAATTATTTGCTCACGTAAAGATGGGCCTCCTAATGCTCCACACTTGCGATGGAAGAACAGTTAAAGACAGAGTACATATACTCAGAACTGGCTTCCTGGCTCAGCAGCCAAGCATTAGAAAACAGTTTCACTCCAGGCCTGCTGTGTAGCTGAAGCCCACATACCCAGTGTCCAGAGAGGTCGAATGAGATAATCTGATAGGTCGCTTTGGCCGTGTCCGTGTGACACATCACAACATTATGCAGGCTACCAGAAATCCTTGTGCAAGTTCCTGCAGAAGAAATGCAGGTGAAAAGTAGATTGTACCAAACCTGGAGTTTGTGTGCATACCTAGGCTGTTTGTGAGACTCGAGCGAGCTTACATACATCTTCATTTCTTATATTCATTATGCAGTGTGAATTGTCTATAGCAAGTCCCTTCTCAATCAGACATCTTTGTAGCTCTAATTAAAAACCTGCAAATAATGTCTTAGGTTACAATACAACTCTGTACTTAGCCTAAACAAGACACTTAGGCTCTTTCTGTATAGTGAAAGCTTACACACCTGCAAAACTGCTTTGAGTTTTAAAATTGAACTATGCATTTATTCAAATAAAACCAAAAAAAGTCTTGACATTTATGTGTCCGTCATATAAAGAATGTCATAAAGAAATGTTTATTTATGTATTTCCTTTCTATTTTCTCTTAAGAGATTGTAGGAGGCTTTAAAATTAATTATGACTTTATCAATACGACACTGACAATACTTAACAGCGTGAGATTGTCTTATGTTCTGGTTGTGTTTACTTTGTTGGTGAAGCTCTGCCTTCTGTTGCCCAACATCTGCACTCTGCTTCAATAACTCGGGGAATGCTTTTCTGTGAAAGCTTCTACATTTTATATGGCAATCTATCTTAAAACTGGAATTCATTTGATTTGTTGAGAGAACTCCTAATTCTTACCACGATCTTTCCTGAAGAGTAGTTAATTTTCTCTGTATAATATTATAGTGTTATATAAACTCAGAGGAACCTAAGACATAAACAAGCTTGCTGCATAGGTACTCTATAATAGTTTTTTTAAATAATTCTAATATGTCTTTATAAAAGAAAATGCCTGCTGTTTTTACAAAGGAGTTACAAAGAAAATTGCTGAAGAAATTAATAATTATATTTAATGAGCAAGCATGAATGACAAATTGTTGGAGAGATGTAATTAAATAGGATATGAACGGCTGACAGCAGATGACTTTCTAGGTTTTCCCTTGCTATTTATTGTTTTACTAAATAAAATGCATGAGTGGCCTAAATTTAATAAATATATGCTTGTATTGTAAGCTAAACAGAAATAAGTAACCATATAAAGTCATTGTAATAAATCTTTAAAATATGGGAATGAATTCCCATTTTGCTGATGCCTGAGGAGCCCAAATGAGAACCTTGTATCAGTAAGAAGTCTGTGAACGCTGTACTGTCATGAATTGAGATTTCCTTTGTAAAATCTATGGAATTGGAAACACTTTTTAAATAAGCTGTTCAGTTTACTCATAACTAACACACGAATGTTTCCTATTCCCAACATCTGTGGCTGTAAAGCAAGGGAATACATGCTATTTTTATTTTTTTTTATCACCCATACCTTTGTAGGATGTGTGTTTTCTTCCCCAGTGAATGTTAGGAGTGCACAGCGCTTTGAGACTGAAATCGGGAGTGGGGTTTACTGCTTCTATTTGTGGCTGCTTTGAGCAGACAGTTGCCTAGGAGATCACTGGCAAAACCCCAGCAACTACTTGCACCACGTTAGCCTATAAAGTAAGCGCTGCAACAGATCTAGTGACAATCATTAGACACTTCCTGAGAAAACACCCTGGAGGTTTTAGAAGGGTTTATATTTCCACCACCTGTTTCATTGTCACATCTGCACTTCAGCACACAGAAAGGGAAATGTTTGTCATCTCTGGAGAAATATAGTATTTGTTTCTTTCTCCAATATAACTAAGTATTATCTATTAAAAAACATTTATCTTCCTGCTTTATGTAATCCTTCTTTGTGTCAGAGATGATTAGCAGCCATCTACTAAGATAAGCTAACTTCTGTGATTAGTGAGCTCAAACCCTGTGCTTTTCCTTTTGCAGGTAAGTGAATGTGACACTGAGCATCCCTATCCACATTATTATCACTTTCCTTGCCTCTTATTTCTGATGCCAATTTATGGAATGAAAAAGTAAAGGCAATAGGAGAATACTGACATACTGGTACTGTGGATGCTATTGGAGTGTGTATTCTGAGGAAGATGGTAAGTGGTATATACGTTTTCCATCTTGGCATACATCATGATAGCATGTTTACTCCTTTGCCACTGACAGCTAACAGGAGCCTGCTGTGCTCTTGGAAACCAGCTCTATGTGGCATTGCTGAAAGGAGGATAAAATGGGAGCAGCTTTGTTGGACCGGTGGATGGTAGTTTTCTGCAGGTATTTTTTTTCCCAGATTGCAGGACATGCTTCTCTCTGAAAGATTATTAGTATTTTCCTTTGGATTTGGATGTTTCAGATTGGAAACCGGATAGCATTTGAAGAGATGTTCCAGGGTGGTGTAATTAAATATTAACTGTCAAACAAGGAAGAGATGTTCCAGGCTGGTGCAATTAACCATAGATTATCAGACTAGGAGGAGAAATACACAACCAGAAATGGATAATGTGTACTCTGCTGAAAATGATGGGAGTTTTCAGCCAAGCATGTATCAAGAAAATATTCTTAAACCACTCAGAGGCTTTGTAATTAAACCTAATTTGAACAAGTTAATTGCATTGCTTTTCATAAATTGGAAATTAGTAATGTTTACAGGAGATGTGTAACGCAGAGGAGATTTTTTTTGGTGTAATGGAAATATACCACGGTGAACTGATGCTTAAAAGAAAAATAAAAGAATGAACTGGTTCATCTCAGTGTTAAGGCAGATGGAGTTCCAAGCAAGTTCAATACTGTGCTGCTTTTTTCTTCCTACAGCAGCACCTATTCATAATCTAACATACAACTGCCTTTGAGCAGGTCCACTTAAATCCTTATAAACAAAGGCTGTTAACAGAATGGGGTTTTAAATGCCATGTTTTAGGTTAAGTATTTCTAGAAGCATTAGTATTGAGCCAAATACCTGTAAAAGGCCATGTCCCCTTTAGTCCCTGCTTTGCTTACAGGTATTCTAAGGTGTTTCAAAATACTTTCAAAGGAACAAATTGCTCCTCCTCTTCTAGGGATACAAGTTCCGAGCTCCTCATTGCCTTTCACACTTGCAGAGGACCCAAAAGCCAGGCTCCCCACTACTGTGATGCTTTTTCTGCTGCCTAGTGGCAATGGCAAATGAGGAGTTTTCCTGGTACGTTCAGAAGGTCAAAAGAAACTCCTGTAATGTTGATACGCTGATGTCTGTCATGATATTACTTATCCTCAACTATGTGCAGTTGTGACTAAGTGAGAAGAGGTTTATCCCTTAAATGAGAATTTCGGTGATGGGAAGAGTCAGTGAGATGTGCTGCATGGAACTGCTAGTTAATTCAGTACAACATGTTTTCTGATTAAACCTCATTCTGGGAGAAAGCCAAAATTTATTTCCTACCCTTAGAGCATAAAGCCCCATGAATTCTTGGTCTTTCTCTTTGTGAATGAATTTCATTGCTTGTTGTAACATCTTCTGTCATCTTTAACATATGGCAAAATAACCGAGAACCTGTTTACGACATCAGTTTAAACTGCTTGCATAACCATTTCCCAGAGTCTTCATGGGAGATACAATACAAGAATATCAAATAGAATATAAAATATGTTGCAAAGAAAAAAGTATGGGCATTAAATACCTGGGTTCATTGTCCCTAAATGCCTTACTGCTATTCTCCTGGGATAATTATTTCTTCGTAAACATTTTGCTTTATACAATTGTTTTTTCTGCTGCTTATATGCATATTTTATGTGTGTGAATATATTAACATAATATAGCTTTTCTATACTAATGTGCGTTTTAAACCATCCTTTTGCATATACATGAAACAATATTTATAGTTCCAGAATATTTAAGCATATCATCTGCATCTGTTGAATAGGTGACTTACATTACAGGGTAGGTTATGGTAATTGCCATTACGATCTCTCCTTGTTTAAAACCAGTATGACTCACAAAATGCTATCAAATGTCTTGGGTTTTGGTTTTAGTATTGATTACAGGCACAAGTAATTCTGAATTTCTGGGATGGGATTATGAGAACAGGAAAGATTTGGAGCCTGACTGTAAATCCATTTTTTCACTTTTGAAGAGCTGTCTATTTTTTTTGTTGTTCTTTTTTCGTTTGTTTGTTCTTTTTTTCCCTGAGGCTTGGATTGTTCTTATTTAATATTTTGAGGGCAAGTGAGTGGAAGGAAGAAAAGTAACAAGAGGCCTTAAACATAGCTTAGGACAGTTATTTTCCTGCTCTCTCCTATAATATGTCAAAGAAAACTGGTTTGTTGTCATTTGACATGTACGTCAGGCTGGGGGGGGGAGGGTTTGCAATGAAACAGGCTATGAGGCTATCAAGGGTGTTGGAACCATCCATCTGCAAACACCTGCTGGAGTGAGACAATTTGAGTGAGTTTGGGATGAAAACTAGCTGGCCTGATCCACAGAAACAAGACTGAAGCAACTGGAAAAGGTGGTGGAGATGGTAGTGAGATCCAGCCTGCTAGAGCACCTCTGTTACTCGGGTACCATCATTCCTGTCTGCCCACTCAAGCCAGTATGGCTGGTTTACAACTGCTGGCAGTCGTAGCTTGGGCTTCCATCAGTAACTTATATTGAGTGTTGCTGGTTCACGTATCAAGCTGTTGCATTTGAAATCCAAGTTGTGACAATGTCTTAAATGCATCCTGCTTTTCTTTTTGGGATGTCACAAAGTGATAAATCACTTGAACATATATATATGTATATATATATATGTATATATGTATATATATATATGAACACTTATACTGGGCTGTCCTACCTTTTGGTGAATCTCCAGGGATCAAGGAACTACTTGGCTTTACTTTTCACTCCCGCAGAAAACTCTTCCCTCTCTCTCCCCAACAGCATGCACAAGTAGTTGTACTCCTCAGAAACAACTAAACCAAGAACTTCCAGAATAATGAAGGTGGGAGAATTGTTTGAATGCTCTGGCTCTGCTAGGTTGCATATCCTTTAGGCTGAATAGCTAAAGCATATACTCTCCTGCAGCTTTTAATGATGAGGACTGTGACATGTGATGTTTACAAAGGCATATCATTATATGGCTTTAAATGTATAACTAATGGCTTTAAACTGAAAGAGAGCAGATACGGATTAGATGCAAGAAAAGTTCTTCCTGTGAGGGTGGTGAGGCACTGGAAGAGGTTGCCTAGAGAGGTTGTGTATGCCCCATCCCTGGAAGTATTCCAGACCAGGATAGATGGAGCTTTGAGCATCCTGGTCTAGTGGAAGGTGTCCCTGCCCATGGCAGGAAGGTTGGAACTAGGTGATCTAGAAAGTCCATTCTAATCCAGACTGTTTTATGATTCCATGTGGTGAAGACCTGATTTCTCTGTGTTAATTTTGCAAAGCTCCTATAAACACTGGGATTGAATTATTAAAACATACCAGCAAGTTAAAGATTTATTGGCATTCTTGTTGGATAACCTCCACAACACGCAGTTAGCGCTAAAACTGCAAAGAGACCCTCCCAACGGAGGCCTAAAATGGTCCTCTTAGTTTTTAATAATTAATTTTTGCTTAGTAGAAGCTACTACTTGCACTAAGAACTGTAAATACACATTTGTTTTCTGAGATTCCACCTGCTTTTTATGATGTCCATGTTCTATTATTATGCGTGCAAAGTGTTATTTGTGAATGATTGTTATCTGTATATTAGATATCCATTAACTGTGTTGCATCTGAACTTACCAATTCATTCAGAAGTCTATATTTTAAACATACTTATGTGACAACATGCACAAACACACAGACTCTACTGCTCTTGGTAGAATGAAACCTTGACAAGCTGTCATCACTAAGAGTGTAGAAAAAGGCAGGTAGTATTATCCTTGTTTATGGCTGGGTTTTTGGTTTGGTTTTTCTCCCCCCCCCACTCTGGAAAAAGTCTAGGTTGACCATTTACATCTCATGTTCTATCAACTCCATATGTAATTTCCAGTGAAAGTGGAAAGGTTTTCTGATGGTGGCATTATTGCTGAATGTCAACACTGTCTGCCTCAGGAGTGGAAACTTCACTGAGGTCACCTGTTTCCTAGCTGAGATTTTTGGTGTTGTAGCTTGTGAATTTCTGTGAATGTGTGGACATGCATGTCCCTTAAGGCTAGGTTGAGATTTTGTGTGATTCATTATTTTTTTTCTCTTGCTATTTTTAATTTGGCGTTCCAGAACAGAGTTCCAGAAGCACCCCCACAGAGACTGATCTTTCAAGGATAAGTGAATAAATCAGTAGTTAATTTTCATTTTAATGAAAAATAACACCCAAGCCTCTCTGGGTGAAAATGGCTGGTTAGGTATTTTGCAAATATTCCATTCAG
This sequence comes from Actenoides hombroni, assembly GCA_024336885.1. NCBI lineage: Eukaryota > Metazoa > Chordata > Aves > Coraciiformes > Alcedinidae > Actenoides > Actenoides hombroni. Next base: position 48,829,856 of record WUAM01000323.1, on the reverse strand, counting down.
CTGAATTTCACTGTAATCTTCTGTTTTAAAGTGTGCCTGTAGTTAGTTATTTCAGTATTCTTTTCCACTATATTAATGCTTTTTCCTTACACAAAATTGCCATGAATTATAATCAGATCATAGATATAGGTACCCTTGCTATTTCCTTAGATGGATGCCCCTACTAAAAATATCCCATTGTTTTCTGTAGGATAAAAGCAGGAGACAGGCAACTGAGTATGTTTTCCAGTAAACTCCTATCCTCCAGTAAAAACACTGGCAAATCCTAGTTTGTGAATAACGAGGGTGTTTCCTGAAGTTGTTGAGGTGAGAAAATCTTAGCTATAAACTTATCATAAGGATGATATGACTTGTATATTCTCAGAAACTCGTGTGTGTATATTCTGCATATTTGGATGATAATTACAAAAATAGAACAGTAGATGTAAAAAAAAAATAATTTTTTTAGAGACAAGGCTGTCTTCATCTATTGTAGTTTTGGTGGCAATTAGGACAGAAGTTGCAGAACTCTTCCAGTCTCTCCATGTAGACTGGGGAGTGAGTAAGGTGAGAGCTGTGCTGTACAGGTTGAGGATCCTGGTGAAGTTCAGGTAAGGATTGCAAAACACATAACCGTATCTTTGGCCACTGAGGCTCTTGTCTTATTTATGTTTTACACTTCATTTCTGAGGCATGGCATTAATGGCTTCCTTGGTGTAATGCCAAATGAAGCTGAAAATGCTTTTTAATGGCAGAAGTGTTAATGCTAAATGTTTCCTTTTAGCAGTGCATTATCTCCACTTTTGCTTCTGCAGGCTGACTACTTCTTGACTAAAGGTCTATCCCAAGGAACACACTTAGGACATTCCCTGGTGGATCTTCCATAGAGGTGAAGAACCACCAGGGTGGCATGGCAGACACTCCCGTTGTATTGAATGTGTGAAGAGCTTTCAGTTCCAATACTGGAGACGGTTAAGACTCTAATTCTTAGTTTTTGTGGAAATTTGCATCACTTCTGATTTAATTTCTGCAATTTTTGTCTTGATACCATATCACATCATCTTTAAATTCTTTGTGATTTTTATCTTTCTGTAAGACACTGGCAGTGGATTGATTTTAATTAGCATGACTGCTGGCTGGAGCTGGTTTTGTCTTTTTGCTGCAGCTTCTAAGTTACATACTTCGATTCTTTCGGACTCTGAGAAGAATTTAATTCTATAATGACTGTATAGCATTTTCTACTGTGTCAAAATAAGAATATAGAGATGGTAAAATGAAGCATGAATTTGCATTTAGCTACATGTTGATAGAATATGTCCTGTATGGCTAATACAATTTCATATTGAGTATGTACTCTGCTAATCTTGTTTGCAATTAAGTGGAGTAGGCATATTCATACAGATGTCTTCTTTTTAGTATTGCATTGGTTTGTGTGTGTTATTGTTATCCCGCTAAGATGCTTTAGTTTAGCTTAGCTGGAAAAAAGTAAGTTCAAGGAAATGTTGCTATAAGGTATTTTCCTGACAGCACCATTTCTTCATTGTTGTTAGAAAGCAACCATAACAAAACAAGGGAATCAATAATCATGAAGAGTATTGCATCACCTTTACTGACTTGTTGCTAAGAGAAAGTCCTTTGCAAGAAGGTGCAGGAAACATGCTGATTTATGGCTATTCTTTTAGGCTGGTAGAATTAAGCTCCTGGGCAGACAGTAGAGGGGAAATTCTGGACTAAGAAGTCTTAGGGTGTTTAATGTGATGATGATGTTGCTACTAAAGTTGTAATGGACAAGATGTACAGTGAAGCTTGTCATAGAGGACAGAAGGTTTTTGCTAAGCAAGAAGGAACATTGTGTTTTCTGAATCATTCCCCTTAGCTGTGAGAATGAAATACAGATACTGTAAAACGTTCATACCTGATTAGGTGCAAATGCAGTGGGTAAGAAAATAACTCTTTGAGGAAAAGGTACAACTGCAGTGAATCTTCACTGAAGGGATCCATTTCTATGAATGTTGTGACCTAAATCCTAAAAAAAAAATACCATTGGGCTTTCCCAGCTGTTGAGAAGTTGGATTTGTGCTTTTCTTCATAATTTGCATAGCTTCCCTCTCATGGAGGGGAGGAATGTGTACTTTTAAACTTGACGTGGAAAAAAAATCTAAGCTTATGAGCCAAGTAGGCAGTAGTTCACAGCAGAAAGTGAGAATGAAGGCAACAGTAAAAGGGCTATATTATTAACATTACAAAATCTGAAGCTTAGTACCTGATGTCGGAAAATGGTAGCAGTATTTCTACGTAAGACTGATTGGTCTTCTAAAGGCTAGTGAAGATTGTTGTGTTCAACCTGTCCTGATTTTTCTGCAAAGCAGAACGTAACAGCTGTACATAATGCTGGTTAAACTGCAACACAATTTTTATAAATACTGTTAACCTTCATTGGAAGTTTGAAGTGATGCAGAATTCACTACCTGTTTTGGTAAACTATTTTGTTTAGAGAAATTCTCTGTTATAATTTTATTAGGCACCTATGCTCTGAGTAGTAGTATGCATGTACAAAAACAAAAATAGTATGCATGTCAGGTTGCTTTTGAGGGGAAAAAGAAACCCAAGGGAAATTCAAATTTTCACTACCTCAAAGATACAATCTTATTCAAATATCTGCTTTTACTTTAAATACTCAGCTAATGGCTTCCCTGGTTTTTAACATGCTGAAGAAGGTATTTTTATTGCTAGGGTCTGGCTTTATTTGTTTAAGAAACTGGTTGTTCTCAGGGTCTTTAGGGCTCCTCTGTAAGTACGAATTTCTCCAGAAGATTTTGTCACCTCTTAAAAATAGGCTTCTATTTCAGAAAGCAAAATTCCACCCTCAGTGATTCCTGTGTAGTCCGTTTGGTGTTCAGAAATGTATTTGAAAATGAAAGAGAGAAATGGCATATGTCATTTGCCTTGGAAAAAGCCTGGATTCAGACTGAGTAGAGGCAGAAGGCCTTGCTATCTCTGTAGCAACTCTCCTGACGGTGCCAAAATGGCAGAGACAGGTGGACCACTCTTATGGATCTCCCTCTTCTGGGCTCAGCCTCCCTCATTTGCTCCCAGCTCCTCTGCCTTTCCCAGCTCCTGGTGGTGTTTTCACACCTCCATCTCTGCTCCCTTGAGGCACGGCCCGTGGGGCTGAGGGGTGGCTGGAGCCGGCCGTGCCAGGCCCGGGGCTGCCCTAGCTGTTCTGCACAGCGGCCCCACAGACCCTCTGCATCCCTGGGCGCAGCAGCCCAGCGCATCCGGAAAACCAGTCGGATCTCCTTTTTCATGATCCTCCACAGCTCCGACTCGAGTGAAGTTCATTGAAGTTTGAAGTCTGGGCCTGTGCGTGGTGCAGCGTGGGCCAGAGCAGCACCTGGAAGGGCTGCTCGGGCCCAGCACAGCCCTCTCGCAGTCACTGCCGAGGGGATCAGAGCAACACCAAAACCTGATCTCTCGGGTTTGCCGTGTAACAGCAACACAGTAGTACTCCTGTAGCTTCGTTTTAGGTTTGATCTGTTGTAGCCAAGCATCACGTATCTGTCTATTCTTGACTGTTGTGCCTCTGCATGAAACGTGACCAGTCACCCCAGTTTTACCTCTGGTTGTGCTTAGTTTCTTTGGCAGTGTTTTCCCCAAGTGTTATCACTGCACTTTGCCTGAGCGCACCAGGAGGAGATTCAGGAGATACGAGTTTAAAATCAGTGTAAGCTTGGTGAAGTCAGTGGATCAAAGATAACTTCATAGCAGTTGAGAATCTGTTGCAGGATTTTATTCTTCCCTTTAACATTGCATGTGAACACATTTTAAGCCTGGTCAACTGCACTCTTGCTCTTGCAGTTTGAGCTGAAATGTATTTGCAAGAGGAAGCTTTCCTTGTGAACCAAACTTGGGCAATATACAGCAGTGCCCTCCTGCAAATGCACACCCAAGGTAGGAAAACCCCAGGGTCGTTTTCAGGTCCCTGAGTAGCAATTTTGCTGTATATATTTTTCAAGCCTTGACTTCAGGGTGGTGTGATGAATACAATAAGCTGCCTTCCTTTCCTACATCTATCTCATGGTGTAACAGAATTCTGTGTATGATTAACCTGCTCTTGTGGGCAGAAGGGAAGACGGACAAGCTCATTTGCTGTGGAACTGCAAAACTAAATACAAACTGGGCTTTGCCTATTGTAACTTCAACCATTCAGATGGCTGAGTGGGTTGTCGCCTTTGTGACCTTAAGGGACATGCAAAATACTCAGAGCTTTCTACATTTATTGTTAATCTTTACTGCTAAGGATGCCAGCACACGTTGCTTTGTGCAGCCTGGCTTTAAGCTATTGTCATCTGCATGTCTCAGCAAAAACAATCAGTCTAACAGGACAAGTTAATTGGGTTGGGGTGGTCCACTCAGACCAATCAGCAGATTGGAGGCAATGTCCTTTACTTCGCCTATAGAACATAACTCCATACAATTCCTGGGGTGAGGGGCTTAGAGAACGCACCTTAATTATTGCAGACAAACTGGAAAAGAACCAGCAAAGCAGTATTTGTTAAAGCATATGGCTGTGGCCAGTCTGGCTTGTTTAATTGAGGGAGTGGAACGACATTTCAGTGCTTGCTTACCTGAAAAAGTAGAAATTATTTGGTAATAACTTTAATGTAGCAAACTAGGTGAAAACTATAGACTATACATTGACTATAGACTATACTATACATTAAAATCCAGTTCAGCTTACTGTTCCTTTTCCTCACAGTATCCTGGAGTTGAGATGGGGTGAATTGTATTTTTCCTTTAACTCAGGGCATTCTAATAGAGAACTTGTCCCTTATCTGTAGTTTTATATGAAAGCAGATGCTTCTGTATATACATTTGGTTTGTGTTTTGCTGTAATCTAGTTTAGAACTTTTTCCTTTCAGAGTACATTTCCCACTGCTCTCAACCAGTATATACAATTTATAAATGTTTCTGCCAATTGGAACTGTGTGATTTCTGTTCTGAGCCAGTGAGGTTCGATCCGAGTGCCTTTTGAGATGTTGCTCTTGATCTATAAAACCTTCGGCAACAATTTCATTTTCTCTTTTGTCTTGTATCCTTGTGTATTTCTGAGCCCTGAGGTATTTAGTACTTTCTGATGCATTAGGAAAACACTCCCTGGTTCTTAGAATTAAAAAAAAAAAGGGCACTTTTTTGTTTCTACTTGCTTTCTGTAATTCTTTTTGAGACAAGTTCTGCAGGTAATTACTATGCTGTATTTCTAAGACGCATTAATTATCTCCAAACTATCCTATAGTTGATTACTTGTGCATAATATTGAGTGAGAGTGTGGTTTCTTAACATTATATTTGTAGGTATCCAGTTTTAAAAAGAAAAAAATTTTAGAAGAATGTCAGCAGAGATCTATAAAAGTGAATAATGTAATTATAGAATGATTCTTCTGTGATGAATAGAGGCAAGAAGAAAATTGTTAAATCATTATTGTGTTGGTTTTCCATGGTACTACTTTTGACAATGGAAACATTAGCACCTCTTCCATCATTCTTTGAGTAGATGCTGTAAATCCTGATTGCAGACTATATAGTTAGTGACTTCACTCACCACAAAAAAATGTGCCAACAGTTATTACTCTGTATGGCAATGAACATGTTAATGTCAAATGAGAAGTGAAGAATATTATACTCTAATGAAACTGCAGTGAATACATATAAAAATAGTTGGAATTTCCCAAACTGGTTTTTATCTGGGTTACTGTAACTGTCATTCAGGTATCATGGGATCTGTAATGATCACAAATGGTCAGGACTGTGTCTTGTATTTAATTTACAACTGCAGCAGGATAGTTTTGCTAATGTCACTCTGGAGAATTGGTTCAGCACTAACTTGCTCTGTTCTCTTGCATGTCCAGGTGTTCCTCTGAGCCACATTAAATTATCAACCCAGTGCAACCCTGTTCAGGGAGGTAGGGTCGCAGCACATAGTGTGGTTTTAAACATATTTGTTTAATCATTATTCCTGGCTTCAAATATTACTGTGCTTGTAAATCTTCAGGCACTTTATTCCCAATTCAATCATTCTGTATGAGGCTGATTTTGTTTTCCTGAATAAACAGATCATTCAGAAATACCTTTTTCATGATCAAAACCAGTGACCACACGGCCCGTTGTAGAGTAGAAAAACTGAGGTCATTCTCTGCCATTATCATGACTCATTCCTGCTTAATATTTTGATTCTACTGTGGCTATTGTATTTGCAGATTCTGACAAATAAAGCTTGACAAACGGTAAACCCTGATGTACAGCAGTGAGTCACAGTTGAAGGACCTGGTACTTTCAATACATGTCTGAAACAACTTCAGGTAACTTCAGTCTTGGAAACACTGATTTAAAGACACTTCTGTGTGTATATTTTTAATGGCCGGTGTTATATTACTGTTGAATGTATTATGAAAAAGTCTCCTCCAGTTATGTTTTCCGGGCTGTAATGTTGGCTAACATGCTTTGTAGCGGAGACAGAATGTACTGAGCACGTGAAGTAAAATCTACTCATATGAGTATCTGCCCAGTACTTAGCTGATCTGTAATACATATATTAAGTATCCATAGAGTATATGCAGTGTTTGTGAGGGAGGATATAAACAACATTTGTCCAGTCATGGAACAGAGTAACTGCTTGTCAGTGCTGACCTTCACATGTCAAAGTCCATGTTTATGAGAACATGGTAGTAACATATACCCATTAGTGGGAAACTGTACAAAAAAAGAAAAAAAACCCTGAAAACTTTGAGACAGCACAAAACCATGAGATTGAAAGCCTAAGCAGATCTTGGTTAAACTGACATTAGTTATCAAGTAAAAGAAAAACAAAATAAATTTATTGTACTCTGTTCATGTTGGTCTTTAAAGAATGTGTTAAGTGGCATCTTCGAAGTATATTATGAGTTATAGAGCTATTACACTAACACCTGATACAGGACAAAACTAATGGAAATATGCTTATTAGAGTGGGACTTCAGAAATTGTCTTTCTTTCCTCCTCTAGTCAGTAGGATTTGAGTCTGCAGCGTGCTGTTCTGCTGGTATTTTTGTTTCTCTCCAGTTCCTGCAAACTAGTGCCTTACAGAAGTTGCTTGTTGAACTCACACAATGTGTTTCTAGGGAGGATTGTGTTCTAGTATACATATGTTGTTACAGACTTAAAAATTTTATTCTGCAGCGCCAAAGGGCAACACAACCCTCCCTTGTGGTGTGTATGTACACGCCGCTGAGACACAGGCAACAGATTCTAATGGGAGTCAGTAAAGAGCCTTTTGTTCACTAAAAAACCAGACTAGCTAATCATTGGACTCATCCCTTGGAGAACTGTACCTGAAAGAAAAATAATATATGTCCTATCATTGTTTCACTTCAGATAACTATTGTCAGATTGCAGTAGCACAACGCCATCGTTACATTAATAAATACCATTGGTCAGCTTTCAAGTGCAAATGTTGGGTTTTTTTTGTTATCCTTCTGGCTTCTTACAGAGGTGCTTAGGCTGCTAAGAGCTCTGGCCTAGCAACACCTTGTTAAGCTGCTTCTTTTCTGTCTCCTACCTATTTTCCAGTATAAACCTCTTATATGCAGTAATAATAAAAATACTTTTTTTCTAAATGAAGTATAAAGCTGTAAAGATAATATTTTGAAAAAAAAGTCTAAGATAAATTGTATTATTATAAATATCTTTGCAGACATGTAAAATAGGCATTGCCTGAAATGGGGTATGAATGGAGAGAGATGAAGGCAGTTGGTAGTGTATGTGAGAAATTATTGTGAACAGTGTTCCACATTGTGAGATCATCTTTAACATCATGCTATTTTATGTAGGGATTACTGTGTAAATGGTTTCCTATCCTGAAGATTTATTTTGTGTGGAAAATATATGAATAGCACAATTGAAGTAGGTATGTTAGCACTCAGTCATCCATTCTGTGTTTGTTTACGTCTTCGGTATTGCTAGATGTGAATGCAGCTAGGTTTATACTTAAACCTATGAATATCTTGATTTTAAAAAAAAAATAAAGCTTAAAAAGCTCTGGTTATTACTAAGATCTTCTCAATTAAAAGAAATCCCATGGGCTGAGTGAGCAGCACTTTCAAAATTGTTGAGATGGAGAATGAATGTTGTGCAGGCTGAATGGATTTCTCTTCCAGCAATAATTGCTCTTATTTAGCCATCCCTAAAACATGTGGTTTTTTCCTGCACATCTAAAATATAGTAATTGTTTCTTTTGTAATATTCTTTATTTTCTTCTTAAATTCTTTTTCTTCAGCAGGTCTAATAAAACAATATATACTTAAATGTTAGTGTAGGAATAATTCACTGTCTTTGGCAAACAGAGGGCCACACAAAAAGATATGGAAATTAATATTTTGTGGAGATACTACATCTAGGGGAGCAGCTGTGTACTACAGCCATCATTCCTTTCCTGAAGGGAAAACTCAGGTGAAATCCTACCGAAATCTATTCCCAAGGCAGCATTTCAGCCATTGGCTTCCAAAACATCCTGAGCTTACATCTTCAACCCTGCATGAGCGAGAGCATCTTCCTGATCTTGAAAGCATGGCATTAGGATCCCCTTGGGGCTCCTCTTGTAGGTTATAGGTTCCCAGAGGTGTGTGATGTATCTCGCTGATATATTTTGAAACACATATGGGTCCATCCTGGCCCAGCTGAGCTGTCTCCCTTTCTCTCTGGCAAAAGGTATCAACAGTAGACTTTGTCTCTTTATTTTACACCCTGCCATCATGGCCCAAGTCCCATGTTAGTTTGTACCTGTGTATCTCAGAGACACCTTTTTTTTGTGTTTTTTCTCCAAATACCACCAACACTAGTAATTATACAGTCAATTTAGATATGATATAAAATTCAGTTGGTTTTTTCACTCCTAATATTTCTTCATTCAGGCAGAGGCTTACTTTGGTTCTCTGCTGCTCTTGGATGATGGAAGCGTAGGATGTTGTGCATTTGATAAGGATACATTTGAAGATGAATTGTTTGGATTTAAATTACCATATCTTTCAAATATCTTTAAATCCCTTAGCTGCATGGTGCTACACTGCTAAACATTCTGTTCATTGTTACCAGGGATCCTAAAACAATTAGAGAGAAGCCCATAGTCACCCGTGCTAATACATGGGGGTACAAATGCCATGCAGAAACTGGAAGCAGGGGAGAGATTCTTCCTGCAACTGGCAAAGTGCTCTGTTCAGTGTGTCTTAGCTATCATCACAGGCAGCTGCATATGTGTCCCTGTGTTGATGCATATGGAGATAAGACTTCCAGTGTCTTTCAAATGGCCCAGTAAGTACTAGGCTGGCTGAGTAATTTTTTTTTAAATTTTTTGAGGGGATAATCCTGGAAATCTTGTTTCCAACAGTAGGAGCTAAATTTGAACATGATGGCTGGGGTAAGCTGGTAGCAGATCTTCCTGGCAGGAGTTTTGTCTAATCTGCCTAGTTTTAGAGTGGTAATTGAAGCTTGGCCGTTTCTGCAAGATGTCTTTGCTTTTGGTGGATTAGATTTTATTTATTTAGGCAAGAGTCTTAAAGAGCAAATGCAGCTTTTCTGTGAATAACATGTGACCCGAGTCTCAAGTTTGCAAATGGCACCCACAATTAAGGCAGCACTCCACTACACTAGGTACTCACACTTTTTGTCTTAGGAAGATTTAATAGGCTAACCTGGTTTTCATCTCTCATAAATGCTTTGTTTCCATTTTACCTGCATGAAAACTTGTGTTACGAAACAACATACTTTCATTAAATAAGTTAAGCATGAAATAAAATATATTTGGTTTGGTTTTGTGGGGTTTTTTTAGTAGAAGGAATAAGTTAATAGCATTGGTTGTGTTTTGTTGTTTGGGTAATTTTTCTTATAATGTGAAGACAAAAGAAAGCAGTGTTGTACCAGCTAGTAGTTTTTTTCAGTAAGTGTAACTGGACCCACTTTAGTATGAGCATGGCAATTCAATTGCTTTAGAAGCTTTTCTGTAAGCTTTAGATTCGGATTTTCAGAATAGATTTGCAATTCATCTCTGCTTTAGGGATAATGGAAAACTGAGTTTTAGATCAAGCAGAGTGAAAAAGCTATTCCTTAAAATATCTGGAATCCTAGTATGTCAAGAAGATATACTCAGGAAGCAGAAAATATGTGTGCAGATGGGGAGGCCTGAAAAAAACATCAAGTGCAGATCCTGAATTTATGCACATTGCAGACATTGTTGGATGAAAAGCGCTGCTCTTATCTTCTGTGGGTAACCATGGCTACTGTGATTTTTTCCTTTTCTTTTTTTTTTTTGACACTATATTCTGCACAAGTGCAGGAGAGTGGTCCTTGCACCATACGTTTTTGGGTGATAAGGATTATAGTCAATGAATGCAGTTATCAGTGTGGCACATTTGCTGCTTTAAAAATATGTTGGGATTTATGTCTTCATGTCTGTATTAGGCTGTAGAGGGGAAATGGTGCTGGATTTCCTGAAGCATTGTTACATGAGATTTAGGCCATCTTTTGTGTTAAAATGTGTGTGTAACCTCCTTGTATTTAAATCTGGCCCAAATATAACTGGGGGGGGGAGGGGGGGAGGCAGTGGTATTCATAAGGGAACACAAACTTAAATACAAAGCGTTGTAGCTTAAATTTTGTGATGACTCAGTGCCATATTCTTAATCATTAAATACTCCTTCCATGATGGTTTATGTGCATTTTAGATTAATATGCTTCTCAGCTTGATCTGGTTCTGTTTTCATTCAGATTTTCAGCTTCCTCATGAACTCTGATGGAAGCAGAGATGAGCCATGAATTCCTAACCACTGAAATCTCTGTCACATTAGAAGGGTTTGTACAGAAGCTGGTAACTTATGCATGCAGCTAAGAATAAATTTATGTTTATCTCAACGAGTGCATGAGTTGTACTCCGAGAACGGTGACTGAATCAATAGCACTTGCCTCGTGTGGGTGGTGAGGTAGCCTGCTGGGTCCTCAGCACTGTCCTGGCTGCCAATCACCATTTGGAGTAATGCTTGCTGGCAGAGTGGCACGTCAGTATTGTACCTACCGACAGTAGGGAGAGTATGGAGCAACCAGCTAAAATTGCACTTTACGATGCTTACATATAAAGAACTGGCTTACCGATGGGAATTATGTTTGCTTAGAAACATAATCATTTGGATTAGGGGTGAAAGTACTCAAACTTCTGCTTATGTTGTTTTTTCTGTCATTTGTAAATATCTGACTTTATTCTCCTGCATTTGTTGCCACTTCAGGAGATTTCATAATGAAGAGGAGGAAGAAAGCTTTTAAGCAATAGATGAAGGAATGTTTTACCTTTCTTGTAACAAACTCTACTGCAGCACACCAAATGCTCTTTTTTAGGTGTGATTTGACTCCCAAAAGAGGCTTGTGAAATTAAAAAGGATAATTTTGCAAAACCAGTCAATTAACACAGGCAGCATGTTGTAGGACTGCCCGGATAGCTGAGTGAGCAATACAAACAAGGAGAGGTAAGAAATTCGGGTGGACTGGGAGAAGGAATAAGAATAGTAAGTTGAGATAATGTCAATCTCTGCATGATTCACAAGCAGTGGGCTGGGAAAAGCTTTACAAAATTCAAGAAGCTTTCTGCAATTGTCTTAATATTAGAAAGCGGAAATTATGTTCAGATAGACTTATAGTAGAAAAATTGTGACAAAATATGCACTTCTGTGTAAAAGTATATGAGAGGTATCTTTTGAACCGTTAGAATCCCCAAGTGAAACACAGACCATTTCATGGCCTGCTTTGGGCAGGATGGCTGTTTCAGGCAATTATACCTTCATGCAAGTTAAGCTAATTCATGGAAAATTGTAACAACGATGCAAAATTCAGGAACACAACTGAGAGACAAACACAAATCAGGCTAAAGCTCCCGAGAAAGACAGACTAGAGTAAAACTATGGACTTATAGGCAAAGACAGTGGATACAATAAGCACGAAGTATACATGACAGGCAAATTTCATGAGACAGTGCTGGACGAGGCTGAAAATACTGCTGCATGATTTATTTATTTTTTTCCTTTGTGAAAGTACAAGTTCAGGGCAAAACAGATGAAGAACGTGCAGAGGTCCAGCAGAGAAAAACACACCGGTGGAAGATAGCCCTCAGAGTGGAAGAGTAGAGTAATTGTAGCAGAAGAAATCTTTACATTGAGGAGTGCCTTATTTTCAGGAGGCAAGCGATGACTCATGAGCATGAGAACATATATGTGATGTGAAAGCAGTTCAAAACAACAAAAGTAAATGACTTGTCAAACTCAGATTAACATCAGATGCAATGACAAGAGTGACATGCAAGCAAGCAGGATATTGAATGCCAAAGATGCGGTAGGACCTGAGTGGCTGAGGCTACGAAGTTGTCTTTAGCAGTGGTTAAGAAAGCAAAATTGCAGACAAACCCAGGCAAATTAAAAAAATACATGGTGCCCTCCTACTGAAGCAGTGGCTAGAAGTCCTAGCAGAGCAGATGAGACACCTCTGAACTGAAGATAGCATTTATACCTGAAAATCAAGGGTAGAGTTTCCGCCAAATAAGAGGAGAAAAGAGCTGATGTTGGAAGCCATGGCTTATAGCCCAGATGCCGAGGTAGCTGAATGCTCGCCCGCGAGTTGTTCCAGGCTGTCTCTGTAGAAGGGCTATGACTCACAGGGACTTCTGGGGAACATTATCAGACAGTGACACTGTGACCACCATAAACTGGGCAGACAAGCAAAGTGGCAGGCAGACTGTTTCTTGTAATGGACTCTAATTTTCTTACAGAGAACTTGTCGGTAAATAGGAATTTATGCATGTTGCAACATCAGCTTGCCATGACCAGTTGAAGTTAAGTAACTATTAATATTGTTTAATCGTCCTTCTCCAGAAAGCTTCAAAAAGCAAAGAAACTGCATTGCAACCAGTTCATTCAACACTCTCTCAGAAGTTCTTCAGTTTCACAGGTGAAATACATGAGTGTGTTGAAATGTTCTACTTTGGTAAAAAGTTTGCTCTGCTGAATGTAGTCACCAAAAAACCACAGAATATCTGGTGATAAATAACTTATAGGAAGAAATGAATGATTAAAAAAAAAGTAATCTACACACACACACACACCCCCCCCCCAACCAGCACACCCAGAACCACTAGCACGTAGCCATGTTCTTTCCAGAAGAAAATATTTTTTATTTTGAAGTAAATCAAAATGTATACATTATTTTGTAAAATATAAAGGCAAAAAAAATGCTCTTCAACTCAGGTAAAGATCCAGGTTCTCATTTCAGAATTTGTAACTTTTATTTTTATGTGTATAATGATGGTTGATACTTTAAGATCATATAATAGAGTTTTAAATATGTGTTAAGATTGTGCTTTTCATGGTTAATTTGACAAACTCAAATATGACTGAATAGACAATATTATAGATAGCTTCACAATGGAGTACACAACAGGATATATATGGGGAGATTAGTATGTAGAATCTTGGAAGATGTGAAGTGCTCAAAAAGAAAAGATTATATCCCTAAAGGAAGAAGTGTTACCTGGATGTGTAACTGTTCCTTGTCTCATGCTTAAACACTGACCACTTACCTTTCCTATCTTCCTTTGATCCCAGTTTATCTTCAGTTTCAGATAATCCTCCCATATCACTTGCTCATGTTTCTGTCCTTTCCCGTCTGTGTTCTATAAAATCCAGGTCTGTTTTGGAAAGCTTGTGGCTCTTTTTTTTGTTGTTTTTTTTTCTTTCTGCTTCAAACTGAATTAGCTTCTCTTCATCACTATGGTTTAGGTAAACCCTGCTTTCTATCTGTGTCTTGCAAGAGCCTCAGGCTTCTCTCTTATATTCTCTTCTAGATGCAAATCCCTTAGCTCTTTATTCTTCTTTGCAGTATTTGTCTTTCCTCTTGTTCCCTTTCTTCATTACGGTTTATTTCCCAGATGCCCAGTGTTCTACATCAGAGTTGTTTTCACAAATGCATGTCATGTGTTCTATGCCTTTTGTTTGCCCTTTTCTAGTTTCTTTTCTCTGGGGTTTTGGAGCTCCTGCTTATAATAATGGACTTTTTCTTCTGCAGTGACTGAGCTGGAAAGGGTGATTTTCAGGGACTGGTAAATCTGTTTTTCCTCTTTGAAAATTACTCAGGGGTTGGGAAACTTTGTGGACCTGTACTCTGCTAAGAGCTTGTGCAAATAAAATAAATGATATTTCCACCCTTTAACATATTGTAGTGTTAGAATAGGGTGGGAATTTGTTAAATGGGAAAGAAGTCAAAGATTTAATTAACGTAAAGCTAGGTTGTCATACTGGAATGTTTTTGTGTATCTTAACATCAGGTAGCCCACCCTCTCCTTCCTCATGGTGATTCTGAGAGCTCATGATGTCACACACTCCCTCTATCTGCCCCAGCCTAGTAGCTTGAAGGAAATGAGTAGCATTGTAGTATATGTAGCTGGGAGAAGTGAACCTGTGCTGACAGGCAGTTAGGACATCCTGAATGGTAAAGAATACTTGACTCTATGTCAGGGAAGACTTCCTTTGTGATTTACTTGGTATTTTGGCCATGGAGAAGGTCAGAGAATAAAGTTACACAGTTAATGATTAAACAGTTCCTGGGTGTTTTGTCTGTTGAAGCCTATTTGGTAATAGGCTTAGAAATGTAGAGGAACTGATGTATGTAGGATAATGTGGGAGGTACTGTTTGACATCTGCCAAGGGAATATTATGCTTTTCCTCTAGGTTTTGTGAATGACATTCTGCTTATGGAGGTGGGACTGTGAGATACACTCTCAGCGATTGCCACTGATAAACCTGAAGACTTAGTGAGGGAGTAAAAGTCCCTGACTTAAATTGTCACATCCCTCTAGAAGAGAATTGTCTCCTGGAGCTCAGTGTGACAGTGCGTTGCTTTGGTGCAGCTATGTCAGATGCAGACCCTTCAGTCTTCCTTTGCCTTCAGATGTGCTCAGGTTGGAGTTTCACACTAAATTTGGCTCCTATTGAAAAAAAGCAGTTCTGCCTGTACTCTTCTTCCACTTGCCAGCTACTCATTCCTGCCTTCCTTGTGCTGTTTGTGCAATCACTGCCTCAGGTGCAGGAACTGAGCAGTGTGCACTGACTCAGTGCATAGCTCAGGTTGGGAATAGAGAACAAAGCCCCTGCTTGTTTTCTTTTTTTGGAGGGGATGTGTGGAGCGTGGAGGGGAACTAATTTTCAGGTGAATTTAGAATCATTTCAACATCTCCCCATCATTCTTTCCTCACAGTGAAATCAGGTAGATTTCTTTGGAGATTTTTGCTTTGGGGCTTGAGTGACAGCATAGTGCCACAGACCACTGCAGCTGGTTGTATTTGACACAGTTGCAATACGTGCCCCGTACTACACTGGGAACTTTTCATTGCTTCAGACAGCTTTTTAGAGGTGATTGCCCGTAGGATTTCTGGCCAAAGAAAATTAAAGGAAGAGCACCAGAATAATTCTTTCTGCTGGAAAATTATATCTTTGTCATGTGTAGCTGTTACCAGTTTCTCAAGTAATCAAGTAATATAGTAGCACTAAACCCAGTAGAAAATGGAATTAATAATGGAAATGTTTGAAGCTCTTAGATGAAATTTTTCCTATCAATTCTGAATATAGAGATAAGCCACAATATTATTGAAGAACTACTGCTGGTCCATAACTATTGAAGAGACATCAGGTATGATGCAGTACATACTGTTATCTGTGAGTTAAGGCTAATAAATTTACTGTCATATGCTAGATGTGGCTTTCCTTATGTATCTCTTTAGGAAATGCCACCTGTCTCCAAAAGCTACTAGTATATGGAAAAGATGTGGTGAGACACAACTGTAAAATAAGCACAAGTGTTTTTTTAATGTGGATACAGATGAATGCAGAGAGATGAGTAAATAGAATGTATAATATACAATGCCTATAAATATGTAGTGAATCATGTTTAAATTCATATGCCCCTTTTCCTTACAGCTTTTGAGTGGAACATCCTTCCCTACATGACAGTTTCAAAACAACTTTCTGTTACTGACCTTAGTTTCTACATTCTTACTCCTTATAGCTGATCTTCTGCTTTCATAAAAATGGCTTTGCAGAGTTCACTCTCCCTATAGAAAGGATACTGTGGAACTGGCCCTGCCAATTACTGCTGATCCTGAGAAACACTGGCACACATGGAATCTTTTATTGTTCCTGCAGAGGAAGATGATGTCTCCTTTTAGTGGGGCTGCTGAAAATGCATTTTCTTAATTTCTAATCCAGGGTAGTTAATTTCTGCATTTTCAAGTTGTTTCCTGTAACTGCACTGAAATGGCACAGAAGTGGTATTTGTTCGTGTACCTAGCCTAAGTCTCTTTACCCATATTTGAGTCTTCTGCTTCAGAATGCAGAAATTGCTTTCTAATTGTTCCTGAACTGCGTTTAGACTAGAACAGGCTAAAGCAAAAATACATTAGATGATCACACTTCTGCCAATCTGTGATTACAAACTTTGAATTTGAAGCAAGCGAGAGTTTTATTTGAGAATAGTTTTTAGGCATTACTGTTCAGTAATGTTTAATAGTGTTCGCTTTCTGCTAACCTGTTGTATGCACAGCAAGATTTCACTGCTGAGATGGATGTGCTGTGGAAACGATTTAACCAAGTCATAGATAAGCAAGCAGGTTAATTATCCACTTCTTCCATTACTGGTACATGGCACTGAAAGCTCATTCAAGTGGCAGAGCCAAAACCAGCTACCTTTACCACTACAAATGTAGGTGGCTTACTCTGTTCTTATTCATTTCTTCTGTGGACACTGCAGTGCCAGATGTGACTTGGGTAATGATGCTGGCAAAATTAATGGCTACTGGGAGAAGATGGACTGAAATTTAACCCTGCTTGGTGTTGCATGTCTGGTATTTTCTGTGACACATTCCACAGTGCCTTTAAACAAAGGAGCTGGTGGGCACTGAGTTGGGAAGGAAAATGATGCATCGAGGATCTGGCAATGATGTGCTGGGTATCTGCAGAGTTTACAGGTGTGTAGGCACTGTTTCTGTGATTTGTTGTCTTAATCCAGCTTGTCCAAATGGTAAAATGTTCCCCAGTTTGATACATTTCTGCAGTTGCAAAAAGTCTGAACAATCAAACTCAGTGTACCTGAGTGGCTCCAAGCACGATGTTTCCTCTGTGCTAGTGGTTACTAATTAAACAAATGTTGAGTGTTGGGTGAAAGGTAATGTCATGTCTTGTTTAGGAAACCATTGATGGATTTTATGGAAGGGGGGAAAAAAAGGTTATGCAGACGTGGAACAGGGTGCTGTTGTATTGTCTTGCAACTTGTGTTTATAAGTCTCAGCTTCCTTGTGAGCCTCTGCCTCTTCTGCCCAAATGCCCTTATTGGTACTACACAAGGCATGAGCTTAGCAACTGCAGGGCTCTGTTTGGCTTCTGCACCAAGGAAACCTAGCATCTCTTCTGGTTGTACCTCACTTTCCAAGATAAGGGGTTTTTAGGAGAAGAGATTGGCAGCTCAGTGTTATACAAAACTGGTATTTGATTTGCAAAGGGGTAACTAACTGTGGTGTCAGGCCCATGATTCTGTCTTTTCCTTCTTTCCTGGTACCTCTTTAAGGGGACAATCTGTTCCACTCAGAAGGTTTGAGCTCAGGATGGCCAACTGGGAACACTTGTAGCTCTTGGACTGCTTTGTTAGCTGCTCTCAGTGTGTATGGCCTATGTCAGATAAGGAATCCAAATGTCATAGAAGACTTTTCTCTTTGTGTTTTGAGATACCATCCGAATTTTACAGGCACTAAGTTAATGGGAGACACCAAAAGTATTGGTAAAACTTAGCAGAGTTACAGACTTGTTACAACTTAGATGTGTTTTATTGATATCCAAGATAGATGAAAGAGCCTCCCATTTGGAGAACAGGATTTGTCCAAATGCTTTAGCTAATATCATGTAGCTTCTCTGGTAGTATCACAGGTACACAGTTCAATTTGACTGTAGGATCTAGCTAATTATGTCATGCTCTAGTGCAAAGTAGTAGTTAATAGCCTGATTTCTAGATATAAAATTGAGTTACAGAACAAGAGAAATTGCTTCACTCTTAAGAAAAGGGGCAAAACTTCTCCACCCTGATTTGCTAAGGAGCAGAAACTGATAAAGGCAAGCCACTAAAGTGCAGTATTGGTGTAGATCACTATCAGAACAATGCTAAATATATTTCAGGCACAAATTATTCTGGAATAAAAGTACATCTTGTCTGACTTTTTAAGAGAACCAAACCCTGAAGGTTAGGTTTATGTGACAATGGGGATTAGGCTACTTGAAACAGAACTATGAGACTGAGAAAAAATTCTGTATTCTTTTTCCCTACCCCTTCCACCAGAAGGATAAATTAGGTTCTTAATTTATACCCTGTTTTGTTGCTGAAAGTGAGTACCCTATAGCGGGAACACGCTTTCCTTGATGCTTTTCTCTGCCCCATTAAAAACAGTTCATCCTTTGGGGACCACAAGCTGAAAACTGGTGCTGTGTACATGCTCAAAGTATTTTTTCTTTCCCATTTTTAAAAAAATGTAGAAGTTCAACCACAGAAAATGCACATCTTCAGAAGCTGCATTAATAAGACATCCAGCAGTTAAGCTTGATGAGCAACAGCAGAATGAAATTACATACTGTCTTGAATGCATGACATAATTAGCTGTCGTTGTCATAGTCATCAGGTACCTGTGAAATGCTTTGATTATTAGGCCCCTATTTGCCTGTAACTTGGTTGTCACCAGAGTCCAGGTCTTATGTGGGGGGATTGTAAATGTGGTACAAAACCATGAGCAACTTGTATAAAGCTTCTATACTGTATTGTTTTGTTGTGCTGACTGGCTCTTCAGCTGGGCTGGACTGTTCTCCAATCTCTCAATCTTTTCCTCTTGAACTTTTTATCCTTTTCCTACTATGAGAAGACACTGAGTGTGGGGTTGCAGGGAAATGTACGTCCTGGAGGAGGACTCATTGCAGTGCCCCTCTGCTTCTCTGGCACTGCAGTGCTCTGCCATGCAGGTGAGTTACAGACACATCAGAGGAAGAGGAGGAGGAAGCCTGAGTGAGCAAGCCTGATGACTAATATCTGTGAATTGACATATATGCTTCTTGGAAAACACACTTTCTATGCCATGCAGACTTAACTTCTATGAAGCCGTAAGGATGTGTGGAAGTTCCACTGATTTCCAAGTGTAGAATCCACATGAAATTCTGTATGTGAGTAATGCTTTACAGGCCTAGGTTTCACAGAACAGCTGCTACTGTTCCATGGCTTGGGTGCAGAGAATAGAGTTGATCTAGACTTGTAAGTTTAAGTCCTCTTTTTTTTTCTTATTTCCTTTTTTTGTTGTTGTTGGCTTTTTTTTGTTTGTTTGTTTTTAGTTATACTTCAAAATATCAGTATTTTTATGGAAATTGAAAGAACCTGCATGCCTAAGGTGAACCCACATTGGGGTTACATCTTGATGTCTCAATTATGTTTGCTTTGAGCTCTACAACTGAGTGCTGTTATTCTGCTTGTGCTGAATCTTCTTGCTGTTAAGCATTGCAATGGACAGTCAAAATGCTTTAGCATACAGTCCAGACAAATGCATATGCTTCTGTTCGTTAGGAAATTTTCTGAAAATAGATATTGAATAGTCCAGTAAAATTAGTGGTTACAAATCATGTAAAAATGATCTAGATGCAACTTAATTGGAGAAACCACTATGAAGATCAAGCTTTTTTTCTTCAAGCAAATTCAGAGGAAAGATGCTGTGAACAAATGTCATGGCTAGATAGCACTAGGTCTTCAGGGAAGATGGCCACATGCTTGTTATAATCAATGTTTCTCTGAGTGTGCTTTTTTGCCTGAAGACTTCTTTTTGCTAACTTGAAATGTCAGTGAAAATGATGTGAATTGACAAGATGCAGCAGTATACCCTGTAGTTTACTGAGATGATGATTAGTATAATGCATCTTAATGTTTCATTGTGCCCACAATCCAGTGAGATATTACTGACTGGATTAATGGTGACTGCAGATGTGTTTAAAACTCAGTCTTATGAAATGCCTCAACTCTTGTTTGGCCTTTTAGTGCCACCTAAGATGACTACTGTCAGCTGTCCTGGTTTGGAGATCTGTGTGGTGGGGATTCATGAGCTTGGTCGTGGCTGCTGAATTCCTGCTAGCTCCACAAATAACCCAGGGAGTGTAAACCTCGTCAACGCAGAAGAATTTGCTTGTCCAAAGAGTGGCAAAGGTTAGTCAGAAGCAGGGCTTTTGAACTGTTGGCAGTCACTGATGATACAGGTTAGTTCTGTATGTGGATAAGGACTCATGGCAGAATTGGTAATTCAGCTGTTTTTCTGAGTTTGAATTCTGGTCTTCACGCTCCAACTGCAAAGCAGCATGCCTGATTCTAGGGCTGTTGCTCAACTTCTAGGCTGGATACTAATTCAGCACCTGGTGAAGTGGTCAAGCAGTTGGTGCAGTCTTTAACAACTAATGAGGGCTTTAAATACTAACGTCACTGTCTTGTGGGAATGGAATATTCTCTTCCTTTTCTTCAGATTACTTTGCTGTAATTCTCAATCTTGCATCAATATTGCACCCCTAGTCCTGTACACTGTTAATATACCCACTGATAAATAGGTCCTAGCTTGCAAACAAGTTCACCTCTGCCTGTATCATCTTTCCTGAAATTAAAAGTACAATCCTTGCAGTAAGAGATCTGAGCTCTTCTGCTCTGTTCTTTGTCAGAGGTTGACTGTTTTCTCTTCAGCTAGTGTCTTTCAGTGCATTGTTATTTTCGTCTGAGAATAGGCAAGCTGCTATTTGTCTAATCAGGATTTCTATGCTCTTATTTGACTTTACAATATGTTCCATGCTTTGAGATCTTTGGATAGCATCCTTTCTTACAGCCCCCACAACATTGTGCATCGTTTACACAGCACCAGGTACAATATGTTATCAGAAAGAGTTTCAGGTGCCACTGTTCAATGAAAAACATGAAGAGCTTGAAATTCAGCCTACCTACGTTTTGATTTTTTTTTTTTTATAGAATCATAAGGTTGAAAAAACCATCTAAGATCATCAAGTCCAACCCTTAACCCAACACTACCATAACCACTAAACCATGTCCCGAAGTGCTATGTCTACATATTCTGAGTACCTCCTTATCTTAGCATCAGCAGCAATTTGTTACTGGTTTTAAGGAATGTTTATTAAATATGTTCTTCAGAAGTTTCTTTCATTTCTATAAGTGGAAATTGGACAAAAGCCCTGATAGACCAGTTCTAGTCTGATAGCTAGGATAGTAACCTCTTTATTTTCTGTGCAACTATACCTGTGTGATTAAACCTAGGT
Organism: Actenoides hombroni; assembly: GCA_024336885.1. NCBI lineage: Eukaryota > Metazoa > Chordata > Aves > Coraciiformes > Alcedinidae > Actenoides > Actenoides hombroni. The sequence goes on along the minus strand of WUAM01000323.1, from coordinate 48,808,441 downwards.
AGGCTAATCTTTAAAACAACATATTAATGTCTGCTGGGAGCAGATACTGGAAAGAAGTGTTCTGCACAGTCTTTAAATTCTGTAATGTGAAATTTATATTTAGCAATATAAGTCAGTCCAGTATATTTTTGCAAGCTGTGACAAAAATGATGTATATGTTTAGGTTGTGTTGTACTGTTGCTGGGTTATTAAAGCCTTCAACAAACAGATCTTGTTGGTAAAGCACTTTGATGACAACTCCAGGAAACCCTTTTTGCTCGTAATCCCTGAACTATTAGTTCATGGAAGTTATAGAAACAGACAAAAGAAGGAATAGCATTGTGAGGAGTAAAGAACAAACTCCTGAATTAGTTAAATGGCTTGATGAGAAGATTATCATAATGTTATATGAAATCTAAAAAAGCCAAGGCTAGTTTGGGAAATTAGATAATATATTCTCCTGATTAGAAATAAGAAAATAAAATAGGGAGAAGAGCTCTATGCAATTGCATACTTGTTGAGAAATCGAAGGGTTTTTTTTTTTCTCTAAAGCGACCCATTTTTGCCCCTCTGTGGACAGAAAGTGTATTACACGATTGTATTCAAACCTGAAATGGATGAAAATGTAAGTTATTGACACAAATTCTGAATCACAGACTCTGTAGCATTTTAAGCATCGTTTAAATTTGCAGTTGGCATTTTTATTTTACATTGCATTGGCAAAAATTTGAGATCAATTTTTTGCTGTTCTCAGTAACCACTTCAAAGCAGCTTTCTTGTCAGTCCGATAATGAGGGCAATTTCCTGCCATGCTCTGCAAGCATGTGATGGAACTGTCATTGTAGGTACAGGTTAAATGCTGATAAATGCTATCTTTTTCTCTCTTCTTGTCCCTCCTCCTTCTACCTCCAGTAAAAACAAAACAAAACAAAAACAAACCCCAAAACAAACAGAAAACCAAACCCAAATCAACCAACCAACCAAAAACACATACAAAAAACCCAGAAACAACAACCAAAAAACCAAACCACAAACAAACAGCAGCAACACCCCTTCTCCCGTAACGAAATAGGACCAAACTGACCCAAACCTCCCCCCAAACTCCACAGCATATAAAATGGAGTAGGTATCAGTGGTTGAGTATGGGGTTGGTTTTGCCATGCCTGGCTTACTGTGCTGAGAACCAGATGTGAGCATCCTGTATACTCCTGTACTGACTGTGTACCAACTGGAAGTTTTACTGAGCAGAGGCAACAGTCAGGGCTACCTGTTTGAAAAAGTTGTGACAATTGCTCTTTGAAAAGTAACTCGGTGACAAATTGATGTTGAAGAGTGTTGTGTAAGCGAGGAGGTTATTCCCAAGAGCCAGTGCCAAGCACAGACGTGTGCAACAGCTTCTGTCGGGCACCTCATGTCCACAGTGCAGAGCTGGGAAGGCTGGGGACCGTCTCCCTGGCTGCTAAAGCATGCTACCTTTGCCTGGCTGCATTACCGTCCCCGCCTTCTGCATGTACATTTTTCTGAGTTGGATGTTGTTGAATGGCTGCAGACTTCACCTCAGCCACCTAAAATGTTCCTATACCGTAGCTCATTTTGTTTATAGCAATACTGGTTTTCCTCTTTTCCAGTTATCTGCAGGGCATTCAAACTGATGTTTGCACATGAAAAACAGACTCATTCTGAGGCAGTCTCCTTTGTCTGTCTAGCTTTGCGGGCACAATATAACGTGAAAGGGGTGATTGGGCTTGAGGTTCAGAAATCTTAAAACTTTACGTACTGTGAATGTATTTTTGCGTAGCCTCATTGGTCACAGCTTTCTTCTCAGGCCCCAGCCACAGCAATAACAAAAATGTACTTGTAACACAGTCCATTCTGATCCAGTCACTGGATTGATGTCTCTTTACAGAGTTATTTCTCAAATTGACAAGGTAGTGTTGGTTGCAAATCCTGTCCTGACTGATATTTCTGGGGTTTTTGTGAGGGGCTGTTTTTTATTTCTTACTAATCAGCAAGACAGGATCCCAGTTTTACATCTTGCCTGAAAGCAAAGGGATCTCGGGTAGCAAAGAGGAGATGCATCCTGCTTTTGTTCATTTTTCTAAAGTGCTACAATAATCAAGGAGAGTGGAGCAGGGGTTCGGAGGAAAACATTGCATTTCTTATTCTGATTAATTCAAATTACTATA
>WUAM01000323.1:48790728-48803828 GCA_024336885.1 Actenoides hombroni | reverse complement strand
ATATTAAAAAAAAAATTTTTACATGATCAGCATTCAGACTTGACTTGAGTATGGTGACCTGTTAACTCATAGTCCCCAAAACAGTCATACAATCCTTTAGGTAGCCAACATGCTTTTAACAGGTCGGACATTAGGAAAAACTTCTCACTGAAAGGGTTGCTAAGCCCGGGACCAGACTGCCCAGGGAGGTGGTGGAGTCACCATCCTGGAATGTATTTAAAAGACATGTAGATGACGTGCTGAGGGACATCATTTAGTAGGGGGATTGGGAGTGTTAGGCTAATGGTTGGACTCAATGACCTTAAAGGTCTTTTCCAACAGAAATGTTGTTGTGATTCTGTCAACAGCTCTGTTCTTTTTTTTTCAGTATTCCAATCTCATGAATCCTAAGTAGAGCAAAGCAGTAGGCTTGAAACATGCTTATTTTTTGAGCTACTTGCAGAGAAAGCGAATATCTTTAGAAATGGACACACATTCTTGGTTCATCTGTTTTGTTTTACATTATTTCCACAGTTTCTCACCATTTTAATAAAACGAACTGTGATGCAGCCTGTTCAGCAGAGATGGATGATAACAATCTAAATCTTCAATTTTAGGTCCTAGGAGGAATGTAAAAACCCACAATTGCATTCAACCATCCATTTTGTAGCTTTTTTTCCTTTTCTCAGCTTAGCTTGTGACCTTTCTGTTTGGAAAGAAGTGAATTAATTCAGCTGCATATCTCTGCTGCTTATTAGTTCCCCTTAGGTGCTTTGCACGCTTTTCCCCCTCCTCTTCCCCGTTAATAAATTCAGAATAGATTTCTGTGCCAATTCTGACTGTAGGGTTTCAGATGTTTCATCTATTAAGAAACACTGAAACATCTTCTGGTTGCTATTGTAAGCTTGTAATGCCATTCTTAAGAGTCAGGGGGGTGAAATGACAGGTTTGTTTTAATCCTGCTCAGTATAAAGCTGAACATACTTACAGATATAAACACCATGAGAGAACACTTGTGAAAATTCCCCAAAAATGAATGTGAAGGTGGGATATCAGTCTCTTTCTGTCAGTTTTAGTTAAAAGTTCCAAAAATGTTGTGCAGCTATAACATTGCTTGTGCTTGTAGAAATGATTTCCCTCCCCCTGGATTTTTGCAGCCTTTTCTGCGTCGTTTCTCATGTTCTACAAGCTATATTGTGTTTAATGTTGGGGCTGAGTTACCCATGTTTCCCTCTTGTTTTCCTGGGCTTTGCTAATTCCCATGTTTGATTGTGCTTGCAGTGGCTTGCTTTGGGAACAATGCATCAAATACTGCAGGTTTCTTTTGGTTTTAATGAAATGCTTTGTTTTATGTGAAGGGGACACTTTAATTATAAAGATATAATCTTAAGAAGGTTAAATGTTTTCTCTTGCAGTTTTGTTTGTGGCTTAGATCCTTGTTCATCAAGAGTGCTGCTTGGAAGGCAGATGAATAGGCTGTGCTCTTGAATGAAGCTAGTGTTAATTCCTCTTGCCACCTGCCCCTTCAAACATTTGGCTCCAAAACTGCAGCAAAGCCCAGGGTGCCAGAGGCCAGCCCTTATGGCTGGGTTCTGAAGGCAGAAACCATGTCACTAACATCTTGGGAACCTGATGACTGCACACAGCTTTCCTCTCTGACACTTTAATAAATAGAGAAAGCTTTCATTGCAGCATAGCCAACCTTTAAAAAGAACACTAGAAACTGACTTTCCACATTTTTGGTAGATGAACATGAATCATTTCTGTCTTGCTTCTTAACAACTCTTGACAATATTTATATTTAACTAAAAATGTTTTCCATATTTCAGTCTGAGTCTCTTATTTTCTCACCATTTTTTTTAGCTGTGCTCACTCAAGTGCTGATTATTCTTTATTGGTTATCTACAATATTGATCATCTGCTTCTATCTCTAGTGCTTTATAGGAAGAAATATTAAGTTGAACACGATAAAAATAGTAATTTCCATCTCTGTTGATTTCTAGAACTGGCTTCCAGATTTTTCTCAGTTCACTTTCTCTCTTTCCTGACATGTATTTAAAAGGGGTTTTATAACTTAAAAAAAAAAAAAAGATATTTCAGATAGGCTTTCCAGACATTATAAGGATTGATTGAGGGTTTTGTAGATGCTCCTTTAACATTCTTTAACACTAAAACTACTGGGGGAGGGCAACCTCAATCCATCCCACTCCTACCAGTTTGATGCCAGTGCCAGCAATAAATGCCAGAGCCTGGAGAGGGATCACAGGTCAGCAGGAGAGCACCTGAAGAGCAGTATGAAGGAATTCTAGCCAGTAAGTCAGCTTCACTAGGTGCCCAACTAAAATATCTCTATGAAAACAAAAGTAGCATGGGGGACAAACAAGAGGAGTTAGAGACGTGCACAAGCCTGCAGGGCTGTGATCTGACTGGCATCACTGAGATGTGGTGGGATGGCTCCTATGGTTGGAGTGTTGGAATGGAAGAATACAGGTTCTTTAAGAAGGACAGGAAGGTTTGATGAGGAGAGGCCAGCTCCTGCTATGTCAATGACCAGCTGGAGTGCATGGAGTTTGGCCTGGTGACAGATGAGGAGCTGAGAGCTTATGGGTCAATATTAAAGGGAGAGAAGGGACAGGTAACATTATAGTGGGGATTTGCCACCCAACCAGGAAGACCAAGCAGTTGAGGCCTTCTGTAGACAGATGGGAGCAGCCTCACATTCACAAGCCCTGGTCTTCATAGGGTACTTCAGTCACCTTGATATCTGTTGGAGGGACAACCCAGCAGGGCATAAGCAATCCAGCAGGTTCCTAGAATGCCGTGATGATAACTTTCATCTCCAAGTGATAGAGCAGCCAATTAGTTTAGGTGCTATGCTGGACCCTGTTCTCACCAACAGGGAGGGGCTGGCGTGGAATGTGAATCTCAAGAGCAGCCTTGTCTGCAGTGACTATGAAATGGTGGAGTTCAAGATCCTTAGGGCAGTGAGTATGGCACACAGCAAGCTCAATACCCTGGACTTCAGGAGAACAGACTGGCTTCTTCATGGATCTGCTTGGTACACAAGATAAAGTCATACTGCCCAAGTCACAGAAGGCAAAGGTAGGGACTGGGAGAATGAAGAACCATCCACGGTAGGAGAAGATCCGGTTCAAGACCATCTAAAGAACCTGAAGGTGCACAAGTCCAGATGCTGAGATGCATCCGTGGGTCCTTAGGGAACTGCTGAATTAAGTTGCTAAGCCACTATCCATCATATTTGAGAAGTCGTAGAAACCCATTGAATCTCCTACCACCTGGAAAAGGGGAAACATAAGCCCCACTTTTAAAAAAGGGATAAAAGGGCAAGACCCTGGGGGGCTGGAACAAGATGGTCTTTAAGCTTCCTTCCAACACAAACCATTCTATGATTATTGAAAAATTTCAGGTATTATTTGCCAGCCTAGTTTCCTACTTTTATATAAAATTCAAACACATTTGTATCCAGGACAAGTTAAAAAATAAAAAACAGATCAAGCGGGTTAACTGGATTCTCTTTTTTTGCATTGCCAGATGCTTTTCTCAATAGCTGTTTCCTCAAAAGCCAATGACATTTCTGTGAAAAAACTCCCACACTTAATGGCTATGTCTTAATAACCAGGTGTTTACGGGTTACTGAGGCTTGTCATATAATCTCAGTGGATTGCCAGTTTCCACAGTTATTAACAGCCCTGTCCGAATAATTTTATAGACCACATTAACTATTAAATGCTGCTGGAAAAAGACAGTTTGCTAAAATTGACAGCTGTAATAATTCTAGATATGAATTATTTGCACAGAGCTCTAAATGTTCCCACTTGTCACATATTGCTATTAATTGTTTTTTATGCTGGGATTTATATGTGTGTATGTATATATATATTTATGAAAACAAAGTGGAGTTAGTTTTTCTTCCCTCTTTTTCCCCTCTCAGTTTTAACTGCTTTTATATCTCTTATTCTATAAAGAAGTAACACTGAAAGTTTATCTTTTTATGTAGTTCAAACGAAACACACTAAATATTGCAGTTTATTGCAGTTACTTGATGGATCCTCTCAACAGGCTCTTGTGCCTTCATACAGTGCTTGCTACACTGTAAGTCTATCTTAAAACATTTAACTGAATGAATGGTTAAAAGTAAAAGGACTGAGTTGAGTGCAGCAGTCTGGCAAATTCACAAGGCGGAGTGTTAAAGCCAATGTTAACCAGGTTAGGGAACAAACTAAAGAAAATTATTTGCATTTTACCTGCCCTCATAATGATGGATGGGATTTTCTGTCAGAGTCCCCCAGCCAATACTCAGCTTTCAGATATGAGGAGTCTACTTTCAATTGCAGTGATAGATTTTTTTTTTTCTTCTCCTTTCCTCTCCCAAAATAACGGGGCATTTTTCCTCTTCCTCCTTCATCCCTGCTCCCAGGGCTGTGTTGCACCCTTTGTGTACTGAATATGTATAGATTGGGGTCTTAGGATGTCTGTTACATTTTTGGGAATGTGTTATCAGCGTAGTTTGGGTTGGAAGGGACCTTTGAAGGTCATCTAGGCCAACTCTCCTGTAATGACACTGTGGTGTTTTGACCCTGGCTGGACACCAGGTGCCTACTGAGCTGCTCTATCACTTCCCACTCGCCTCCTCTCAGTTGGACCAGGAGAAGAAAAATAAGATGAAACTCATGGCCCAAGACAAAAGCAATTTAATGAAGAAGCAAAGCAATACTGTGCATTGAAGCAAAAGAAAAAAAAAGATTTATTTTCTACTTCCCATCAGCAGGCAATGTCTGGCCCTTTTTGTGTAGTGGCTGCTCTGGAGGAGAAGCCGATGCCCTGCCCTGCCCCCCTTTTTCCCAGCTTTTATAGTTCAGCTGACATCATATCCCTTTGTCAGTTTGGGTCAGCTGTCCCAGTCATGTCCCCTTCCAAGATCTTGTCCACCCCATCCCACTGCAGGGGGAATGTTGCAAAGCAGCCTTGGTGCTGTGCGAGCCCTGCCCAGCAGTAGCCACAACACGGGTGTGTTATCAGCACCTTTCCAGGTCGCAAAGCACAGCACTGGGAAGGCTGCTATGGAGAAAATTAACTCCAGCTCAGTCAGACCCAATACAGTCATCTTCAGATAGATCTCTGTTTAATACAGAGAAGATTTTGTGGATTTAAGTTTTCAGAAATTCTTACTTCTTATGGACTTCCACACTTCAGCTCTCCCACTAGTTTTGCAGTATCTGTCTTGTGTGTCTATTGGAAGCCCAACATGTAGTTTGCCTTTGCTGCTGAACTTACCTGGGCTTGTAGCTGGGAGTTGTGTCATTTCTAGCCTTGGGGTGCTGTGTAGGCTGCTCAAGTACTCTCTCTCCTTCCCAACAGTGTAAGGAAGGTAGATGAATTTAGTTTCTATGTTTCAGTAGGCCACGTGTCCATCCAAACAGCAGTAATCTACTATCCATGCTTAGCACAGGAGGGAAACGAGACTCAGAAATAAACAGTTATGAACTGGTGGGGATGGACTTTGCTGTCCCCAAAGTAAAAGCTGCTTTGCCTCACCCTTTCCCTTGGCCATGGCACGTTGGTCACCTCAGGCTTGTGAATGAATATCAGTCACAGCCCAAACTGATGTTTGACTGCTTCTGAGCACCTTTCACTGTACATCTGGTGTGTCTTGGTCTCAGAAGCACAACCTTAATCCCAACTCTAAATCTGGATTTAATTTTTTTTTTTCCTCAGGGCAGTAGGCCCACAGCATCACTCATGGTTTACCTTGAGGGTGTAGATGGGCAGGCCTTGTGCTCTTCCTCAGCCACATCTTATGGTGCCAGCACATGCACCCCATCTGTGTTGAATATAAGTAGAAAATTATTTGGATGTTACTGAGATGATCTGGTGGAAATGGAACGAACTGTCTGTAGTGGAAGGTCTGCCCAATTTCTGTTAACCTGTAATATCTGCAGCAGAAATGAGGGTTAAAAAACAAACCCTGTCTGTCAGATAGATAAAATCAGTTGCAGATTTAGGTTCCTGGACATATTAATTGTAGGTGACTGCTTTCACAGTTTTTAGAGAAGAGTTACCAATGTATTGGTGAGGAAAACACGTGTATTTTGAAAGAGGCAATTTTGACTTGGCTCTTGTGGATGACTTTACAAAAGAATTGAGAGGTTTTCCCCAAAATAATAGAGAAATAACTGAGTAGAAGCACAGCTGTTCACCACCCAGAACCTGATGCTCAGTCTATTCCCAAGCTACAATTTCTCTTTCATTTTGGCCAGTTGCCCCAATTTATATACTAAGCTTGATGTCACAGGGTATTGAATATCTGTTTGGCTAGTTTGGGTGAGCTCTCCTGGCTATGCCCCCTCCCAGCTTTTTGTGAAAATTAACATCCTGGATTCAGATAGGGTAGAATTTAAGCTAAAAATGTAGACCATCCAAGGTTATCTTTTGGTGAGCAGGGTAAGTGAAGTTTTATCAAATATTGTGGCCAGTTTTTCTGATGCAATATCTCTCAAAAAGAAGAGTATTTCTAAAGCTGGGCATCCAAAGTGTTCACTGTTGTGCAACACCGTTGTCTGGATGCTGTCGTGGCTGGCAGAGGATGAGGTGATGGCACGGAAGGTATGCCAGAAAGGCTGGGTACCTGCTGCAGTGAGGGGCTTCAGGGTCTGGTTCTTGCTGAGCTGCAGGGTGAAGAGTTAATTTTGGCATGATCTGTGATGTGGCCTGAGGGATATTTGAAATCACGCTGAACAGTTTTGCTTCCGTTTTAATTCTGCCAATGTAGTTCCACTGAAAGACTGATGAAAACAGTGTATGTGCATGACCACTTCAGCCTGTTCTTTAGCTTCAGATGGGATGTGTCTCTGTCTAGCCACTGTGTGACCTAGTACATCTCCTTGCCCCGTGGCTGCTCTTCCAGACAGATGTTCATCTGATGGAGAAGTTTCCCTACTCCTTTTCGTTTTGGGGAAGAATGTGGAGGCTCCTGCCTTCTCTTGGTGCTCGGTGCCATGTACAAACCCTGGCAGTCCACGAGCTCCTGCTGCCTGGGGAGCAACCCTCGCTTTCTGTACCCCTGCAGCCCTGGCTGGTAAGCCTGCCCTCAGCACACAGCTACTACCACCACACAAAACTTGTCAGTGGCTGTTCTGATGGACAGACTGTGTGAACTCACCTATTTGTGTTTCCAGGTAGAGAAATCAGAAGGTAAGCTGCTTAGGTCTGTCTTTAACTCTGTGCAGTTACCGATGTTTGCTACCTGCCCTGACATTCGCTTCAACAGAGGCCGTTCTCAGGTCTGGGGTGGAAGCCAGGCTATTGTTAAAACATCATATCTCTTTGAAGAGAAACAATGTAAATAATGAATAGAAAGAAAGTTACACAGCTGCTGCAAAAACAAGCATGCAATCGGCAACAACCTAATGATTTGAGCCCAGCTAAGTTATTAAATCTTGTAGTGGGACTTTTGCTTTTGCGGTTATTTAGCTGTCACTCTATGCAAAGTCAAGAGTATTAAAATCACCTTGAATCTAATCCAAGAGAGCCTCCTTTGCTATAGAGAATGTATGTTGTCTTCCCGTTTAGTTATTTGGAGAACTTGAATGAAGATAATTCCTTTGAATGTAAGTTAAAAATGCAGTATTTGTGTCAATCAATAAAATCGTTGAAAGAGCTTAGTCATATAGTAGCATTTGATTATTTGTAAATAATTTCTGTTGAAGAAATAGAGCAACTGCACCCTCTAGTGATAGATTGTACATGTACCAGAGGATCAGCACAGCTTTTGAAGCGTGGCATGGCATGAGAAAAACAGAGATTTCATGTTCTAGAACAAGCAAGCTTTGATGGAAATAGAGCATTAGTTATTTTTTTAAAGGTATGGACGAGATTCTTAGAGCATTGCCTCTGCTGTTAAGGACTTCTTAGCCTGTTACTGAGTGTCAGATGCAATGAGTAGCTATTTATGTTGAGCACATTTGATTAGAAAGGAGCTGTCATGTTACTTGTCAATGTGTCATGTCATGCTTTTGGTTACTGCAAAGAAGAACTTGTTAGGGGTATCGTTAATAAACCCCTGTATGTCTGAATGGTGTAATGTGACAGTGTGTCAAGTGTGCTATAAACAACACCAGTTTTTTCCTATAGGGAAACAAGCCATGTTTGAATTATTTGCATGCATCAGAAAGGCACAGCTTCGCGTCTGATAACTTAGGCTATCTGCGAGCTTCCTTCTACAATACTACTGTACTGATATTTTCACTGCAATACTCCTAAGTCAGGAATGAATTAAATACAAGTGCTGTTAGGGCTTACAGGTGAAGGTGGAAAATGCATCTGTTGATCTACAGGAATATTATTAATAGACACAACTAAACGAAAAGCAGAATAAAATATTGCTGCTGACTCCATTCAAAAAAAGGTTTGATTTAGCCAACATTTTGTCTTTAAGTGCCTAGCTAGAACACGGATTTTAGCCAGACTCTCCTTTCTCACAGCTCCTTAAGTGATCTTGATTTTTCCTGGAAACAGTGCATTTCTTGCAGCATGCTGACAGTGCCTTGATCCTGCTTTTCTTGTCACCTGCTGATTCATCAGTAGCTCTTCCTGCCGCCTCTACTTGTCTTTGCTGGTTTCCCTCTGGCAACCGTTCCTCTGCCCCTCAGCATTTGAGAGCTGGTATTCCTTCAAATGGAGAGGTGGTGAGCAAGGCTGTGTGTTGTGTTGGCTGGAAGAGTTGTCAGATGTCAGGCTGTGCTTGCCACATGTACTTCCTCTGGAGACTTTCCTCATGATTAATTGAGTGAGTTTTGAAATACACGTTAATGAGTAATGGCACATTTTGTCTCTTTCAACAGTGTGATAATGTCTTACAAAAATAATTTTAAAAGGCATTGAGATTTTCACGTGAAATTTATTTCCTTTATTGGTTTTTGTTGTCTAGTAACAATGTTTCTACTAACTGTATGTTTTTTGGTGAGGGATATTACTGTTGTTTGAGCCAGACAACAATTATTTTTTTCCCTCTCTGAAGACCAATCTTAAATAAAAAATATGGAAATGTCTTTGTAGGATGTCTGTAATCAAATGTTGACATTGTGATATATTAATGATTAAAATCCTTAAAGGTCTAAGTCTTAAAACCCTCAAAGGTATGTTTTAACAAGCTAAAATGTATATGTAATTTTCTCATTACATAAAAATTTTAATTCCAGTGGCATTTCCCAACATCTCTACAGTTAAGTTAAATTTAATGACTTCACATGCATGTGTCTAACAGGCTTCTGAAATGAAGAAGGGTTTCTCATAGGTAGTTTGGTGCTGGTTGTGCCATAGTTTCTTAGAGGACAAGCCATCCCATTCATTGCAGTAGTTCTCACATAATGGATTGTTCAGGGTGCCCCTAATCAGCCTTCAGTTTTATGAATTCAGAAATGGTTTCAGGAAAGCAGACAAGTAGTTCACTCTGCATTAATCACTGAGCTGTGAAAAATTACTTTTAATAGATGGTTTCTTTTAGCTGTCTGCATATGTAGTAGAGAGAAATTCCTATAAAAACACATTTTAAGGAAGTGCCATGAAGTATTCCCAGTTGGAAGTGCTGTAAACACGGGAAAGAGCAAACCAGTGCTTTGAAATTATCTTGTCTTGCTGCGTTGATTCCCAAAAGAGGTCCAGGACATCCAGTAACAGCAAGAGCTCCCATGAGTCATCCAGCATTCTTCTTCCGGTTCCACCTTCCTCTGTGGATCAGGTATAAATTTGCCATCAAGATGTGTAATTTAATCTCAAACTGGATGAAAACCAGGCAGACTGGATTAGTCAGGTTCATTTTGTTGTTTTCATGTCTGTGACTTTCACTCCGGAGAGCAGGTTATCTTTCTGGTTTTGTAAGTGCTGTAGACACTTGTTCATTAATGAACAAGTGTTTAATAATTAATAATAACATAATTAATGAACACTTGTTCATTAATGAACAAGTGGATGTGAGATTTTTTTTTTCTTCTGGTTTAATCTTGTAGTTAACTGTTAGTGAATGTTGGTTAACATAGTTTTTTTCCAGCTTGGGTAAGATTTAGGAGTCAGGCTGTATTTTTCTTATCAGTATCAGTCCCTCAAGTTTTCTTAAAGGTTTCCCTTTCAAAAAAAAAAAAAAAATTAACTAATTGAAGCATTTTCTAACTTGCCATGAAGGATGGTGTTGTGCCTTCCCCTTCCCCTTTTTTGTTCAGAGACTCTTAATTGGAATTTGTTCTGCTGGAAGTGATTCCTTGTGTCTTAAGGCATCTGTATGATAGCTACAGGAAACTGTGGTGTTACTGCAACAGGTGATGGGATTTTGAAAGAGAACATTTGTTTGTTTGGGTTGGGGTTTTTTTTGTGAATCTATTGTGTGCACCGATTCTGGGTGCTCCTAAAACTATAGGTTAAGAAATCATGGTCACCAGCTTTGTAAGATTTGCAACAAATGGTCTCTAGTGCTTTATTGATTAGTGTAAGTTACGTATGTAGACAGTTGGAAGGGTCTTGTCATTCTCAAGCTCAGTACCTCCCCTTCCCCTGAAATGGGGCTTAAGGGAAGGGGAGAGATGGTAGTGGGTTTCAGGGGAATAGCGTGATCATGGCAAGTAAGATGAGGAAGGTTTAGCAATAGACTTTGTACAGATGAAGTGAGAGTGCAACTACAGTATTTCTCAAAAATTGATGAGAGACTGAACAATGATACTTGGAGTAGTGAGAAAGTGTTGCTTTTGGGAATCATCATAGAAGGATAAAGGATTAGGATACCACCTTGACACTGGGGGAAGAAGTAGAGAGTTGTCTCTGTTATATCCCTGAATGTGAGAGTGGTTGTTAAGGCTGCTGAGTGGAGAGCAGGTTGTTGGTAGTGGCTGTGGCTAGCTTACATAGAGCACTGGGCCCTGTTGAAGGACTGAGGCAGCTCTGTAGATAGATGTGCGGTCTGCCCTTACAGGCAGGGACCTGGTTTCGAATTTAGTTTTTGTCAGAAGAAGCCAAGTGGTGGCATTCACCAAAATTCATCTAGTTCTGCAAGAATGTGTCTGCATCTTTATGTGAGGTCTCAGAAGTGATCCTGAATTAAGGGCTCATGACAATGCTGGATAGTTAGAGAATGAACCATGAGGAAGCATGATCTAAAATTCAGCAGAAAGTGACATAGCCAGTTTTAAAGAAAATAGTGTGAATGTGTTTGGCCTTTGTTTTAACTGTATTGATTAACACAGCCTGTGCTGTGTTAAGAGGCAAACTGAGTGAAATTAATACCAAAAGGTAAGTGGTACCTTCCTGAAGCAGAGAGATCCTTGTAGCTTTGTCCTGGAGAGAGGGCCAACAGGACTGAGGACTGGGCAGCAAAGGTCATACAGGAACTGGGCTGAATCATTGCATATCTAAAGAGCTTTAGCAATTGCCCTCTTCTTCATTGCTATTGCTGCTATGAAATCTTTGGATTTCATTGGTGGTTAATCTTTTGCAGCTAGAAAGTGAGATGTCCTGTTTAGTTCTGTATCCTCTCAAAGTGCTTTTCGAGTACTACTAAGTAATTGTACATAGCAGTTGAATGAAAGTAGAGCAACTAGCTGCATTCTTTACACTGCTATATTTTTAACAATGTTATTGATGTTAGAGAAATAAAATCAGACTTTGGCATAACAATACCTTTTAAAATATAGGTCAAGTCAGTGGTTAGCTATTTAATGTGCATAGCGCTTTTTAAAAGCATGTCATTTGATTCATTATTAATACAAAATCCTGAATATAACCAGGCAGTGAACTAAAAGTCTGACATGGATTTGTTCTTTACACACTTGTTTCATTCCACTGTGTTAAATTTGAATACCTTGTCTTCTCCAGAGTTCGAAATTTGCTAGCATGTTTCTGTTTACTCACAAGAAGTATCTTATGAGAGAGATGCAGAAGAATGATTAATCATGGAGGTTTAAGTATACTGTAGAGAGGCACCAGTAACACCTGCAATAATGAGTTGCAGAAGTGATAGAGGCAGTTCATCATATTTCAAATGTATACAATTATTTATGTGTGTATATACACACACATATAAATGTTTGTATATGTACATGCACATGAACATTGTCTTAAAATGCATTTTCACAAATATTACGTATATACATTAGCACACATATACATGAAAATGTGTTGTAAAACATCATTAACTTACCTGACCCAAGCAAATCCCCAGTACTGGCACCGAGTACCAGGCTATGGGTTTATCCTTCAGCCCACAAGGTGCAGCTGCACCTCCAGGGAAAACTCCCCAACTCTCATGTGCATGCAGGTGAAAGTCTGGAACAGGGCAACAGTGGAGCTGGAGCCAGCACAGTGCTTCATGCATCTTCCCCAGCAGCTTTGTATAATCTTGCCACTTTGGTGAGAGCTGTCTCCCAGGAAAGGCTGCTGACATCATGAATTGGTGCTGAGCTGTCCAGAAGAGGTTTGATGCAATCTGCTACGCCATAAAAAAACCCCAATGAACAAGTTCCTACTTTTATGTGATATTTACCCAATGCAGTTGTAGGGTTCTCTTCACAGATTAGTATATATTCTGAATGTGAACCAGTTGTATATATAAAACTCCATTTATTGTTTTTCCTAGATAGTCCACAAGATGGTAGTGCACCAAAATCATGTCTCTGTACATTATGCTGTGTAATAATTTATTTAATTTTTTAAAACCTCATTTCAGTTTGCTGGCAACTCAACAAAAATAATTATCAAGAGTTCAGCTAGGTTAAGTAATATATTTTGAAAGTAGATATGCTGGAATTTATTTGGGTAACTCCTAATAATGCTTATCATGCAGTTCAATACATCATTTCATAAGGCTCTGTGCATCTCTGAGATGGATTTCTGTTGTCTGCCTTTGGGAGGAAAGGTTAGAATTAAACTTCAAACACATGGTGGGACTTCAGATAGTTACTGCCGAGTTTCACTTCCCCCCCTGTTACACACCGTGTGTGTCAGATGTTTACTGATTAAGTATTTATCTTATCATAGAATCACAGAATTGTCAGGGTTGGAAGGGACCTCAAAGATCATCCAGTTCCAACCCCCCTGCCATGGGCAGGGACACCTCCCAC
>WUAM01000323.1:48764993-48788432 GCA_024336885.1 Actenoides hombroni | reverse complement strand
TTTTTTTTTTCTTTTCTTTAAGACTCTCAGTGTTCCCTGTCTTAATTGTAGGAGCAGTAGATTCATCACAATAATAAAGAGGTGACCTGAAATGTCAAATACTCTAGAGGATGGGGTCAAGTCAGCCTTTTTCATTATTGTATGTGTTTGAAATAGTGATAATTGCTAGGCTGTCTGCTGTTTTAATGTCTCTGCCTGGACTTACACTAGTGCTGTAACTTTATTCCCTTGTAAGGATAAAAAATGAGGCTTTAGGTTATTCAGAACTTTTTTGAGAAAGATTTAAAATACCAGTAAAACATAACACTTTTGCTCTTGCTAGTCCAGATTGGGTGAGCTTGTTTTAATAATAAAACAAACAACCAGCCCAACCCAAAATATTGCCTTGAAATTTGAGCAAGAATTGTTTTCATACTACAGTGCTCGTTTAGTGAAGGGAGTTGGAAAACCTGGTGAAGACAGTAACTATTTCTTGCTTGAAGTGAGTAAAATCTGAGTTTTATTTATTTGTTCTGAGTATGGAGCTGAAGTTTGCTGTTTCTTGTGATCCCTGATGGCTGGAGATAAGCTAGTGGAAAGTGCTCGTGCTGGAGAAAGCAGAAGGGAGGTACCTGGGTTCAGACAGTAAGTTTTTATTCAAGCGTAATTACAAGGAACAACTTCTCTTTTATACCTGAGAGAAGATCAGCAGTCATCACGTAGGGACAGAAGAACTGTTATATCGGGAGGAGTGACTACACAGAACTGTAGTAACAACAAAATTATATTGTTTTAAAGGCTAAAAGTCAGCCAAAACAGTAGTTAGTTTGGGTTTGTCTCTTGTGTTGAAAAAGGTTTCGATAAATCTAAGCAAGGCATGTCCTACCCAATTATGCTGTGTGATGTTTTTCCAATAATTAGTCTCAGCCTTCTTCTGTTTTGTTTTGGGTTGGTTTGGGGTTTTTTTAGCATTGTTTTTTGCAGTTCTGAAAAGACAGATCTCAAACTCTAAGAAAACAGGCGGTCAAGATGCAGAATAAACTTAATATAAAACTGCAGCAATTTGCCATAAATCTTTGGATGGAACTCGGACTGATTTTATGCTCAGTCATCCAGAAGTCAGATTATTGCAAAGCTAGGGGATTGTTTGTAGAATAGAGGGCAGAGTTTATCCATTTACTTTTTGAAATGCTTAACCCCTGCTCTTTAGACATGTTATGCCCTGCTGCCTGTTTCAGCAGATCACTGGGAAAAACCTTTTAAAATTTAAGGTGACTTTCCATCTGTATTGTATTTACCTGATGGTTTTAACAATACAAGCAAGTTCCAGCCCCTTATTAGGATGCTGCCAAACCCCTGGATCAGCGAATATCTTGTTGCTCATGCCTCTGCCAAGATACTACTAGCTTCTGTTATTTCATTTCCAGAAACTCCAACTCAATCTTGTCCGGAAATAAATGAGCATTCATCTGTCTGTTGCTCAGCCTTTCTTCTGTAACTATATAAGCATTTCCAGCAACTTCATATCCTTTGTGGAGTCAGAGCACTACTGGAAATTACATTGCCATTCTGAGGGAAAAACGAGATTCAGTCGTTTAAATCACAACTGTATAAAGCAGGTGAAAGATGGACATAAAATTCTTTACTGATGGGGGAACTGAGCAAGGTTAAGGCATGACTTCTTTATCCTGTACATTCCCATATTTGAACAGAGCCTTGGTGGTTTGGATTTATTTACTACTTTGTTTAGTACAAACAACTTATAACATGTAGGTACCTCCTTAATGTGTCTGCTGACAGTCCAATAGTATGATCGAGAAAGTAAATAACATTAGGAATATTTTGGAACAGAATAGAAAACAAAACAAAATTACATTTCTTTATTAATTTATGTTCTTGCATTGAGAAGAGCTTCTGTTGCTCCACCACTCCAAATTTTCTCACTAAAAGAATGTAAAATGAGAATAGCTGACAAGAAAGGCAAAAGAATCACTTCTTGTAGGAGGGAAAGTTAAATAGAGTAGGGCTGTACAGCTTTTCTAAATGTTCTGAAGATTATGTAAGTAAGAACAGGAAAATTCATCTTCCTGTTTACATATTACTGGGCTAATTAATTAAAAATAAAGTAATAGAGAGAGCTATTACTCCACAAACTTGCCCTAATCTTGCTGTCATTGTGCTTAGGTGGTGGTGAAGTATTGGAGATCAGAAAAAAACTTGTTCTTTCTAATTTAACAAAATATCTATGGTTTTCCACAATGCCTTTGCTTTTCAGTTTGTGTGTGTGTGTTTGGTTCAGTTCTAGTTTCCCAGGAATTGAAGGTTATACAGTCATAAAAAGGCACTTTGAGAGACATAGGGAAGATATTAGAGGAATGAATGCTATGGTGGTCTAGCGATGTGGAAAAGAAACTGGAGGCATGGTGAGAGTGGGCAGCTGGGGAAGGGCTGGAAGGAGCTGGCAGGGGTCCTATGGCAGTAGCCTAAAAGAAATAGTGGGGACCTAAATTTGTTATGCAAGGAGTAATGTGGAGACATATGATCCAAATCTGATACGGAAAATCAGCTGTAATTGTCCTTGCTTTTCAGGGAGCAACTTCTTTAAATTTGAAAAAGGACATGGGATTTTGGACAAGTGTACCTGTAATACACATGGAATGGATTGACATGCACTTCCAACTGAATGTTTAATTCATATAGTAGTGACTGAATTTTTTTAAGGATAAAAATGCTTCCTTCGGAGTGGCTTCTATTTATATCTTATATGTACTGGCAGGCCTGCCCATACTCCAGACAGCACTGCAACAAACTGCCAGAGAGCTGTTCTTTTTTTTCCTATAGACAGGCAGCAGTAGCCAGGCTTTGCTGGGGAGGTCAGGCTGACCCTGAGTGGGTTCCAGCAGCATTCCAGGAACTGGTGCACGCTGATGCCGTGGCAGCCACCCTCCTCCACAGTGAGACTCTGCACTCTGAGACCCCGCACACTGCAAAAGCTCAAAAAGAATATACACACTTTTCAAAAGTTTTGGAGGGCACCACTGAGCATCCAGTGCCCAAAACAGGTGGGAATGAGGCTGAAGGAGATGGCAGGGTAGAAATCCTGCTAGCAGCAATCCACAGCCTTCCCTGAAACCAGTGTACGTGATGAAAAAATCTTGTCAGGTGCCTTTAAGTTGTTGCAAATTAAAGTGTTTCTCTCTCCCTTGGCTTATCCTTGTGTATGAACTCAATCACCACGCCACTAACTGCACAAGGCATGAAGTGAGACGCTTCAGTTGTGTGAGTATGCAATTTGTAATACATTTATCATGGAGACAGTAGCTTCCGCCCTGTTTTAGATGAGACAAAGACAGACCACGTGTCAGGACGTGGTGTGAATACGCTGCAGCATGGGTGATCTTCCTGCTACCCATCAGCAAGGGAAACTGGCAGCTGTCTTTTTTTGTACGTTGGATTTTGCCTTGGATGTCAATGATGGAACACTGGTGAATGTTGACTTCATTTTGACTGAATTTACATGTTTAACCAGAGCTATGGCTGGAGTTAATTTTCACTGCTTTGTTAAATGAGAGAACAAAAATGTGACTACACTTATAAACAGATGACTCCAGTTCTCCAGTAAGAGAAAAGGGAGAGGGAAGTGGTAGCAAAAGGCATGTTTTATGCTCTGGTCCAAGTACAGAATATACTACAACTTGCTGCTTTTGAGAAGTAGTGAAAAAAAAAGAGCTACAGAAAATAAAATTGCATCTCAAGTATTATTTTATTTATGAAGTGCACACTGCTAGTTTTTATTACTGCTGATAACTGCTATTTGTTTTGAATTAATGCTGTAGTAGAAAGTTCCTTCATAACCACAGGGATTCCAGTCTGCTTTTCAGTCTACAAAGAAAATCTAGAGGTTTTGTGGTTTAAAAGCAAAGGTATGAAAGATAACAAGATTACTCTTCATCTGCATTAACAGCCAAGGGTTGAAGCTGAATAGTAGGATTTTCTTCAGGTTTAAAGACTGAGTTTGCCTTGTTGTGAGTGTAAGAGTACCAGCAGCATTTTGGATCTTTGAGTGCAATGGTGAGATCATGGTTATCATAAAGGCTATTATCATGATGAGACAATTATTCAGCCTGTGCCCTGGAAGCCTATGAGAACTAGCTGTTTTTCTTGTTTTTCATTATCACTTTAACCTCTGCTAAACTACACAGCCACTCAAACTGCATTTTTTTTTTTACTGGAGTGTGGCCTCTCTAACTTGCATGCTGGCCAACCTACCTTTATGCAACCTGCAAATACCCTTCAGAATATGTACTGTAACTCCAGAAGGCATCTCTAAGGCTACAAATTAAACTGTATTTTTTCTGCTTTTATAAGTTACGTAATATATTTTGAAGAAACACATGATTGACTATTCTGATATTTCTAAACAGCTGTAATTTCCAGTAGTGAACTGTTGTAGCATGTGCAGAGTCCATATGAAGTTGCAATTTTGTGTGTGCAGAAGAACAGAGTATCTTGTGTAAGAAGAAAAACGGTGCCTAAGACTTTTACTCCCAAAAGTAATCAAAATGCACTGATAAGAGACAGAAAAAGCCTATTAGATCTTGTTAGTCACTATCTTGAAAACGCAGAATTGTTCTTTACAATTCTTTTCCGTATTTTTCTAGCTCAGTTTTAAATGGACAAGTAATGGGCTCCCCCTGTTTCTTTAGAGTAAAATTCTGTAGTGTGCCTGTAATTTAGATCATACTTATATGTATATATATATTTATACACATATATTTATATATACTGCATTTAATTCCTTTTCATTTTAAAACCCATGAACTAATTTTAGGCTTTATTTTTTATTCTATTTTAGATGCACTGAGAAATACATTTTTAAGACTTTCAAGCTCACCAGAATAATTCAGACACATCACTATTCTCTTTTGATTTGTATCTTCATTTGGAGTTCTGATATCTGCAGAAAATGCTGCTGATAATGTGAACCATGCTAACGGTCACAGATTTCTATATTAGGAACTGAAAATATATTTCTAACTGTCCAACCTTATTAAAGCATATAACACTGACATCAATGAAATAGTTTTGTGCTGTCACAGTAAAGTTGAATTAAGAACAAACTTTTGGAAGTTGGGATGTCTGTGGCCCTCTTGGTAGGGTGGCCATAGGATGGTTGCGAATGTCACGGACATAAATATTGCCAAAGGGATCCAAATATGTGTTTAAGAAAGGAAAAGCTGTAAAGTTTCCATTGTGGTCATAGTTCGAATTTTATAATGCAAAGATTTTGTCTATAAGTAGCCAGATGAACATCTGGCCTTGTAAACACGTATGTAGTTCCTTCAGATTTCTACTCTGGTAAGCGGGCAGGGAGACAGGAGTTTTCAGTTTCTTCAAGTGTTGGTGTTCTTATGTTTTAAACAATTACTTATGCATTAGTCTTCTAATGCTCACTTATGTATTAAGTTCCAGTAGGTAGATCATGTTTCTCTAGGACAAAGGGATTTCTTGATTCAGAATTCTATTTTAGGGGGCTGTCTGACCCACCAGCCAGGCTCAGGGCTGCATTTGTGTTTTGTTGCTTTTTGTTTGTTTGTTTTACCTTTTTAAGTACAGGCATTATTGATTTCCCAAGTCTGGACAAACTACAGGAACCATTTTGGTAGTGTTCAGCACTTGCCTTCTGCAAAGGAGTTACGCAAATGTGTTCTTGCTTTTGTAGTGTCCTGCTGACTTTCATGAGCCTCTGTAGTAGTATGGAACTTATATGTCTTTCCTAAAAGTCACTGATGAAATTGCTGAGTTTCTCTTGCATTCTGTTGCAGGATTTTATTATTTTTATTGTTAAAAAATTTTCGTAGTGTTACTCCTACTATCCGTAGAAATAGCGGGCAAATTCTTTTTGCGTTTTGGCAGGCTTTGATGGATTTGAAGAGTGTTGACATGTCCATTTTATGGTCTTCTGATTGCTCTTGTTTTCCAAATAGTCATGTATTTCTAGGAGCAGAACAGCAGCAGTCAGTCACAGTGTACCTGCAGCTTTGCAAAGGCTAAATAGAAGAGAAAGATTGCTCTGTTGTGCAGTTTTTACTTCTATGCACCTCCTGGGCTGTCTGTTCTCCTGTCTTGAACTCGTGATGTTATATATGTTCCAGACTCTGCTGAAGAGCAGTCTTGTTTTCTAGCCTGTGCAAAAGTTTTTTTTCCCCCTTATCATTCTCACTGAAATTAATCTATTTTGTTTCAGTGTGGTTTTGGTTTTGTTTGTTTTTGTTTGGTTGGGCTTTGTTGTTTGTTGTTTTTTACCCAAATGATTTATCTGGTCTTACTTATCATTTTGATCTAAATTTTCTCTCTTGAACATGCATATACTACTTGTATTTTCCAGTTGTCAGCATTGAAATAAACTTTCTTTAGTATTGCCCAATTCATTAATGAAAATACTGGACAGAAGCAAAGCCAGGACAGTCTCTCACAGAACATCCATGCATTTTGGCAATGAACGTTAATGTCTTGTTCCTGACTTCAGTTACCAGATCCCTCTTGGATTAATCTACTCTTTTCATCAACATATGTCCCTTACCTTGCTTATGAGACTGTCGGATACAAGTAGTGCTTTTTTCCTGTATTCAATACCTGTCACCCTTTCATGAAACAAGATTAAATTAATTTTATACAGTCTCCTCTTGACAAATCCAGATTGATTGCAGTTCATCCTATTACCTTCCAGGTGATGGCAAATTCTTTGATACCCAGAGTTTTCTAGGACTGGAAGTTAACTTGGACCAGTGTACAATTTTTTCTCCCGTTCTTGGAATTTTTCTTTCCCCACCCTGTTCTCTAAAGTTTGGTACCAAGTTTGCCCTTTAGCAGTCTTTTAGTATCTCTCATATTTTCCAAGACATCTCAAAAAACCCCAAACAAAACAACAAAAAAACAAGAAGAAGCCACAAACAAAACAAAAAGAAACACAAAATCAAAACAAAACAGAAACAAACAAACACCAAAAACCCCACCCCAACTCAAACCCCTAAAAAGCTATAGTTGCTGAGATTTTATTTTAAACCTATGCAATTCAAGTATCGTAGCATGAACAGCATGGAGTTCACCTTGTTGGTATACGCCTCTTTTAGTACCCTTTAATCTGTTCCATTTCTGTTCTAAGGTGACAGTTTCTTCTTATTTTCTGCTCTGCATAGTATTGATTATTTAAAGTTTGGGTTCATCAAATTTATGCTATCTTTAGAAGAGGAACAACGCATTTATCTCTGAATAGAACTTCCACACAAATTTCCTCCTTTCCAGCCCCTCCACAAACCACTCCAAAATAAAACAAAACGATAGAACAACAACAAAATAAATGAAAAAACCACCTTTCGTTCGTATGCAGGTTTGCATCCACTCATATGGGTTTGCCTATTTAGAGGAGAAAAAGAAAAAGCAGTGTGTAGGGGAAAGCAGGCGCAAAAGCAAGATTGCAGTTCTGACTAGTATTTGTCTTTGCTAAGTGTGTGCGTGTGACTGTGCATGTCCAAAGCTGTTTATTACTAACCACAGACTCAGAGAAGCATTCAGCACTGTTTTGTGAAGAACAGGGATTTCAGCAGCAAAGCAATAAATTCTTCACATCTCCAGCTGACAACTTTTTCCTGGAAATTTAGTGCCTGCAATAGGACACATTCCAGCTGAGACCCAAGCAAAGCAGTGTAAGAGAGATTTCTTTCCTATGTCTTCAAGGCTGGTACTTCTGTTTTTACATCCCCGATATATTTTCCTTCTGTTAACTTACATTCAGTTTACCATACAATACAAACAAAGCAACTCCACTTACAACTTCATCATCTCCAATTCAGTTAGCCCTTTCTAAAGCAGCAGTAACAGAATTCTCCTCACCACCTGCACATGGTGTATTTAGCTTACAAACAGATCACGTTAGAAATTGCCTCTCTGTTGTTCTGAACAGGGCACTAATATTACCCAGGTTTTCCGGCACCACATCAATGCACCTATTCTGTGATAATTATAATTATTATACAGGTAAGTGTGGGTTTTTTTCATGTGCTAGCTTGCTCTTGCCAGGCCAAGAGAGAACTTGGGCTCCTGTGGATGTTAATAGCTTTATGTGAAACTTGTGCAAAACCAACATTTTCTGATTGCTTTATTTATTTATTTTCAGCACTGAAATTCTGGTTGCTGGATTTCTATGGGGTGTTTCTGCTTGTTTGGTTTTGGGGGTTTGGTTTTTCTCCCCAATACAATGTACACCTCTGTTTCTGAAATCACCTTGAATGATCTTTAGTAATGGTCATTTTTTTCATAAAACAGAGAATTTTCACATGCCATTGTTTTAAGCGTAAATGTGTAGATTTTATAACTGGTATATATCTTACGGGAAAATGAGAAAAATGTCACCCTGAAAGATAGGCATTTGATAACCTTCTGCCTCTTGATATTGATTGTTAATGTTTCTGCTTTTTACTTTTTTTTTTTCCCTATAAAAGTCAAATGACTGTTGCATAGAACATTGAGAACACTTAAGAGTGCTGAAATCTTTCTTGGGCAGCATGTTGAGATTTTAAGGATTCCCTGACTTAATTATGGAGAGGATACTTTGGCAATGAGACAAAGATGTTCATTCGAACATAGGAAAAGGAATAATGAATAATTACACAGTCTAATTAAATAAGTTTCTTATGTTGGAGTGGATTGTTGATATTTTTTTTGTGCTTATTTTCATTTACATTTTTTCCTTACAACTTAATAAATTGTGTCTATATTGGTAGGAACTAGGGTCTTCACTGAAAATTCTTCTAAAATGGGAAGTCTGCAATTAAAGTCAGAGTTAGTAACTATGTCCTCTGTGCTTGTTGAGGGAGCCGAGAGCCAGCATGGAAGTGTGGCACTGAACAAGCAAGGAACTAAAGCCGACTCTTCGTCGGCTCACACGTACCTCTTTTCCTTGTTTTAGGAATATTGCTTGTTAGTTTTTTGTATATGAAAGTAATTCAGAGAAATAAAAAATGAAAAATACCTACTGTATCAAGGAACCATTTTTTCTTGTCCTTTTCTGTATTTTCGCACCACAGAAATTCAACAAAAAGTTACCGAAAGTTGAAAGTCTCGGGGAAACTGGAAAATGCAAAAAACTTCAAAGAATGCCTTTCTTGTGACCTTCGCAGATGGGTCCTTTGTTATGCTTATTCAGCAACTTTTTATTTCAAAATAAAACAAGTAAGCAGCTCTTGATGTGCAGAGCTTGGCAAATATTTCCTTTGGCAGGGAAATATATGGGCACTGGGTCACTCGGTACAGCTCTTTATTGTCAAAGGTGAGTTGGGGAAATAACCCATTTCATAAGGCAATCAAATACTGCTGTTGTCCAAAGTTGTACATACTTTTCCTTTTGTGGCTGTGTCATGGTAGGGGAGGTAAAATAATATTTTCATGGTTGCAATATCTTCCTAAGGCAAAGGGGCTTACTAGCCCTGGATGCACATTGTGCAATGATCTATGTGGAGGCTTACTCAATTGGAATTTCTTTTACCCTAAAGTACACGTTTTTGACCGAAACCCAACAAAAATCAAATGACACTAATTAAAGGGCACTGGAAAATGATCCATTAAATTACAGGCAAAGGTATTGCATCTATTTGTGATTGTTGGTCCCATCCCACTCTTTCTGGCAGCTTCATTTGCTTAAGTAGTTTCACTTATTGACACTTTTGCACGTAGCGCAGTTCTGCAGCTGTGTGGCTTTTATTATTTTTTTTTAGGTTTTTTTAATTTATTTTTTATTTTATTTTAGTTTTTGTTATTACAAGACTGTTACTGATCAAAAGGACAACAGGCAGGGACTTGATGCCGAGTAACTTGAAATACCATAAAGACATTTCCCACTGCTGTTTTGGGTTATTTTAAATAACCCCTCTTTGAGAGGGGCATTTTCTGTGTCTTCCTCTCATTTTATCACAGTGTTCAAGTTATGCACGTGAGAGGGCAAAACTTTTTCTAGTTTTTCCTGGCTGTGTTGGTGTCATTTGCAGAGGCAGCTAACAATTCCCAGATCAAAGGTCTCCATTTGGTGCCATGTAGCAACATCCCATGACCTCCTGGTCCCTCTGTTGTACTGGGACTTGCAGTGGCAAAACTAATGGACTAGGCAAAGAGTAGCTAGGAAATTAGGAAGCTGGGGGATACTAATATATTGAATTTATGGTTTCAGAATGTTCAGTAGTACCAAACAAGGGTTAGAAAAATATGACACTAATCATGACCTAGTGTCAGCCCTGGATATAACTTCCACCTGTTAACATGTTTAAACCAATTGACTATCATTTCATAGGGTGATCTTTGTCAACATTGCTAAGACACCGATACTCTATATATGAATTTCAGTCTTAGTTGTACTCTGTTATTTGAATGGCAGGGAAAAATATAGAAATACCTTTTCTAAAAGTACATGCCTGCATAATTTCTGTCGTTCCCAGTAAATGTAGCATTTTAACAATATTATTCTTGGTAGAGGAAGAAAAGAATTTAGAGATTACAGATCTTACTCTTACCACATTCCTTTCCTGGGCTCGTCAGTAATTCCATCCACAAACTAACTCAAAATCTATCTTCCAGTTAGTGTGACTCTAAAATAAATATACCTATATCTTCTTAGTTTATTATGAGTCAGAGATTAAACTCTTTACATCATCTTCATGAAACAGTTAACATTAAATTGTCACTTTTGCCTCCCTTTCACTTTCTCTGAGGCCATGTGTTGAGTGAGCCTTGAGTCAGCTTTTGTCCCGATCCTTGGAGATGTTTAAAGAACATACAGATGTGGTGCTGAGGGGCATGATTTAGTGGTGCCCTGGCAGTGCTAGGTTAAAAGTTGGACTCGATTTTAAAGGTTTCTTCCAACCAAAATGATTCTATGATTTGCAATGCAATTCATAAAGGCAAATCAAAGACAGTAGTTGTTTTCTTTAAATATCATGCCTCCAACTGGAAGATAGTGATGAATTCAGACATGTCAGTCATCCTCATATTGGGAGTACGCTGGACTGCAGGAGATAAACTGCATCAGTTAAGCCAAACTGCTCCATCCCTGCATAGAGGAAGAGTAATTTTGCATTTAATTCTGCAAGCTTGAATGTGAGTGCTGGTTTGAGGTTGTTTGAGCTTAGAAGGCAGGTAATGTGTCTGAAGAGTGCTTAGTGAAAAGTGTATTCCATGACTGTTTTCAGTGTGTGTCTGTGTCTGGGGGGATTCTGAGGTTTTGGGGCTAGGTTGTTGCTTTGGCTTTTTACATTTACAATTGTTACCATTTCTACTTAAATTTCCATTGAGGGCAGCAGGATCATTTAAGAAGTAGTAAGCCTCTTGGTAAGAACTAAAAATACCCTCAGCTTCAAATATCTGGCTATTACCACTACATCCCTAAATTTGTGTCATTTCCAAAGCTTTTTTTAAGCTGCTGTGCCCTAAATAAGTCAAATAAGAAATAAAACATAATTCAATAAAATTCCAAATTTTATAATGTAAGTTCAGGGAAGTCAAGCACTATGAAAGTGGTCTATAAAATGCAATTTATATATTTCCCTTCTCTCTGTGTAGCACATGTATTCCATTCTGACTCTGCCATGTTTCCTCAGAGTTTCTCGGGGATTGTGTTTTACCAAAGCAGAATTCTGCTAGAAGAGGTAGGTGGTGGGGGAAACTCAATGCAACAAAACAGAAGGGCAAAACAAGCCATAACTTTTCTTATTTTCCATTCATTTGCTACTTAGTGACCTTGATTTTTCTGTATGCTTGGAGATGGGTCCATTCTGCCCAGACATTGGATGTGTGAAAAGGAGAAAAAAGTAAAACTGGATGCTAAATAACCTTTTAATCTTTTCTGTTCAGTTTTTTTTTCATTTGTTTTTGAGACACCCGCTAGTCTCACATATAAGCAGATGAATCCAATGAAACTTCTTTGAAGGGTTCTTTCATGAGTTAACTGAGTTTCATGTAGCATGTTTTTTTTAAACCAGGACTCGTATTTCTTCTGCTTAGTCTTCTCCCAAAGTGTTATTTTCATGATTTGTTAGATTGGGGATCTTATTAATGTTTAGAAATATCTGAAAGCTGGGTGTCAAGTAGAAGGGGCCAGTCTCTTTTTGGTGGTGCACTGTGATAGGATGAGAGGTAATGTTCACAAACTGGAACATGGGATGTTCCACCTCAACATGAGGAAAGACTTCTTCACTGTGAGAGTGACAGAGCACTGGAACAGGCGGCTCAGAGAGGTTGTGGAGTATCCTCTAGAGATTTTCAAGACCCACTTGGATCTGTTTCTGTGTGGCCTGCCCTGGGTGAACCTGCTCTGGCAGGGAGCTTGGACTTGATGATTTCCAGAGGTCCCTTCCAATCTATGATTCCATTCAATTCTATGATTCCATGATATTGTCCTTATTCCCATTATGTCTCTTCTTCTTTCTTCTCTTTCATTCTTGCTTCTGCTGCTTTTCTCAACAAACTAATTCAGAGCAGGGCTATAGCAGCAGCAAGATAGACTCCCCTTCCTCCTTGTATCATTTGTTCTGTATCAGACAGCTCAGAAATTAAGAATTTAAGAGTAGCCTACAAGAATTGTTTGGGTGTTTTTTCTTCATGTGATTTCCGTTCCCTTGCTCTCTGCTCTTTCTCTTCTACCTATAACACTTCTTTTCATCTTTGGGAAAATGTAAACTTACTTTGTTTACCAGTAAGAGCTGTCATAGTGACCTTCTAGCACGATGTGTGATTATAAGCCTTTTTTGATCCATAGTGATCGAAGTAGTGTAAATATTGAATGTTTCTATGGTGTTCCATCACACCTAAAAAAGCTTAGATTTTCATACTTTTTTTTTTTTTGGCATATTATAGTAAACCAATATGTACATGATTGTCTCATCTTTTTTTCCTAGTACTGCAATTATTTAAAAGAAATCTAAAAGTGATGATGCTGTCTTTGCTCTATAAGCTGCTGCCTCATAAATTAACTCAAATAGTTTGATCACAAACACTTCCCTCCCTCCCCTCCCTTTTACTACTTGTGGTTTTTCAAGATCTGTCTCAATGTTGTATACTAAGGCTGTTTTACAGTCTCTCTTGAATCTAGCTTTCAAAGTGGGACTAGCGGTTTAAATGAAATGACACACTTCACTTTGAAGTGGATAAAATTGATAAAATCACTTTCCAGACATTATTTGTGAGTAGAAGAAGCCAAGCAGATGTTATCCTGGTGCGGATAGTGTACAGAAGGTGTTAATTTCCCATTGTTCCAGTAAGATAGATCTAGAAAGATATCATTCTCCACTACTTTATCAGGACCCTATGGACTGTGCTGGAACATTCATTGGCATTTCATTAACTTTGTAATTAAAGGTGAAATCAAATAGCTTAATTATTTTACTGAAGTCTTAAAAGAAGCACTTAATGAAGTTTTCCAGTACCTAATTTCCTTGAAGTGAATTATGACATATCTGGCATAAAAACCTTCACACTTTGTCCAGCTTTCATCTGGCAGTGTTCTACCACCTTCCAGTGAATGATGCCAACTCACCACTTCCCCAAAAGCAGAATTTGTATATATACAGTGTCTTTTCAACAAGGGCCTGATTTTTTTCCTCATACCTTCTTTGTAACTCCTTTTCTTTTTGAGACTGTTCCAATCTACAGGCTACACCCAGTCTCCCTAGTATTGCTCCAACTATAAAGGATTATTTTTTTTGACTGTTGCTTTACTAGCTAAGACATAATTTCTCAAAATCCTAGCTTGAAAAGACATTTTTTGCTTCCTGAAATCTAATTCAAGAGGAGTTTGGACTCTGCAGTTCAAACAGGGATTGTAATCCCCATAATAAAGACATCTACATGTTTGGTCCAGTTGGTTAATTAGTTGAATTCTGTGATTCTGTGAAAAGATACTTGGGATGAAGCAGGCTTGGCTGACAGAAAATATCCTTGCGCTTAGGCATATCTCAAGGGATTGGGTGAGTTCATTTATCTTCATTTTTTAGAATTATTCACATTAATAAAAGCTTGGTTTGCTTTCTACCTGCATACAGTGTGGCCTGTGCATAAGATGGCATTAGGGCTTTTAAAGGTATGTATGTGCCTATTAGTCTCTGTTCCAACTTTTTTGAAAGTATGCTTCAAGTATTTTAACATGTAACACTTTATAATAAATTATTTGTATTTCCATTTTATTAGGGAGCTGTAAATTACAGGCTAATATGGTTAAAATGTTTATGGAATGTCACAGGATTAGCAGCAAGAGGTGAACGACAGCAGCATTTACTTTGTTTGTGGCTCAAATAAGTTATTTCCTAAGGCAAAGACTCATGGTCTTCCAAATCCAGACAGAAATGTACTAGGAATAAGAGGGATCCAACTCTATTGAACTTTGTTGAATCCATTTTCAGTTCTGGTTCTGCTGTATTTTCTAAGCATTTCCCTGCTAATAACTGCATTATGTCAGACAGGGGAACTAGTGTCAACTTTATTTTTGAGAGGAAGAATTGAACTTCAGAGATAGTAACTGCCAGGGTCATGGTGGGCAGCTTGTGAGCTATAAAGTGAAACATTAGGTGGGTTTTTTGGGTTGGGTTTTTTTCCTTTGTCTGTTTGTTTATTTAATATGCACAAGACAGTCTTCCATTTCCTGCTGAAACTCAATAGTTTCTTCACCATCCTACTTGAGATACCTTCTCCAGCCCACTTAAATCAGCAGCTTTGCCCAGTTCCCCTCTCCAGTAGGACTTCTGTGGTACAATAGAGTCTTCTCGCTGCTGCTCTGTGCTTCGCTGAAGAGATGGGCCCAAATCCAGATACCTGCCTGGATGTGGCCTTTGCTCGCAGTTACGCCTTACAGTTGAAAGCATGCTCTGGGCGTCCTTCAGGTACACTCTTTGCATCTTTAAAAATAGAAATGTGTTTATTCAAGCTTCTGTAGCATGTGGAGAAGTGGTAATTTACTACTATGGGTTCAAAATCAGGCGTTGCCCAAGTGCAACATTCCTCTTTCCTTTCCAAAGGCAGCATTATGTGACTCCAGATGTCTTTCAGATGCAGAGGAGGGAGAGCTACAAGGAGTACAGACAGGAACCTGTGATTTTACTGCATCAGGAAGAAAGGTCCCTAAGGTCACATAACTGTGGTCTCCATCCTTGAGCATTTCTTAAAAGTCATTCCAAAATAAACAACTTTTCAAACATAGTTTCTTAGCCTGTGAACAGTAGACAATTGCTGCACTATATACTGCCTTTTGGACAACACATACAGTGTGTTCAAAGTAGTTCCTGGTTTGTATATTTAAAAGGTTATTCTACTTTCAGATATGCTATGTGAAAACTAAAGCAATGGATGCATGTCACTTACTGGGCCTCAACAACCTGGATTCAGAAAACACGTCTTCAAGTTCAGGAGAAGAATATTTACAACCTTCTGAGACGTCTACAGATTTTGTGCTATACCTCAACAATTCAATATGATTTGGCTAGTTACCCTTGAAATTTAAATTGGATTTATTTTTTTAAAAGCAAATTCTGTTTTTTATTTCTGGAAAGAAATGCTAGTATCATGTGAAATCCACCAGTTTCCCTTGTGGAGATTTGTTCCTTACCTGAAAGAAATCAGACTGCTTTAAAATGCTAATCTTCATTACAGTGAAATACACTACTAGGAGTGATGGAAAAGGTTAAAACCAGCACTCTCGATGCAAGCTGCTGATCGTTCACATATGTGTAGAAAAAAATATGGTTCCTTATTTACTAGATGCTTGCTCTGCATTCATCCTAGTAAAAGATCTTCCTGCAGGCCTTAATCTGCTGCTATTTTACCTCCTATAATGAATATTCAAAAGCTGCAGTCATTGAGGACTCAGGTGGCAAAAATAGTAAGATGATTGAAGCAAGCCTTGACATAAAAGCCTAAAAGTACATTTCCAACTCCATGGAAATAGTGCCGATTTCCCTTTCTGACCACATAAAAGAACGGTGCCAGGAAATCTCCCATGAATTAAATGCCTGTTTCACACACGAGTATGATCGCATCTTTCTTTCTGTATGATGTGTTGTAATAAGTATGTTTAAAAAAAAAAAAAAAAAGACAACAGGGCTTTCTGTAATCCTCTCTCACAAAACGTATTGAATTGAAAAATGGGCATAAAGGGCACTCTGTTAAGATATGGCAATGCATGCATTGTTTTCTACATAATGCAGTCAGGGTCTCCATGGTAAAAAGAAATTTTTATTTTATTTTTTTTTGTCACCATCAGCAGTTAACCTAAAGTACGAGCTGCTCCATTTCATTATAGGTTAAATGGCTTACCATTACAAAACTAGCTGAGGGATGTACATCATCAACACTGCGTTTTTTCATAGGTTTTGAAAACATGCTTTAGCATTAGTGAATAAAATATAACGCGGCACATGTTATTGCTCTGGATTTTTTTTAAATAGAAAGCACTCCTTTTCAGCATTCCCCCTTCAGTGGAGTCACTTAGACACTTCCAGCTGGTGGCAGGGGATACAGCCATAATACAGCTTTCTCTGTCCCAGCTGTCTTTTTCATTACGTTAAATGCATTACGATGGCTGCACTGTTTTTTAAAGACTCAGGTACAGAAAGGTACAGGAAGAAATCTGCAACTATGTGTTTTTGTAGTGACTGCAAGCTTCTGTGAGAGCTCTGAAGCCTGAATGTGTTCCTGGCTCTGGTCACAGATTTCCTTCCAATCACTGGAACATTAGCTGTAAGGGCTGACTAAAGGTGCTCGAGGAAATCACCTTTTACAAGGGAGCATTGTTGTAAAGGATTTTGAATGCATTATGGCTCACGCAGCATCACAGTTAAAGAAAAACAGGGATTTAGAAATTAATGCTGATGAAGAAACTGAGAAAAAAAGAAAACACAGGAAAAGATCCCGGGATCGGAAGAAAAAGGTATCTAGATCTGTGCCACATCCTGACAGGGGTTCTTTTGTTTTAATTTTCTTACCTTGCTATTGAAGTAACAAAGCTTGTTCTTGCCTGTTACTTGATGGCTGGCAGAGTAATTTCTTAACATTGTAAAATAGCATTGATAACTACAGCTGTGGGGGTTGCAAAGCAATTGAATGTTTAATTGGATATTAGTTGATTGCAGTGATGATGCAGAAGGTGTGCGTTCATTTCCCAGATAAATCTCTGAGTTGAAAATAGTTTGTAACCATGATGTGAGGTTAAATGTTGAGCTTGCTCACAGGTTTAACAGCATAGTAGTTTAGCCTTACATGTACTTAAAAGGGATGTGTGTGTCAAGGCAGGTTTTTGGTTTGTGGGGTTTTTTTTTTGTGGTGTTTTTTTTTCCCTTCCTTGTTCTGGGACTCTGTCACATGTATGGCTTCTGAAACATTCTTTTTTGGGATAATGCTGCAGAAATAAGGTGTTCCAGTGTTTCTATTTTTCCTACGGGTGAGATGTTTTACGGAACTGAGCTGTAATAATCTGTTATTAGCAACTTTCTTTTGTTAGGGCAATATGTGACTGAGACTGCAGAGTCTGGGTTTTCTCTGCTGTAGATTTATCTTAGCTGCAGAAAAGCCTTCAGCAAACTAGGATCTGAAAAATTCAGTAGGCACTGCATTGCTCATTGTTCAGTTCAGGAGCCTCGGTGTGATTCCAGTCTTGCTGTTCCTCTCCAAGGTATAAAGCCAAATAGTTATGGTTTGTGGCATAATGACAGGTAAAGAGGCCAGTCACTTTGGCAGCTCTGTGGATATGTCCTTAGGAATGACACCTTGTACTCTGCTCCGTAGAAATACGGAGGCCCTGCTGTGATTTCTTGTCTTTGGCCGTATTTTATTTTAATTTTTCAAGAATGTATCAAGAAGCCAGTTGTCTTAACGGAAAACCGGTATGTAGTATTTTTCTGTGTGCTTTTGTGAAATCCCCCTAAGGGGGGGATTGGATAATCTTCATATGCTCAGAGCAGCAGTGCATGTGCTTCATAAATGACATGTAGATTTCCTCTAACATATGTGCATCTTTTGGTTGGGCGAGAGTCAGCATTTCCCTGCCCTTTTCTCTTTTCACTCTGCCATGGCAGTACTATACATAATGAAAAGCAGTAAGAAACCCAGTGCCTTCTGTTCTAGTGAGCACATTAGAAGGCTGTTTAGATGGCTGCAGTGAATATACTGCAGCATGTTAACTGTAGGTATTTTTCCTCTGTGATCATATAAATACAGATCTGAATCATCTTCCACTATAAAGGAAAGTGTGAAAATAAGATTCTGTCTTTGGGGCCAATTTTGAGGTGCTGCTGCTTGAAACTGTCCTGATTTAGTAATATTTTTGTCTGCTGTTTAGGTTATGTGCCAGTCTGTAATGTAGCTATCGGGGTGTTGGTTTTTAACTCCCAGCTGAAAATGACCACAGCAGATAAGAATTTTAGGAGCTGATCTGTCAACCCATATTTACCTCTGGCTTGTGAGCTAAAATGTAGTCTCTCAGCTAACTCTACTCATGATGCAGGAAGCCCACGTTGTACTTAATGTGCTCAAGTTTAACAATAGCGTGCCGAGCCATATCCATATACTGTCTTTGTCTGAGGGTGCTTTCTCACAGTTTGTAATTAGAACAATATAGAAGGCATGTGGCAGTGAGAGGCTCTTGATTCAGTGAGGTGAGACAATTGCTTTGTGGACAAAAATGTTTTATTGTTTATACAACACAGTGCTGTAGAAAGGAAATCTCTTAGCAACCAGAGTGGCACATGGCTAAATATCACCCTATTAATCCCAAATGTGTGGATTCTTTTCAGTGTTTTATTCCTACATGTTAAGAATGAGTTAAAATAGAGAGCTTTTACTCCACCAAAGGCTTTTTTGGGGTCCCCTTGTCCACCTCACCCTATCTACCCCTTCGTGTCACACTGGAATTTGGTAGCTTATTCCAGTTTCTTGCTGGCTTTCCTTAGGACTTTACAGATTCAGGGCATGTAGAGGCTCTTTCTACTAGGAGAATGAAGCAAAAAGCAGCAATTGCTTCACTTAACATCTATACATTTGGGCATTATTCTTCTCATACTGAAGACATGGTTTTGTCACCTAGTGCATAGGGCGTAGGAAGTCCAATAATTGCAGTTTGCCATTTTGTACTTTCCTGACTATTTAAAACATTTCCCCCCCAATTTTTCCACTATGAGTTGTGAGTCACTTCTTGTTCCTCTGCACCACCCACAAGCAAGCGGTACTCGGGGTTTTTTTTGTTGATCACATGATACTGCACAAAACTAACCTTTTGCTTGAGCTGTATACAGAAATATCCTTTAGGGTCTGCCAGTCATGTTAGAAACCCAGAGAGCGCTAATGCTTCTGGATAATTTATACAGTAAGGAGATGGAGGCAGCCGATGATTAGAAAGTAAAGCTGCTGGGAGCACCCAGTGTCCTAGACTTGATGATACCAGCAACGGTCATGTTGATTTATGTTCCTATTTAGTTTGAGGATTGCAGTCTGAGGGTAATATTTCACTACTTTTGACTGGTTAAGCAATTTACAGTGTAATAATGTTTCTGTTAAGGCTTGCTTCAATACTTGCCTGAGAGAAATGACCTTTTAAAAAATATACGTAAAACAAGACCCTGTATTACATCCAACGCCATTTAATTTCAAGGTGAGATATAATTTCAAATTGCTGCATTTTGCTCTGTAGAGATGCTGTGCTTCTGTGCTATATGGGCCTACTATGCACTTTCTGTTTGCCTGAATTCAAGACATTACTGATGGTTCAGAGCTTAAATAGTTTAACTTGTGCAAGAGGAAGGGATGGGGCCAGCAAGTGAAGTAAGTACAGTGAAGGGTCTGCATTATACAGATTTCCTGTTTATTCTGTTCAAGTCTCTATTACAACTTCAAGCAGTTCTGCCTCTGGATGATTGTGCAGTGTCCTACACTGCAAATAGTTTGAGTATACCCAAGGGCAGACCTGAGCCTTAAATGTCATCACAGAACAAGCCAAGCCACCCTTAATAATAAGTGATAGATTGTTTATAATGCAGCTCTGTTGTGCACAATTTAGTTTGTGAAAACCAGAAATTGTTTATCCTATACCAACGTATGGAAGGAAATTAGTTGCTTAGTCAGTGCCGTTCCTAAAATAAAGGTGAAATCTCTGATTTATATTTTTACGTTCTCTCTTCAGTACATAGTAGAAGAGAAGGACAGCTCTTGGCATATACTCAATGATTTATGTTTTATACAATATTTAGTAGGACTGAAGTGGTTTCCATTTGTGTGTAGTGTTCAGGAGCTAGCGTGCTCTTTGGGAACACAGAAGAACTTGATAATGCAGATCTTGGCTGCTGCCTTCTCGGAGATCTTAAAGGCTGTTGCTGTCACGCTCTCTGCTGCTGCAAACTTGTGGGCAGCAGGGAAAGTAACGGATGCCAATGTCACAAAGCCTGGTAATTTCATCACAAGGCTCACAGCGTTTGAAGTTTTTACTTAACTGTCAGGTATGCTGGAAAGATTGCCCTGCGATTTCCTAACGGGCAAAAATGGAAATGCTGCATCGGGAAGGATCGGCCTGTAGATGTACAGCTGTTCTTGGGACTTTGAGGAGCTTGCACATCTTCCGGGGTGGGCTCTGCTTCCAGCTGCTGTGAGGGCCTCTGGGAGATGACTTTGCCCAAGGTAGCAGAGAGGGAAACACCTCCAAGGGGTAGTGGGACTTCGGGAGGGCATCATCTCCCAGCTGGGAGACTCCCACTGTTTCCTTTCCCCTCAGCTCACTTGGGGCTGTCAAATGTTTTACGAATATCAACCATGTCAAGGTTTCAGTACAAGTCTCATGACTTTTTCTGAAAAAAAAAATCACCATCTGCACCCACACGGTTAACCTGAGGAACTGGTTGTGTGAACCTGCTTTGGTGCAAGTGGCTTCTTCAGTTTGGCTCACAGCGATAATTAAACAAGTTTAAGGAAAATAAGGATAATTTTTTGTCTGACAGGCACATGTTCCTTTAACGAATTGCCCTGTGGTTTTAGAAAGCAATTTGAGCTGGCATTGGTGCAGTTTTCACATGCAAACAAGTTTACCAGTTATCAGGTAAAGCTTGAAATGTGAGCCTGAAGGCTTTTAACTCAGATAAGTACCAATCCCTATCCATTACAAAACAAAAGCAAAACCCCACAAAAATTAATTTCATTATTTCTAAACAAATCTCAGGATTAGAAAGATCTGTTTCGTGGATTCTGAACAATCGAACTTACCAATAGTAGAATCTAGATAGGTGAGGCACAAATGATTGTTCCTTAACTTGTTTGTGTTAGGACACAAACCAGACAGATGTTGCTCTAACATCTGGAAACATGACCTATGGTAAAAAAAAAATCACGTAGATTGAGAATCTGAAGGAAAAGCTGAAATCCATGAATCTTTCCTAGATAGGAGGAAAATTTGTCATATCTTTGATTTTGGACTGATGCTCTGTCAGAGGCAAATGTGATTAAATAATTGAAATCTCCTTTTGATAGATGTTTAAGGGCACTGGTGGATGGGATATGTACTGTCAATGTTAAATTCTTACCAGCATAGGGTTTGGTGGTGAAAGAGTGTTTCTGTTCAGTTGGAAAAACAATTCCTCCTTTGAAGATGACCCCCAAAGGAATGAAAAGATTGCACTGTATTTTGTGGGTAGCACTACAGCATCATTTGAAGTGGGCACTGCTCAGTGTTATTTTGTTGTTTATCATCATGGTTTAGGGTCAGGGCAGCCCCACAGACTTTTAACCGATGCTCTCTGTTAACCCCACTCCTTCCCCAAAGGGGAAGAGGACGGGAATAAGAGAGAGAGACTTAGCAAGTAGAAAAGGAAACTAGACCAGCTTGTATGAAAATAATCATAATAAAAATGGAATATATACAAATATATACAAAACTAGTACCAAACCCAAAACCCCGCAGTGGCAATTATGTCACCATCACAACTGATGCTGTGGAGCAGGCACCAGGAAAGTCCCAGACTGGGCCCAGCAGCAGATGGGAGCTGTGTTCAGGAGCTGGATTCTGGTAATGGATTTAGGAACACACAGATCAGGATCAAAGGCAGAACGGGCAGAGTCCTCCTCAGATGCTGGCTGAGGAAGAAACCCAAAGAGGACCCAAACCAAGCTGAGCAGGGTCCAGCAAAGCAGGGAGAGACCTCGTGTTCCCTCAGCTTTATGCTGAATATGACATATATGGGCTGGAATCCCTCGTTGGTCAGCTTGGGGTCACCTGTCCTGTCTGCACCCTGCAGTTGCAGCCTTTTACCTTCTGCACCCCTAACATGGGGCACAAGATCCAGCAGTGGCCTTGGTCTGCAAGCCAATCCTTGGTAGTAACTCTACACACGGGGTGTTCTCACTGCTAGAAACAGACACTGTCTGAACAGGCTGCTACCTTCAGACAGTGCAGTTAGTTAGAAGAACTGAGATGGAAAGTAAAAATCACTGAACAGAATTACTTCTGTTCTCACTCAAACCAAGATGTTTATAAACCCAGAAAATTTTTTGCACTGTTTACTTTTTTATTTAGTCAGTTTTAGAACATTCGCCTTTTCCTCTTCACCTTCTTGCTGCTTTCGGGTTGTGCTGTCACAATGGATGGCCGTTAGTTATTACACAAATGGCAGTTTGGGTCATAGATTGTATTATGCCTAACGCTACCAACTTGTGGTGGGAGGAGATGTGGAAGAGAGAGGCTAACAATGGACAGCGTCGCCATTATGGGAAGATTGCTCAGTGACTGGCTTTAGAGCTGGACTCTCAGTGCATGTAAATCAATACTGATTCCACTGCCTGGCTGGTATTAATGAAGTCTTTTTCTGTTGGTTTTTTTCTGCCCAGGCTGTTTTATTTGTCTTTTGGGGAAAGCTGAGGGGGAGGGGGAAGTGTCTCTTCTATGGGAAAATGGATACTTTTGAAGCAAAAGAAAGCTCTAATATTACGTTTGGTTGACAGTGATTTTAAAATAAATCTCCTTATGCAGTTATGAGTATTCAGCCTTGTGCCAAAAGCCAAAGCGCTGCTAATTTCAGGCTCTTAACTTGCCTGAATTGATGGCTTCAGGATAGGTCATATGTACTTCCATATAATTCCCCTTGGCCATTCACTAAATATTTGTTACTGTGAGCCACAATATTTGTCGACCAGTGGAACTGAGTGAGCACCTGCTAAAATTGAGTGCTAGATGTAATCAGACCTAATTTGATTGGACAGGGGATAAGAACTAGGCTTTTGGTGTATGTGTCACGGTTTAGGGTCAGGGTGGCCCCTTAGACCTATAACAGACGCTCTCTGTTAACCCCTCTCCCTTCCAAAGAGGAGGAGAAAGGGAATAA
This sequence comes from Actenoides hombroni, assembly GCA_024336885.1. Taxonomy (NCBI): domain Eukaryota; kingdom Metazoa; phylum Chordata; class Aves; order Coraciiformes; family Alcedinidae; genus Actenoides; species Actenoides hombroni. The sequence goes on along the minus strand of WUAM01000323.1, from coordinate 48,765,069 downwards.
GGGAGGGAGACTGAGCGATTAGAAAAGGAAACTAGAACAGCTTGAATGAAAATGAAATTAATAATTATAAAAATGG
>WUAM01000323.1:48702180-48764899 GCA_024336885.1 Actenoides hombroni | reverse complement strand
TCCCAGCCTGGGCCCCGCAGCAGCCGGGAGCTGTGTTCAGGAGCTGGATTCTGGTACTGGGTTCAGGAACACACAGAGCGGATCGAAGGCAGAGCGGACAGAGGCCTCCTTGGGTGCTCCGCGGAAGGAACTGAAAGAGGACCCGAGCCTAAGCCAAGCAAAGCTGGCCAAGCAGCCCAAGAGGGGAGAAGAGCCCAAAGACCCCGCAGACCCCTCAGCTCTGTGCTGAATATGAGGTATATATGATGGAAACCCTCATTGGTCAGTTTGGGGTCCCCTGTCCTGTCCACACCTCCCTGCAGGTGCAGCCTTTCACTTTCTGCACCCCCCAATGTGGTGCACAAGATCCAGCAGTGGCCTTGGTCTGGACACCAGTCCTTGGTAGTAACTCTAAGCATGGGGTGTTCTCACTGCTAGAAGCAGACACTGTCTGTGAGAACAGGCTGCTACCTTCAGCCAGTGCAGTTAGAAAAGTAAAATCACTGAACAGAATTAGTTCTGTTCTCACTCAAACCAGGACAGTATGTGATGTGGGAAGAGGAAAGAAACAGAGAAGAAAAGAAGCCTAAGTTGTAAGTAATATTTAAGAAAAAAATAAAATTCTTAATTCCCATACAAAGCTTGTTTCGTTCCCACGTGGATTTGAATGGAAGTTCGGAGAATAAGGGGCTGGATGTGCTGCTATTCAGGAAGTTGTACAGGTGTTTAGGCCACTGGCAGAGTGCTAATGGGGGTTTTCTTACCGAGGCAATAGGGCTAGCGCAGGACTGCAGTGTAAACATGTAGACAACAGGGCCTTCAGAGTTTGATCGGGCCCAGTGTGACTGAGTTGGAAACCTCTGAGGTCTTTTAACAACTCTACAAAATCATGTCCCTCTGTCAGACTGGGATGTGTCAGGGCCTTTTCAGGTAATGAGCTCAACTGAGTTGACAGCTGCCCCACATTGTTCCTGACTTCAGTTATCTAACTCAGCCTATAGCGTCATATATTAAATAGAAAAATACAGATGCTTTTAGAGGATAATTTGCTGTGTGTACTTGAGACAAGTTAAAGCATTGTCCTTATTTTCAAAGGGATCTTCCAGCCCTACAACTTCAGCTGAGAGCTTTGGACATGATGTAGATCAGGGCTCGGCATCTCTGCTGGATGTTTGGGATCATAAAATACTTTGAAAAACCATTCTCATGTGTCTGTTGCCTGAGACTGGTATTTGTCTGGATCTCTGCTTTGTTGACCAGTCTTCCTCAAGTTGGCTAGTTACCAATCTCCACAGAAGAGGTCACCTTTTGGTTTTATTTTTTTTTTTAAATCCCTGTATGGTGACTTAGGAGGGAAATTAAGCATAATATTTTACACATATTCAAGTAAGACTAATGTGGATGGGAAAGATTGATATAAGAAGATTGTTTGGTTAATGGAAAAGAAGATTCACTCTGGGATATATATATTTATTTAAGTATATAATTTTGCCAATAAGTTGAGGTTCTCCGTTATTTAGAAAGTTATGACTTTATGAATGGAAATTTGTCCCACATGAGATTGTTTGCGCTCCGAGATGCACACAAGCAGTTTAATGCCTTTGTGTTGTGTACCAGAACTAAAACTTTTTTTTTGCCTTTGTAGTTGCAGAAAGATACATTGTCCTGTGTTGTTACCGTCATCTGAGCATCATTTTAGAAAACTTGTTATGGTTTATTTTAACAAGCTGAATGATGTATTTTGCCTAACTTTTTCATTATGTTAAAACATTTGCTTATGTTTTATTCACAGTTTTATCTTAATGGGCAGCTGAAGGATCTAACGTATTATATATTGTACCATCATGGTGTACGTATCAACTTCCAATCAGTTTGAGTGTTCATTTCAATATCTTCTGCATTTTTCATTAAAATTATTCATAACTGAAGAGAAAAGTACAAGGTAGACGGAGTTTGCTTATGTTCCTGATATACCAGTTTATGCAGAATATGTGCTGCTCTGTATTTATCCAACTGGAATTAACAGAACTTTATAGAAATAGTTACATCTTAATAAAAGTAGTAGCATCCATGGCATCTGTTCACACCTCCTGTGCACATGAGCACAAGCAGGAAATGAAGGCCTTTACTTTAACAGGTGTCCACTACCCCATCATGGCAAGTTATACAGAGACGTGTCTGCATTTACTTTGTGGGTGTAACATGACACATATCTTAATGCCTAGGCTATCTCAACAACATTTCCATCAGTAGTGTTAAACTTGGCATCTCTGATGACTCTATCTCTACTGGAGCCAGGTAGGCTCCTAGATGTGTCTGAAGCTCTGCCCCTGAAATGAATAATTTGTAAATACCAAAAACCTCTGTGGTCTTGTCACCTTCTTCCCTTGTGAAGGAAGGGACTCCTGTTACTTTGATACCTGATCCAGTGTCAGTGGAAATCACTGCCTTCTTTCTGCAAAGCAGTCCCTGATGGCTTATAGAAAACTGTGGATTGATCACTGGTCACTAAACGAGCTGGAATTATATTCCCGTATTCCACACCCATTTGTAATACCCCTTTAAGTACAGATGCGTAGTTGGGCTGAGGATATAATATATCAATTGCTTGTATTTTATGTAGAATATGGAAGGTATTTTTGAAATCAGGAAAGCGTATCCTCCTTTTGGTAAATCTTTTCAGCTCAGCTCTGAGCTAGAGCCCTATCCTTAACCACGTGGCCTCTGCCTATTGAAATACAAGTTTTTAAGTATTCAAGCTCTTCTGGAGTCTAGACTTGGGAGGGAAGTCAGAAGAGGAGACAGGTAGGTGCTGCATTCTGAGTGCTGTGAAAAGATTTTCTGAAGCTGCTGAAGTGGCTGGTCTTGCATAGTTGCATTTTAAAATAAGCACTATGATTATGCAAATCTGACAGCTCTGCCTACAAGCAACTAGTAACCAATCTGAATTCAGTTACTTGCCCAGTTCACTAGTACTAAGGCGTAACCATGGGGTATGACACAAATGTGCTTCTCCACTAAAGATGATGTGATCTGCTGACCTGGGGAAGGTGGTCTTGTAAACAGCTGCTTGCATATGGCATCTTTATGCTCTGGTTGCTGAGGAATTCGACCCGAGTACAAAAACTCATACCCTCTGCAAGCAAAGGATTTATATACAGCAAAACATATATGTAATGTATGTACTATGTGAGTGAGTTTGTATGTGTGCAGGGCAAGAGCAGGAGGGGAGGTGGTGGTCAGGGATTTGGTTGTGACTTCCTGCCTATGTGCTTTGCACCAGTCCCTCCATAGCCCTTAGGCATCTCTAAAGTGTCCCTGCTTCCCACAGTGAGTCTCCATCTGTGTTAGGGAGCGCTTATACTGGGAGAGGTTGAGCGGTGCTGCAAAGGGTTTCATTTCAGAGTAAGTGTGTTTCCTTTGCTCCCATGCAGCAGCTTCTAGAAACTCAGGCTCAAGCCCAACACCAGTTCTGTTGGTCAGTCTGGCTGCTTAGGGAGAAGCTGTCTAAAAAGTTATTTGTGTTTTCACTGTGGGCATATATAAATAATTTATTTCTTCATTTATGTAATTTACAGTGTGATTCTGTTCCATTGTTGCCGTTGATTCCTAAAGGCATTATAAATCCTTTTTTTTTTTTTTTTTTAATGAAAAGACAATTTGAAAGAAAGTAGTGAGAACAGATCAAAAAGTTAAATGAACTTATTCAAAGCTGTGCCTCTTTTCTTTTGAAATTCTTCAAATGGCAGCATCAACAGCAGTTTCTGCATCATGTTCTGAGTTCACAAAGCTTGGAGCAGTTCACAAGCTAGTGCAGTTGTTGGTATCTACCTTTCAGTTAGAGCACACTGATTGGCATATTCTGAAGAGCTTTCCTTAAGGGCAGTATTAAAATGACAAGCCACAGTGATGTGGTACCTCTCTGTACCCTCTACTAAACTGTACTTTTACCTGCCCTATTTGGTGTTGGTAGAAGATACAGTTGTGGAATTCACTTTCTGTTCAGCACATTGGTTCATTTTCTGGGGGACTACCTGTAACTGTCAGGATGTAGAATAACTCCATCTTTGACTACCACCAGTTAAGCAAGACTGTCACAGATAGCTGGGCAGTTGTCCTTCCCAGTGGTGTGTCCTGTCTCTTGGCCCCCAAGGTAACCCATCTGGAAGTCATCCCCAGTGTTCTCTGGGAACCTGTAGAAAAGCATTTTACTAGCAAAAGGCAAAGGTGGAACTGAGCAATGGACTGTAGCTAGCTAGGTATAACTTTCAAGACATTTTTCTAAGGTTGTAATCAGAGTATCTTATATAGGCATCTATAGTATTCGATTCCTTCACAAGTTGAATAATTGTATTTTCTCCTTTAATTACATCACCACTTCTTCTGGACCTTACCATGGTATCTCTGAAATTGCAATCATTTCTCATTCATTAATCACTAGCTTAATGCTTAGCATTTGCAACCATCTCATCAGTTGAGTTTTCCATTAGCCCATGAGGAATTATCAGTTCTGGGTGATCAGATCTGGGTGATCTGAGTCTGTAACGTGTTCTTCTGTCATCTTTGGATTTATATGAACCCAGCAATCATTTCTGATGCTGAGGCTAATGTTCTGATGCTCAGACTGTAGGAAAAATAATGCAGATGTTATTCAGAAACAGACTGCTGCCTAGAACTTTGAAGCACAGGTGCAAGCCTGAGGTGCTCTACCTCCACACCTGAGAGAAAAGATCCCCCCAAGAGCAGAGGTATGTGCACCAAGCACCTCATGGTGCAGCAAATTAAAGAAGAGCCTCAATCTGTGTGTAAGTAAATGCAGTACTTTCCTGTAGTGCCGAGGAAGCCTCTCTCAAAAGAGATTTCCTTTGGCCAGGCAGTAGCAGACGGTATGTTCTGGAGGGTGATTGTGGATGGCTTCCTTTTTCTTACGCAAGACTCTCAAAAGTTAAAACATCCCATAGTGAAATATTGCTGAGAAGTTGGGAAAGAAAGGTTTTCTGTATTACATTTTTATAATCTAAGCAAAGAAAACATCTTCAAGGAGAACGAGTGAGTTTTGGATACCTGCAGTCCTAGTTTTTCCTACCCCTCGATTTAATTTGAAACCACCAGCACTTTGAAGCTGTTAAACATCAAAATTCTGAACACTAAAGACTGCTGTTTTTCTACCACTATGAAAAGATTAAAAAGATGTTGAGAGGAAAACATGTCTCATGACAGTGGGTGCACAATCAAAGTTTCTGAGTAGGGCAGCCTGAGGAGAACAGCCAACGCTTTTTAACAGTTATGAGAAAGTGTATGTTGTTTGATGTTCCTATCTGATATCTTCCTGTCTACTTTTTCTGGAATATCAGAACGTCTAGATATGCTTAAAGAAGGCCTAATACAAGTTTTGCACACTCAGCACACAGTACCCGCATAAAAGATAGAAGTACACAAACTTTCAAGTCATCCAAGCAAAAAACAAAGGGCTTAGGGGGTTCTTCCACTTACTCTTCCAGTTTGATCTTAAGCACTTTCTTTAATCTCTGGTTTTCCTCTCTGTAAAATACCTCCATGTTTTTCTTCTTGTGCATTTAAGGACCTCTTTTCAAATGCCAGCCACTGACTATTCTGTTCTTGAGGTAGAATATATTTTCCATGCCTTGCATAAGGACCTTTGCTAAAAAATAAGGCCCCCTGCAGAGTTTATAGTTTTTTAACGACCTTGGAGCTGCTCAGTGCTGCCCTATTGTCTGTGTCCAGCTCTCAGGAATGTTTTTGCTGGTTTCCATAATTCTGGAGGAGAAATGTGTTTTTTAAAGAAGTATATGATTTTTACAAAGCTTTTGGTGGAGAGGAAGCACACATATTAATTCCAGTTATTATGACTGTTGGTACTCAGTATTGATATCCAATTTACTGTTATTTAGATTAATTTGCTTTTATATAGCATTCTAAACCATTGGCTAAAGGCTGTTTTAGAACAACTGATTATACTGGTTAAGTTGCAGATAGAAATGCGTTCTGTTTATAAAAATTTTGGAAAGCTTTTTCAAAATGGTTTCTGTTTAACTCACCCAACATACAGGAAAATTGTCCAAATACTGATTTTAGAAGTGCATGAGTTTAACCTCAAAAAGGCCAAATGTAGTGTATTCTGTCGTATGAATCTTCTCGTTGACCTATATGCCTGTTTTCCTTGAAGCTAAACTCACTGAATTGTGGTCAAGTTATAGGTCCAATTAGAAGAACCACTGAACATATGCAATAAATTCAGCTTGAAAGGCTGCATGCACAATCTGCCTTGGGTTGGGAAGCCAAGAGATGCTGTGACCAAACCAAATCCGCAGGGAAGCTGTTCAAAATCATAGCCCTTTGTTCCCAACATCAAATCTGCCCCTTTCTCCTTGTTTACTACCAAATGCAAATGAGCACGCAAAGCTGGTGCACTTCTGAAACAAGTCAGCTTGAAGGAAGATGAGGAAAAAGGAATGAAAGCATTAGAAGAAAGGGCCCTGACGTTGAAATGGGAGCAGTGATTATAGAAAGGGGAGATACAGGAGGAGCAGCTGGGGCAGCTGACCCAGAAGTTTTGTTTTATTTTGGATGTAACTAGCTGCTAGGAGATGAACCCCTCATTCTGAGGAGCTCCTTATTAGCCTGCAGTGTTTTGCCCAGGCTGAGTCAGTAGATAAAGCCTGGGAGGAGAGGACTGGAACAAAGCCGGCAAAAATTCCGTCTCTGCTGGGGACTGGGCTCCAAACCCTGCCACGTTCAGCGAGGCCTGCAGTTCCTTTCAGGACAGTGCAGATAGGCTCTCTGAACAGTAAAGGTGATGTACGTGATAAGATGGCTGAGGGGCTGGCTGTCTTCCTTGAGAGCATCAGTGTGCTGCAAGCGAGCAAATGCAGTGCTTCCTGCAGGGCTGCTGCTCTGTGATTGCATCGCTGCCGTGGGACTGCAGTTGTCGTTGCGAACCCCTCCTCCCCAGGCAGAGATGCTGGCTCACGAGGGGGAGAAATTCAGGCATCGCAGTAGGCAAAAAGATAAAAACCCCCTGGCTTTATATAGCAGGCTGAGAAATTTAATTGGTTGGAGGACATTCAAGAGATTGCATCTGATTAAATCCTTGAAGAGATAAGAACTCTTATCCATTACCTGGGTGCGTGAATTTATACTGTAATTATATAGCTTAGCACTTTGTCAAGGTCCATGTACAAAGAAGTAACCACAAATTAATTAGGGCTTGTCAGTTTTAAGATATTTCTGGAACAAAATTGAGCAATTCATTTACGCCTACAAAATAGCAATTGTTCCCTAAAGTAGCAGTCTGATAACCAAAATATATTTTTCTTAATTCTTAAAGTTTTGGGGGTGAACCCAAAATTCAGCTTGTCTTTCCGTGTTTCTTTTTCCTTTGCAGTAAAATTTTCTCACATTTCCCTGACAAGTCAGGATCTCTGTCCTAGTTTTCACAAGACATGCTCTCTGCTTGCCTGTTTCTTAGAAAATAGCTGTCTGAAAGAGTTGCCTAAAAAGGAGCAAAGGTAATATCCCAGGAGGAAAATCAAGTCACAGATTATATTCACATTCCAACTACACAATATATGAAGGGAAGAGTGAGAAAATATATGAAGAGGAAAAATAAAACTGTGGGAAAGCAGGGGGAGATCTTAGAAAACTAGCCAGCAAAATCCCTGCCAGAGGTTTGGGAGGTTTCGGAGTGGAGCTTTACAATACATTGGGTATTCTTGGGGGTCCAGTTTTGTCTGGTTTAGGTATTTAAAATAGCTGGTTTGGGTTTTCTTCAGAAACACACATGTTAACTAGCGGCAGTTGATTTTGTTAATATCAGTTATTTTATGCATCTGTTGTTCAGATGACTATTCAGTCCTTTGTCCCTTGGATAGTTTTGTTCATGCAAACGTAAATGAGGATGTGAGGTCTTCTTAAAATGAGTGCTGCCTGGAATCAGTTTTATTTCATGGGTAGCCAGTCACTGTGATTCAATAAGTGCAATTGTCTATAGTTCTTATATTTGGCAGTTACAGATGAGGGCTGCATAGCTGTAGGGAGGGTTTTCTAGCAGTACAATTTAGGTTTAATATGTAGCAACCATATTTTGAATATATCCTGCTGGCTGATGAAGTGACACTATTGGCTGCTCAGGGCAAGAGTGGTGGCAAGAGAGGACAAGGTCAGAGGTAACTTGGGGGGAACGTATTAACCAGCCTCAGAACGACAACGTGCACTTTCTGCAAATGGCTGAACCAGGATGTTTAATAGCAGAGCAGTGGTAATAATGCTGGATTTCAGGCTTCCTTCTGTAATGAGAAAAGGGCAGTTATGTTTTGTGGGATACTCTGTTGATGGCTGTCCTGGCACTGCATGCCAACAGTCCAATGAGGTCAATGGAGGAAAGCTGGTTCTTAAGCCTTGCATTGTTAATATGTTGCTGGTATTTTAGAGAACATTTTTCTTCCATTCTCATGTATTACAAACATTAAGATGCTGCATGTATTTTAAGTGTAGTTACATTGCACTTGGAATGACTTTAAAAAATGTTTAACCCATAGGCCGTGGCATTGTTGCCTTTCCTGAACGATGCTGCCAAATGCAATTCAAGTGAACTTGGGAGGGAGTCAAACGTCTTTTAGCAAGGCCTGAAAAATGAAGGAGACTCACCTACCCCATCAGAAAAAGGATATTAAATAAATCTTTCCTTCCAGAGAACTAAGGTCCTTTGCATTAAATCAAGGAAAGTTTCTTTTTACTTCAATTTTAAAAACCTCTAGCTGCAAAAGACATATTAGCTGTTGCAATTGAAGTGCATAGGGGAGAATGGTGCTCTGTGCTGGCCACAGATTTCAGTTTTCAGAGATCAAAATAGTTTGCAACTAGATAGGTTGATCAGGAAAGAAAAACTTTGGGCAGCTTCTGGGTATGAAGTCTTTATTTAATTTTTAATTCTGCTTTCAGACAGAAAACCAGGCAATACAAAGGTGCACTGTTGTTTCTCAGAGCTCACAAATGACTAAGCAAACTGTACTGTACCTTTTCTTCGGCTGTCATGGGGCTGGTTAGTCAAAAGTGCTCAACATTCTGGCACTGATCCAGAAAAGTACTTAAGTGTGCATTCAAGTTTAAGCCTATTCATAACTCATTTGAGTACAGATTGAGCAGCGTGCTTAAAGCTGAGTCCAGTCTTTAGCGATATGTTGAATTGGGGCCATGGTGCTCTCCCCATCAGGAGAGAGAGTTTTTAGAAGAACAGGTCAATCCTGAGATGCTATCAGTAAGCTCTGTGCAAACAAAGTTGGCTGTGAGCACCTGCAAGCTGGAGATGACGACATTTACTTTGTACAGTAGATTGAAATATTGGATATTCCAGTCAACTCCAAAAGTAGGCATTGCAAAGACATTTTCTTTATAGGTGTTTGGTTTTTTTCTAAATCAATATTCTATCAATATTTGTACCTCAGTAAGTAATAGTCAAACACTGACCAAAAAAACCCCAAAACTTTGAAGATGAGATCAATAAGGCAAGGAAGACCACCTAGCACTAAGTCACAGCTGATAATTGCATTCATATTATTGATTTAATCATGCTTATTAAGCAGCTAATTAACTCATTATATGGCTGCTGTTACAGAGGTATTAATCCAACGTCTAAAGTATAAGTATATAAATTCTTCTTTGGGCAGTATGTCACAAACCAGTGTGAATTTGGAACATACTGGCAAAAGCCTAGCAACTAATTCAGGGTAATTTTTTTAGATAAGAGTGTCTTCATTTGAAAAATACAGAGTTTTGCATGGTTAAAGTCACAAATTTAATTTAAACTCAGTAAAGTATTTCAGTCCATAACAAGCTAAACACGTTCTAAAAAGAAAAAAAAAAAACCCACAACAACAAAAAAAGAAAAAAAACCCAACCACCCAAACAAAAACCCTCAAAAAAACCCCACCACAAAACAACCCATAAAATCCTGATTTCAATTTTGAAAATGAAAAAAATCCATCACTTGAAAGCTTTGTTTTAGCATGTTCAACCAAAGGATGATATTTTTTTGTTTGTTTTGGAATTTTTTTTGCAAATGTTTTGGAAAGATGAAAATTCTGATGACAATGCCATTTGTATTCACCAAGGGATTTCTAAAATAATGTCTGTGTAATCTGGTGGGGTTTCCCCCAGATTCTTCTTATTGCTGTGAGAAAAGGGAGCCATTTCAATCGTGAACACTGCTCCCTTTGTGACAGCTCTCCATCATGACCCTATAGCAAATTCAGTCCTGTGAAATCTATTGAGGATCAGCTTACCCTAAGACTGCAAGGGAAATGAAATATGAGCTAATGGTGATGGCCGTTAAGCATCTACTGTTATTCTTGACACAACTGTCATTCTGGAGACCCAAATAAGCAGTATCAGCGTTATCCAGATGAGCATGTTCTTTGTGATATTGCACAAACGTGTCTCATCTTGGAAAGTGGAGTAAGTTAATTTACTAAAGTGTTTTCCTAACTCTAGGAGTGAAACATGACCATCTCCATTATCATTAATACAGGCATTTCATGCTGTGTGCTCTTTTAGTGACTCCTCCATTCAGTGTTTGCAGTGGTGTTAATACTAATTGCAAGTAACTGGACTGTCTGCTGAACTGGGAATGAATTAGGCAGCTGGACGTTTGAGACCCTTCACCTTCCCATGCCCTGCAGAAGAAGGCTTTGTACAGAGCTGGCTGTCAGGGTAAGGCCCGACGATAGAAAGAAATGCATCAGTTCTGTAGGCGTGTTGATTTACACATGTATGTTTACTTTTTTGAGAGATTGAACAATTTCTTGATGTTTTGAAACCTTTTAAAAACTAGTTCAGGTCAATGGATTCAAACTTAAGAAGACTATTTAAAATCCCAGCTATTATCTGTTTTAATTTCCTCTGCTGGAGAGTACCCCAAAACATTCATTATGTGGAGGGTATAATCTCTGAACAAATGACATGGTGGAATTAATGAACAATTAACTGTGATCATACGTTATAAACAGAGCTGATTACTATCCACACATGCCTGGGTTTTAGAAAGACTCTCTTTTGACTCAGCTTTGTGTTGTTGAGGTAGGACCACGCAACTCTCATTTTTTATTCATTGTGTGAGCATAACATCATTTCCTCTGAGGTAAGGCTACATCTCTTAGTTTTCATGGCAACCAGACAAAGAATTCATCTGTTCTTCAACTTCTATGTATGGGGAGGGTAGGCATGAGGAAAATAAGAGTTTTTCCTGGTGATTTTCTTCTTATCCAATTAGCTAGTCTGCTTTACACTACAGACTTTCTCCCGTATGTATCCTAGAGATTCTTCTCCAATATCCCATGTGGTGATTAAATGAGAGACTATTGTAAAGCTGGAAGAAGTGGAATATAGGTCCCCAGTAGCTCTGACTGCACAGTGGTGTATGCAGTGTGGAATGCAGTTACTGTGCTGTGCAATTTACTGTCTTCATTAAATCAGACAAGTGTCAGGTGAACCGTAGAAATTCCATCTGCATTCTCAGTGGGCTCCATGCATACTATTTACACTTTCTTCCTATTACTTTATTTAACTTCCACACGTATGTGTTTAATAAATGAATACCGTTATAAATTACGATGAATCTTTCAAAAACAATAACGTCAGCTCCTGTGATTGAGAATATTTTCAACCTTAAAGGGAAAATGCTTCTGACATTTTAAAATAGAAGCAGTTCCTGAGCTCTCCTAATGTCATTGGAGACAGGCGAGGATTTGTTTCAGAAGCTGCAGTGCAGCACCAGGCAATGACTGGACTTACAGCTTGATGATTTTGCATCACATAAAAGCACCAACTTCCCTCTTACTGCCTCAGTGCTCTGATCATCCTGAAAAGTGAGACAAGAGAAATGGTCTACTGTGTACTGATCTGCGTTGTAACAGCAGAAGCCTTTCATTATTTTATCACATCCCTTGATACCCTCAAGGGCAACGCATGTGAAACTAGGAAATTTTATTTGCAGAAAGCAACTGTGCAAAACGTCATTACATAAGGAGAGGTGAAGTTTGGCATGTGTACTCCCTATGTGTATTTATGCTTCTCAAAAGATGTGTACTTGAGAGATGCACAAATAGTAATTTATAGGACAGGTCTTTAGTCCAAGACCATTATGTCTGAATAATCTGTTTTGAAATGATAAGTTTTTCCTGAGGTAGGAACAACTTCAGGCAGATAGAACACTAAGTGGAGAAATGGTTTGTTTGAATTACACAGAGATATGTTCAGATGGTACTTTTAATATTCCTAGCATGCTTATCAGGTGTTCTCTGCCACTAGCATTCCATGCTGGTAGGGACTATGCACCCTATTTGTTAAATAATTGGTTTGGAGGGGTTTTAGCAAAATCCTCAGAATTCCAAGGTTGTTCACGTTCAGTGTTAAACGTTGGTTTAATGATTTTGTTTGTAGGATCATTATCTGATTCTCTTGTGTTCTTATCTTGCATTACTAACTACTTTGAGTAGTGCCCAGGTACAAAGATAAAGAAATAAGACTTAGGCAGATCAATCCACAGATTTTTCTGGCAGGACTTGTTCAATTACTAAGTGTTTTGCTCTTAGTATGTTCCATTTTAAACCATCATTTATCCCATCATCTGTGCCCTAATTCTGATGGCCGAGATACAAATTATGAAACTGTTTGTCTTTAGAATAAAATGCTTTTAACTAAGAATCTGAAAGTGGTTTTTGAATTATTAGGTACTAAAGGCTTTGGCCTATCTCCTCTTTGCAAGGTAAATGTGAAGTCTGAGAAATTTACCCCCACCTTGTATGGGCGTTCAGCAGTTACCGGACTGTAGATGCAAAGCCTTAGACTGAAGACTAGCAATGAGTGTAAATAGGCCAAAGCATCCCTGGGGGACAGTGTTCCTGTTTGAAGGTCACAAAGCACAGTCCCCAGCTGGATGTCATGAAAGGAAGACCTCAGAAATCTGGCTGTAGGTCGTGACGCTCTGGCTGCAGAGAGCTAGTGGGGTTCAGGTCACCGTGTTCCAGTGGGTGGGAGAAAACGTAACAGGTTTTGGGTGAAGGTGCAGGGAAGTGCAAGAGGACATGTACGGTAGGTAGCAGGCTTTCTCCTTCTTTGTGCCTTCAGCTTTCCATGGACTGAATCCTGAGGAGGAGAGTAGCTCCATAGGTCTGGAACATCCCCTTTTGCCTATTTGGTTGTAAAGCCACTCGGCTCTATTGGCTGCCCAGACTTGAGCAGAACTACAGTTTCTGACAGCAGTTGTAGAGGTGATAGCTTGCTATTAGAAAGGATTTGTTGTTACCTTTGGTATGAGAGTGAGGTTTTCTTTCTTCCATCTCACAGTATCAGGGAGTTTGAAAGTAGTAAGATTTGAAAGTTAAATGATCAAGAATGGCAGGCTTGTTCTTGGTTGGTGGCTGGGGTCTGGGTAACCACAGGCAACGGTCCAACTCTGCAGGGAATTGGGAGCTCCTTTTTCAATGGGATTATAATGGAATGTCCATAGAGGAAGATTCCTCCTCCTTTAGAGATGTCTGTTACACACTGATCACTAGGCAGAGACCCTTCTGCTGTCTCTTCACAAGGCAGCTCCAGAAACAATGTAGTTTTATCAGACCAGTGCTCCTTAGTGCTTTCCTAGAGCCCTGTGTTGCTATAATTAGGACACTGCTGTCCTAATGCACGTGTTCTCCTTCCAGGATCTAAACAACTGTCTTTTCAGGGCTTTTCATTGTTAACCATGGACACAATAGACTATTCAAAGCTGATGTGACTGTCCTTGATCCAGTTCTGCATGAAGACAGGAATATGCTCTTTGACTTCTACCAGTCAAAGTAATGTGAGAGATTTTACAACTGAACTAAATCTCCTGAATCAGCTCAAGGAGCACCTTGCTTGAGATGCAAGTTTTCAATTCCAATGTATAAACAGTATGATCAGTAATTGAAATAATATTTTTTTCAGGATAAAGTTAATAGAAATCATGGCTTGATTTGTTTTGCTTTTTGGAAAAAGCCAGATAGAGAGGGGATGTCTGGAAACCAAACTAAGAAAGCATTGGTCAATGCTGCTGAAGGAAACCTGAAACATTAGTTCCTCAGCCAGTGATGCAATTGCTTAATAACTGGAGGCATTGATTATTGAAAACAGAATACTGTGTGCTAATAAATGAAAATATAGATTCATTTACAACAATGCAGCTCATCTCTCTTCTGGCTTTCAGACAATATCTGTAACCATACTGTGAGCTACAACATGTTGATGACCCTAAAGAAGCATCAGGGCATTAAGGTGGATGAAAAGAAGTCAGACTTAGCTGTAGTCTCAGTATGATTTTGGAGCGTGGCCCAGTGTTTTTTGGACTACAGTCTGCTTAGACTCCCTGAGACACATGTCATTGAAAGCTGCAGGGCTTAACTGTTCTTTTTCCTCCATCTCACCACCCCCAGCATTTGCATATTAGTATTGCAGATCTTCAGCTCACCTTTGGAGGGACACCAGTGGTTTGGAAGCACAGCAGTGCTGGCCCAGTGGGAATCAGAGGCAGAGTAGAGTTCACAAGCATCCTTTTTTTGACCTGAAGTGTAACTTTAAGACTAAAATGCACGCGCAGTGTTTATACGGCTCGGCTCCTTCTGTTGAATAGAAGCAGAACCATCTTCCAGTCCCTGTCACTTAGCTGGATCACAGACTGTGCTGTATCCTCTTGTAGCTCCAGCTGTAAAAGCATTGAGGTGAAAAGAATACATTTTCAAAACCTAATCTCAGTGTCTTTGTTTAGCCTACAGGTTTCGTGGTTTTTCTCATTACTGAATTGTCATCTCTAAAACATCCTAGTTTCTCAATAACCTCACCTACTGACAAGACAATATTTGCCAATTAAAAGATGGTGCCTGGCATGTACGTTGTTGTTTTACTCATGGTAACAGGTAAAATCCTGGAAGAACAAACCATCTTTTTCTCCTGTTGTAACTGTATGTGAGTGATAAGTGTGGCTTCAGTTTGATTAGGAGCATGAGTGAAACCTCCATAGGCTCAGTTCACACATACTCTGCTTTCTCTCCAGTGCCATCAGGAACTCAAATTGCTACCCGTGCTGGTAAGAAAAAAAAACAACTGCAAAAGTTCCTTTTGTACCCAGCCTGTCACCTGGCTTATCTTCTCCCACATTTAGAAGGAAACAGAAGGAAAATATTGCTGAGCCAGTTCCCAGAACTTTACGGTTTGGCAGTGATTTGCTTTTAGCTATATGGTTCACTGCTGTTTTCTTGTTTCTATGCTGTGGTGGATTATGCAGGTGTCATAACTTTAAAGCCCAGTTATATTTGTTTCCACAAACTTGATAGCAAAATTCATCCCAGAAGTGACTGTGAAAAAGCAAAATAGTATGAGTTTTGAAAATCTGACCTAAAAGGTATGTTGCTGTTAAATTTTTGAGCTTTAACATGAAAATATTTTAGTTTGCTCTTAAGAACAAAATGTAAAAAAGCTGATTGATTGAAGTGTTCATGATGATAGGCTTTTGCTACACATGAAGTGTGAGTCACAGCATCAGTACCATCAAAGCGTTTGCTAAGGTACAAATATTATGCCTGAGAGGAAGCAAAGGCAGGTGTGATATGCGTGTTGACGGACTATGTGGTGAATGCTTACTAATAGGGGGTTTAAGTTCAAGAGAAAGCTACAGGCTTTGTAGAAGTAACTCTTCTCCCAACATGAGCCCTATTGCATCTGTCTGTAAAGACAGACATGGACTCTTTGGATTTGATCCTTCTTAGAAAACAAAGTGAATGCTACCAGTGGCTGACTTGTACCAATACCTTCTGCTTTCTTCTTCTTTTTGTCCACCATGCTGAACATATGTTGGTTTACTTTCTGTGTAACATTTGGCCATATGTTGAACAAGTCCTCCAGGAATGACTTGCAAAGTGCCAGAACACGCTCTGCTGTGGCAAATTTACAGGTAGACTAATGCTGTTCTCTTTTAATGATATTTGAACATAGTAGACATTTGAGTGCATCGGAAAATATACTCAGAAGGAGACACTGAGGTTTCTTAACTGTCAAACAAGAAAAGAAACAACCATGAGCAGGGGTTTAAAAATCCTCTCCTACATTAGGTCATTTTTATTAAAGGAGAGTTTAGACTTAAATTCTTTTTACCTTGTTCTTTGTGTGGTTATTTATCTGTTTGTTTGAAAAGAGCGCTAAGAGATTCAGGTCTTTTAATGGTTAATCTCTCATATCTCTTGATCCACATGTAAATGGTTCCACTATGTATAAAACGTCAAAGAAACGGACTATAGCCAGCAGGTCTATCCCATTTAATGCTTCAAAGAGAAAGAGTTAAGAGTTGTCCATGTAAGCCCACCAGCAAGCACATAAATGGTAAGAAAGAATCGGAATAGCCAAACGCAAAGATTTGTCATTATTTAGAATCAACTGGAATATGTGATTTGTTTGCAACCATATCCATATAACTTTGCTTATATAACAAGTATATTAGTTGCTTGCAGACGCATCCCTCTGTATGAAAAAGAATCAATACATTTCATCCCACTTGCAGCTTCTTTTGATACTGCACATCAACATTTTTGCAAAGGAACAAGTGATTCCTGGGTTCCTCTGAGAAGAAAAATGTGTAGGCTGGGTTTTCTTGCAGTATCATAAGGAAGCAACCTGCAAATGGAAACATTTGAGTGTATATATAGTGAAGCAGTAAAATCAGACATGTTTTTGTGGGTGAACAAATATAAACTACTGTAGACAACAGAAACTGAAAGCGATAGAAATTAATCCGGCAACCTCTCTGCACTGCTCCTGATCTGGCCAGGGCCAGTCTAGGTAATTATAAAAGAGAAAGGGTTTGCTTTCATTCATTTGTTAATTTATTCATTTTAGAATGAAAGTGGAAGGTTTGAAATTACATTGTACTGAAGTCCTTCTGTGGAAAATGTGTTATTTGTTGCCTGTGGCTTCTTGGGAGACTATGCAGAAGGTAGGAATAAGTAGCAGACCTTAGGAGACCATTTTGGCTGTAGAACTGTTGTGGGATTCAGCACATTACCATATGGTGGCTGTTTATTGTTTGATGGATTTTCTTTTTTTTTTTTTTTTTTTTTTAAACTGAATTACTAGAAATTTTCTTTACAGGGTTGAGTTTCACCTTGCTCTGTAATGTTGTTGTAGCGTGTGGAATATACCTGCAACAGTCAGTTCTCAATGTTTCAGTAAGCACAGGAGATACAAGACGAAACATAATATTTATACTCCTCTGGAGGGTTAGTCAGCCAGTTTTTAAAACAGTAATAGTAATTGCAAATAAGTAATAAAGCAGTAATAGTAATATGCACAAATATAACCTACAGTCTGTGGGAGTTTACATGTACATGTGTGCGCAGACAGAAGTTACTGGGTATGCTGGACATTTATCACAAAGCACCAATGAAAAGGCACAGCTATAGTGACACAGAAACAGTATTAACTATTTTTTGGTTACATTTTCCAGCATTTCTTCTACAGTGCTTTCTGCCCTGAGAAAAGGAATATCTCATCAGCACCTTAGTAAACATCAACTGCAGACCGCAGTTTTATTTTTCCATCATTAAACAATTGACAATGTGCTCAGTATTCCAGCCCAGCTGATCATGAGCTAAAGTGTGACTAAAAAGTAGATCATCTGGTGGATGCTCGTGTTCGATACTCCACAAAGGGCTCCTTTCTCCCCTCCAGTGTGCTCATGCAGCAATCAGTTGGAGCTGGGCGTGCTTCTTCAAGGCACGTTGCTGCATCTGAAGCACTTGCTCCATTTCATCACTGAAATTAGCACAGCAATAGAGACATCCAAGCCAAGCACAGCCACTTCTTGGCTCTTTGTATATCCAGCTGGTTGCAGTGTTAGGTTTAGTGGCTGGGCTTCTCTTTTATATTTTTGTGGCCTGCATATAGTCCTGGGTATGGGGTATCCAGTCAGCGTTCATGCTTTGCATGGTGGAAGATGACCGAGGGTGGTATTAGACATATCTCTTAACTATGAAGAGTCTTCCATAAAGAATATTTTTTTTTTCTTTTTTCATG
The DNA here is from genome assembly GCA_024336885.1 of Actenoides hombroni. Classification (NCBI taxonomy): domain Eukaryota; kingdom Metazoa; phylum Chordata; class Aves; order Coraciiformes; family Alcedinidae; genus Actenoides; species Actenoides hombroni. The sequence continues at coordinate 48,746,824 of WUAM01000323.1, read as the reverse complement.
ATATGATCCTGATTAGTAAAAACTGCTGTCTAGTAGACAAACACCCCCTGAGTAAGGTTCACAACTGTTGAAGGTGCAACTTTTCACATGCAGACTGTCTTGGAAGGGCTCATCCCTGGGGAGGACAGAAAGTACTACAGCTGCCATGTCCAGGCGGTGCTGAAGCCCCTAGATGTGATATACAAACAAGGAGCTTGGTTCTAGTTCTGAATGTATGTGGGCACGTGAGAAGGGAATGGAGACCAGCAGATCTTTCCCATGCTTCTATCAAGTACAGAATTGCAGAACTGAAATGAAATTGGACTGATGTCAGAGAGTTGAGAGGCTTCCCTCGGAAGGCTCCCGCTGCCAAATGTTTCCTTGCTTTTTCATGGCTGAAGTTGCTTTATACTATTAATTATTCAAGCCTTGTGTATTTTCTAAATGTGGCTTTGACTGTGCTGCGCCACAGGCCGCGTAGGTAACAGTGACATGTTACTGTGGTGGCTTTGTTCTGTGCTAAGGCAGGGCTGACCCCTGTTGGGCTCTCAGTTTAAATGCTTTTCTGGATCGCAGTGCCTGAAAGTCTAAGAGCTTTGTTTTTTCCTAGTACCTGACAGGGGTCCAGAAACTTGTGGCTCACACGCCCAACTCACCTGAAAGCTGTTGCATATGTTGTGTTGTGGGTGTCTGGGCTGCCAAAGACATTTGGAAATACTCAGCTCTCTGCAAAGGGTCAGCTCCTCACACACGTGTGGGAATTCGTTGCAGCACCTTTCCTAGCCACCCTTTTAGTAACAAAATGGACAGGGACTGCATTTGCACAGTGTTTGTGCGGCTAGCCTTGGATTGCCCATATGCCCAGCACTTGAACAGTCCACTGGAAAGCCTATACTGGAGCTTTCTGGTTGCATTGTAGACTATCAGTATATCTGCATGTCTTTTTATCTTGGCAGGCTCTTGTATTCCTAAAACCAACGGTGGAGTTAATGCCGACAGCCATACTAGGAGCACAGGAGCATCTAAAGAGATGAGATGGCCTTCAAAGCAAGGTTTATTCAGGTCCAGCCAGTTGAAATCAAAGGTGAAGATTGCACAAGTTTATTTGCAGAAGACAAGCCACCCTGCAAATGGCCAACTTATTGCATATTGATACGAATTCAGTCTGGAAGCAAAACTCAGGGACAGAATACTCAGTTATGAAGCATTTTTTTCTCTTAGTTGTCATTCTTTTTCACATGTACCTTCAGTATATTTTTTCCCATCCTCTGGCCTGAATTATTTGTTCAGTGTTATCTAATACTTATAGAAATGACCACAACTGGGAAAATTTTTCTTATTTAAATGTGTGATGGCTCACATATTTGCTTGTATGTGGCATACAAGCAGCCGTACCTTTACTGTAGCTGTGTGTTCCTGGATCAGTTCAATCCCTGCAGAAATCAGTGGGGGTTTTTTGTACTAACTGCAGTGGCTGGTCCTCAATATCTGGTTGTTATGGGCTACTAGAGCCTTAGCCTTATGTCTGGAGCCACAGAAGGCAGCATGTGGCATTGAGCATGTACAACCTGGAAACTGCTTCTTAGCACAAGGATGTAAAAAAAAACATTGGCAAAATGGAGTTAAGGCTTTCATAAGCTGAAAGGACTGAAGTGTGCACACACAGGTACACCTGCATGGGGGTGCTGGTGGCAAGAGGAACAGTGGCAGGTTGTTTGGCTCAGAAAGCTTCGATTGCCAGTCAGGAGGTTCGTGCAAAAATCTGAAAGGGTCCTTTTCTCCCAAAGTTAAACTTTGGCACACACGTACATGAATTCTAAACCAAACTGACTGATATACTTCGTAGGTGTAATTCTGGTATATTCTCCTTTTGATAAAGCAGCCTCTGACAGCACTGAAGTGAATAATTCTTTATTTGGCAATTATTTATGAACTGCAGATCTCATAAACACAGCAGATGCAGTTCCTGGATGGCAGCCATTAGTGCATCTGGGGACTTATTTACTAGTTGTTGAAAATGTTGGACTGGAAGGGAAAAAGAAAAGATGCTGCCACCTCTTTTTTTAAATTTCACCTAATTTCTGAGGTGCTCCACAGCATTCTTTCCCTGAGATTTGGCACACTAGCAACAAAATTTGACATCTCTCAAATATTCAATTTTCTTCCAAAATAATAGTCACCTAGGATATGTTGAGGGCCCTTATTCTTGGAGATATGTATCCAAAGACATTTAGGACATCACCCTCTTAATTTCTTTAAAGAAAACCAAGAAATCTTCACAAAAGGTTCTTAAAAAGATTTTCTTATTATGCCACATGTGACTAAATATTATAATGAATTTTTAGAGTAGCTGAAAAGTCAAATTGGATGTTTTGGATGCCCAAAGATTTTCTGTGACCTACATAAAACATATAAACCTAGGACAAGGAGGGGTGTCTTGTTCACCCTGCGTGTGAAGGCCACTGAGAGAGGCAGAGCAGCAAACAGTTGTCAAGTTTCTCTGCTGTTTCTGCCTTGGCTGCCTCGGTCACAGCCAAGTGTTGTGGTGCCAAGCACGATGCTTTCCTGTGTGGCATTAATACACCTGCTCACACAGGCTGGTGTGGGAGCTCCAGCTCATTTTACAGGCACCAAGAAATTACAGCCACGAGTGAAATTTTGAGGAGGGAAAAAAAAAATTGATCTGGGATATAATGGAACTTTTGCTGATTTTTGTGTTTCTGCAAACGCAAGTGTGCAAGTATTCCTGCTTGCAAAACTACATAGTACTATAATGGGGAGAAATGCTTGGTTTATGCTAAACTCGAGGATTTTATATCCATCATCTCAATGGCAAGAAAGGGTGCATGTTACACAGTTTGTCTAGTTCTCTTTGTTTTGTTTTTGTCCAAAGTTTGTCTCAGTGGTGTGGGGAGTATTTGATAATGTTTTCCGTCTTTCCCATTCTTATTCTTCCTGTCTTCTGTTCTTCCATTGTTCTTTCTTTAATGCTTTTCTTTTGAGAAGGAGAGTTGTAATAATATCCTTGTAATAAGGGTAGGCCAAAGGGATGGAATTTGGATTTGTCTTTGTTGTGATTTGTTGGTTTGGGTTTTGTTTGTTTGTTTTCTGTGTTTTGAGAGAGAGGAGTGATGATTTCAGACCATTAAAAATACAACACAGCATATGTCTCTTTGAGCTTAGTATTTTCTCTCACTGAAATTTAGAGATTCGATTTTAATATGGACTTATGTCTAGGGAAGAGCTTGTTCTGTATGATACAGAGCATTTTCTGCAGCGTGTGTTAGAATTCCAAGTGTGAATCTTTATGGCATTGGGATTGAATCCCTCTGGCTTCCCCAGGAGGCAATGTCAGTGACAGGGTTTACAATATCCACTTCTGTTCATAGAATATATTATTCTTTAATGGAAAAGCAAGTACCAAGGGTCATTTCTTTAGCTGCATATGATCTTATTCCCTCTACACACTAGCTGTATGTTATATTTTATATATAAAGTAAACCACTCTAAGACATATAGCAAAATATACACCAAGTCAAACGCTCATAGAAAAACACTTGTAATAGGCTTTTGAGAAGACCTCTGTTTGCATGGTAGGTTTTCACACTTTTTAAGTCTTTGGCATTTTCCATATTGAGGTGAGACAAAAGAAACAGTGCAACAAGTGACTGCAAACTTAGAAGCACAATTTGATAAAAATATTCCACTTGTGTGCTAATTGCTTCTTATCTTCATGATGGCTGGGAGCTTTAGTCACTATTTGAATATATTTAAAGAGACTTGAATATATTTGAAGAGACTTTTGGCTTCATTTTGGTTTTAAAACTAATTTTATTTTTTTTTTCATTTCTGCTATTGCCCTTTAAGCAGCTTATTTACCAATATTTATTTTACTAGTAATAATAGAGTTTGTAATTTTGAATATGAATTAATTTCCAGTCTTCAGAAATGTCTTGGGGCATATTAATGTACAGTGTGGATGTGAGTGTAAGTTTTGATAATTTTCTGCAGCTGTATCTTTCCAAGAAATACCTTAAAAGTTCTAGAGGGCCATTAGGGTTTGATGCAAGATAGCAGACATAGCAGTAACATATAGCTCTTGGGTACACGATTCTCTGTTATCTTTTGTGCAAGAACACAGTGTTAAGATGCAACCTTTCAAAGTGAATCATGTTCTTAAAAATAGGTTAATTGTTTTCCCAAAAAAATGGGTGGAAGTGGGGTAAGAAAAAAACCCAAAATGCTTTCTCTGCCAGTGGGTCTTTTTGCATTTCTGGTAATACTGCTTATGTATAGGCTTCCATGTGAGCCCTCAAGCTTGAGGAAAGTCATCGGAGAGGATACTACAGAACACATTTCTGGCCATTGTAAATAGCACAGTGTGTGCACCTCAGGGCATTTTGTAAGGTAACAGTTTGCTGTTAAGACATATACTTGTGTGCTGGCTGTATGTCTGTCAAAAGCAGCCTCTTTTCTTGTCATGTGAACTCTAGCCTTTCATTTCATCACAGTCTCAGAAGTTGAAGTCTCAAGTCCAGGTCTGCAAATACTCTGTAATGGAAACTTCTACTGATGTCTTCTTGCCATTACCCAGAATTCATACTCAGTCTGTAGATTAATGGCTCTCACTCACTCATCTGTGAACCATTAGAGGTCCGTAGAGTATTTGCTACTCAGGTGATCTTTCCCTTTCATTGCTGCTTTAAATGAAAATAAGTGGAAAATACCTGATTTCTGTAATTGCTACAGAGTGTGCTGGGTCACCTATAGAGAGCTAAGGGGTATCTGTGCAATGAAAAGAAGAGTCAAGCAGATTATTTCAAATGAGAGATTCATATGACTATGAGTTTGAAGAGGACAGATTGTGCTCTCTGTCTTCACCCACTCTGCAGCCACTGTACACAGATGGCCCCCTGTGTGAGAAGACAAACTTCAGTGAAAACTACCTTCAGCTTGCCTCCATGGGCAGGATCCTGCTGAAACACATGGGCCCTGGAGATGCAGACCTGGCAGCATGAGTAGTTCCTTCACAGAGCTGGGGAAAGCTGGGCTCCCAACTTCTGGTGTGTCCTCAGAGCAGCAGATGGTATTGATCTTCTGCACCTGTGTTAGGGAAAGCAAGAGCTGCACATTGGTCAGCACATTACTGAAATCTCTTGCTCCATAATAGCTCTTTTGGAGTCACTTGACTCAGTGGATTCGGGGCTTGAGCTGTGTCCCTCAGGTCAGTAGGTCCTACCTCCAAATGTGGGTCACTTGGCAGCTCTTCCTTTCTGCCAGTGTCACGAGGGATAACTCTGCAGCCACAAAATGGCTGCCATCAGCACCGTGCCTGCACTGTCAGTTGTAATTAGAATCTTGGGCCCAAAGAATCCCTTCTGGATTCAGACAGTGAAAGGACTTTCCATGTTTCTCCTCTCTGTGCTGAAGAGAATGTTGGCCCCTAGAAAGACACGGCTTCATCCCCCTGATTTGCCAAACGCTTTTGGCTTGCAGGCCACGTGAACTGGGAGTAGCCTTGAGTCTGGGGAGAACCAATTTAGACAAATCAAGGCTTGTCAGGCCCCAGTGGGATAATCCCTGGACCCAACAGTTTTCTTTTTTAAATTGGGGAATATACAGGGACTTTGGAATGGGTGACCTTCCATATGAAGAAGAAATGAAACATGTGGACTCCACGTACTCACGCAGTGATGCTGGTGATTTCCCTGTGATGCTTGTTAGCATTGGATGAAAAGGTCAGAAACAATGAGAGAATCATGCATTAGAGCTTGTGCACACAAGTAACCATCTCGGCCTCATGTCTGTCCATTTCTGGAGACTAAGAAAGGGCAGCTGCCTTGCATCAGCTGAGCTTGGTTTTAAATTAGGATTTTTTATGTGTGTTTGGGGTTGTGGGTTTTTTGTTGGTTTTTTTTTGTGGTTGTTATTTTTTGTTCTTTTTGGTTTTTGTTTTTTTGCTTGATCTTATTTTAGTCTCCAGTGTAGACAACCTGGCTGACTGATTGAACTGAGTTTTGCAGAGGCACAGCTCTAAAAAAAAAAAAAACAAGGGGGAAAAAAAAATAAATTAAGCACCTCTCACTTTTCGGTGGGTAAAAGATGCTCTAGTCTGCTGTGCGCTATGTTTTGGCAGGCTGTGTCCTATCTAAATCTCCGATCCTAATGTTTGCTGCTAGCTGGCTGCCTTAGCTGTGGCTGACACATGAGGCCTAGGGACTTACTGCCTTTTCTGTAGTCACCAATAGGCAACCTCCTCAGTCCAAAGTCATGTTGCTTTTATTCCTCACCCCATACATAATGTAGCATAGGAAAAAAATAAGGTTGTTTTCTTCTGCTCTTGCCTCATTGCTCACTGGTGAAAAGGGACCTCTTCAGTCAGACGGAGCTACAAGTGTCCTTTCCTGGAGGCAAGCATCATGAGGAAGTTCCATCCCAGAAACAGGGGACTGCATCCAGGAAGCTCTCTGGTGTCTGTAGGTGGTGCCTCTGGCAGCTGCTGTGCTGCTCTCTAGAGAAGGCTTTCTAAACACCAATCTCCCAGAGATATTTTGCCTCAAAACCTGATTTACTACATTAACTTAATTTTGAACAGGACACTTCTTTTACTGAAGACATAAGAAGAAAATACTTGCTGAAAAAACATTTTATAATTGTATGTAGTTTTATGCCTATTGATTGTGTGTTACGTGGGTTTACTGAAAGTTCTCCATCAATGTATTCCTATAAAAGTCAAGAAGCTAATATCTTACTGAAAAACTCTTGAAGTAAAGATGATTCAATTAGGCTGCTGCACATAGCTGAGTTTCTAAATTATTGATGTTGGCTTAAACTTGGTTATAATGCAGTAAAAGCTGCAATGTAGAAGACATATTCAGCTGTAGTCATTTTATGCTATTACTGTGCAGTAATTTTTATAAAAGGTGGGCAAACCAGATTTTTTAAGAGACTTGTTTTGTTTTATAGAGCACAAATACAGAAGAATAGGTTTATAAATTAAACATCCAGGAAGTAAATAGTAGGACTTGGGTAAGTCTGTCTGTACCTGTCTGTTGTTAAGCTTTAGGGAGATGGCTCCTGTCTTAACATCTTGCACATGCTTAGTTTTAATTTGCAACCTTAGGCCAGAATCTAAATCATCCATATTGCAGTTGCCCAAAAGAAAGTCCATTTGCAGCTCTTAAATTGCTGAAAGATATTTTTCCACTGTGGCTCTTAGAATAAACAAACAAAATAAAAACCCAACAAAACCCCAGAGTAATCGGGCAAGTTGAGTGACAGCAGTTCACGTACATAAGCTCCACAGATGAGGGCAGGAGGTCTGGTCACTCCCTACAGCACTATGGGATGGCTGCAGAAGTCTCTCTGGGGCCACATGATCCAAAACTATCTAGAATTTCAGTTTTTTAAAGCAGTGCTTTCAAACCCTGCGAACAGGCAACAGCTGTGGCACAGTGATGCTATGTATTACGAGAAGATAAGGAACAACTGAAGAAGAGTGCTCTGCACTAATCCAATCTAGAGGCGATATTAAAGCCATGGATCACAGTAGCAGAGCTTGTGTCCAAAAGCAAATGGCCACAATGTCCTCCACAAACAGATTAAAGAAGGTGTATTGTCTACTCTCTCTGTTATCAAGCATCTGGGACACTAATCAGAATCTCAGTTGTGCATTTTAGTAACGAAGGAGAGCTTTTACTAGAATCAGTGGCTGGGAAGGCAGAAGAATTAAGAGGGAAGGAAAGAGAATCGTTATTATATTTATTCAATTGTTGTCAAAAACTAAACCCCATCATGACTGATTTTTGTTTTCTAAGCGGACTATCTAAAATACTACTTCAAGAGAATATCCTATTTTAAACATAACCTGGGCAAGTTTACTATTTCCCATATGTTTTTTGTTGAAAACAGCTTGCAAAGTCTCACATGTTCTCTGAGTAAAGGCTTTGTGCCAAAGAGGAGATTAACCCATTAGCCATTTAACGGTTAAAAGTGACTGTTAAATAAAATCTACCCTATGAGGTACTTCAGTTCAGCACTCGTTATTTGCTGCTGTTAGGATGCTGGTAAAGCATAAATGGAGAAAAATGAGTGTTTTCTCAGGTCAGGTGTCGATCACACACACAGAAAAAATGAGGAAAGGGACTGCTTTGAATATCTTTGATGTTGAAAGTGAGGAGGTTAACCTAGCTGTCAGCTTTTACTAGAATTGGATTCATGGCATCTGAATTAAGACCCTCATGTCCCTCAGTAATCCATTAAAAGAGAATGATACCTCCAGAAGCTGACTGCGACACCTTCTCAGAGCAGCTCAGCCAACCTCTCTCCCTGCTGTTACTGACCTTCCTGAGAGACCTTAATTGAACTCCTGCAGTCACCCAGGATCAACTCGGGTCTTTCTGCCCGTGCCAGACCTTGCTCTTTCATGTATGTTAGTACTTAGCTTCCCCACGCCCAAAACATGGGAGCTTGTACCCATGAGGTCAAACCCTGTCCTCCCAGTGCATATTTTATGGCCGTACTGGTCTGAGAGGGAGTTTATCAGAATGCTGTGATTTATGCCTGTGGGTTTGTTGTTCAGTGTAACGGAAGCAAACACCACCTGTGCAGGAGGGCTCTAAGCTCTGGTTGACAGGCATGCTATTTAAACCACTGTCAGCTGACTGTAGTTTAGGGGGTGGGAAAAGAAAAAAAAAAAAAGCTGGAAATTCCACTTTGCGCTTTCCGCAGTGCATGCGTAAGGAAACTGAATCTCTCTCAGTTGTATTTTATTCTGCAGTTCTTGAGACCTTATTAATAAAACTGTACCAAAAGGAGAAGGAATGCTATTTCTGCATTTAATCCACAGAGGTTTTTCCATATTCTTCCCTGGCTTCTAAATATTGCAGAGTTTTAGAGGTGCTTTTCAAAAAATACCATGTACATCCTTCTCTAACGCTAGAAATGTAAGTCAGTTAGGGTTAGTATTCAGGTTTTTTGCTAATTGTTATAATTGAAATTACACAGCCGTAATTTCTGACCATGCTGGGTGTATTGAAGGTAGTCGGAGTGCTCTGAAAGTTGTAAAGCAATGGAAAATGTGAGTCAAACCTGTGAGTCTATTCACTTTCATTTTGCAGGCAGATGTGAGATTTCGAATGTACAGTGGCAGTGACCTGTTGCCATTATTTACATCTTTCCTCTGTGATTTTTATCATTAGCCATTATGTCACTGTATTTGTAATGAAAAAAGTGAATTTTTTTTTAATTTGAAGGACCCTGAAGGACGTTGCTAATTGAATAACTCCAAGCGTATATCCAATATTTTTATGTGCATGAAAAAAGTGTGATAAGAAACTGCTACAGTTGGCACTGAAAATGCCAAATGTTTAGCAGCAGATGCAGTCGAGAGCTGAGGTCAGCAGATAAAGATTACTGCTGTAGGTGATTGCCACTGCTTCAAGAATCGGGTTAGAGAGAACTTACTTCCCTGAGCTGCAGTTTGGGCATGGCATCCATTTACCACTTTAAGTCTGCAAAAAGCAAGCTGGGATCTTCAAAACGATAAGGTGCTACGGGGTATTGTGCTTCATCCAAGCTCTTTCTGATAATATCTAAGTGGAATAGCATAAAAACAAGGGGGAGCTTTTTGCTGTGAATTTACACAGTCGTACAGATGTGTTAGCATAGGAACAGGCTGCCAGACTGCTTGAGTCACCAGCCCTGGAGGCATTGAAAAGACATACATGTGGTTTAGTGGTGGACTTGACAGTGTTGGGCTAATGGTTGGACTCAATTATCTTAAAGGTCCTTTTCAAGCTGAATGATTTGATGCTAGAGAGGCACCTACTGTATTAATGTCCAAAGAGTTTATAAGTGGTAATTGCACTTGCACAATCTTTTTGCAAATAAATACCAACTGAACTCCGCAATCTTGCTGATATTTGAAGGCTGTATGTATTATCCTAGCAGTCCCACCCTCTTGGTGTTTTAATCATTCTTTTACAGTCCAGTGATTTTCCTGATAGCAGAGTTAATACTCTCATAAAGTATGGATTTATATGACAGACTAAATTAAGCAGCCAGGAGCAGCACATCCACTGGCATTATTGTCAGAAGCGGCAAAGCTGCTGCTCACCTCTTTTGCTTTTCTTGTAAGCTTCTAATAAGTGATATTTTTTCAGCCTTATAGGCATATGGTAAGATTAGATCAAGTGCTAAAGTAGTTGATAACAAAAATATGGAATGCCAGTTATTTACATTCCACTTGTATCTCCATTAAAAATCCTAATAATAAGGACAAGAACAATGAATTTTTGTTTTGGTCATACATGCTCATTTGATATTACACTTATTTAGAAGAACACTCTCTTGCCACTAATTTTAGGAAACAGGATGCGTGTTAGTAATGACCTGGTTTTCCATCCTGGAGCAGTCTGTCAGAGCTCCCAAGAGCATTCATTTCAGTTTAATATTCATAGATGAACGAGCTCTTGTAGGAGAGCTTTTCTGCTTTTTCTGTTTACATTTTAAATAAGCATGGAATTGTGTGGGAGCAAGAGAATTGTCTCTTGAATGCCTCTGGGTACAATAATATTAATAATAATAATATCGTAAGCAGTGCTAAAGAAATAAACAGATCACGGAAGTTTGCTGGTACCTTATACAGCTACAGGATTTTACAGAATACTTTTCCCTTCCTTTACAATACGTCTATTGTTCTTTTAATCGGCCTTCTCATTCAGTCTGTTGAATGTCATCTTCCATACCCCAAACACCATGTGAAGATGGAGGTTACCATTATGCATCCTCAACGTGGCTTCGTTTCACCAGACTGATATTGTACTAAGCCCTTGAGCTGGGCTTTTGTGATAAGTACCCTCTTCTAGGGAGAGAGACGTTTGCTCTGTAAATCAGAAATGACAATTTATAAAAGCACTGTGAGATAGAGAAGAGAGGGAAATGGAGTCCCTCTACCTTATGGAAGGATTGTAGTTCCTTGTTACAGCCTCAGGAATCTTGTTCGACAATTCTTTGCCAATGAATGTATCAGCTCTGCTGGCCATAGGGCTTAGTAGGTAGGAAGGTGGGGACAAGATGGTCTTAATGCTTTGGCTAGGAGAAAAGCTTCTTTCCACTTTTATTGTGGGTCTAGGGGAGGAGGAGAGGAATAGTTTTATTCATGTTTGTTCTTTGTTTTATGTCTGCGTCATTTTCTGAGAGGAGTTTGTAAACCCGCATCTGCAGGTTTTGTAGCTGCACAAGATGGTGCTTACAACTCCAGTCAAAATGGGAGTGTTTCCCCTCCTCTTAAGTTCTCTGCTGTTGAATATCGAGTGACATTCATTGTCACCGTGGAGAGTACCTGCATTCTGCAAACTCCATGGTATTTGTGAGACAGCGTGAAAAATCCAATTGAACTTAAAGTTCATGTACTACAGTACATTAGTAAAGTAGAGTTCCTGATGCATTCATTTTGCCTTTTGGTGTGTTTGACTCTCTAATTTATACATTCAAATCATTGACAATGGCTGGTAAGTACAAAAAACTTTCCTTAATAAATTATGTGGGAGTTGGGTCAAATTGTGTATTCAGATTCCTAAGTGCCTTTTTTTAACTTGAACAGAAGTGGCATGTATGCAAGTCTAAGTCTTTATTTATTAAAGGGAAAAAAAACCCATATTTTATTTAGTGGTTATACTGCCTTGCATCTCAGGAGCATGTTACTTTTTTATTCCACTTTCCTAAAGCCAGTAAAAACCTCGTGGAGGAAGTTCAGGACTTCCTTTGGGTTTAAATTCAGGATCAACACTCTTCGCTGCAGTTTTCAACAGCTATCTGTGTGTTCAAATGTATTGGACTGGGGAATGTTTGTATTTATAATAAGCATGAACTCTGTGTGTGTATGCACAGAGAATTGGTTGTCTAAACGTAGAAATGAGTCGTTGAAAGGATCTGTTAAGTTTCCTACCATTATAAAAAGCATAGATAAGTTATTGGAGAGATGGCTTCACCCAAAATAAGAATTGGATCAGTGATACATTTATAATGTATTTTGGATGTCTTAAAAAACCCCACATTAAAGCCCTGGCTCATCTGAGGTGGTCTCAGTGTGATTACAGCTCGTTAGCCACTGCCCTAGAGAGAGGAATTGGGAAATGTAGAAAAGTTATGAGACTTTTGGATTGCTCAGAGAAGGTATAGATACAGGATCGAAGGTTTGTCCTGCCAGTTCATGGGACATAGTTACATTTTCAGTTAATAAAATCCAGCATGCTGTTTGGATGCAATAATCAATCTGGAGAAAGCTCTGGGCTGCTATTTAAAATGCTGCATACTAAAATTATGTTAAAATACCAATGCCTGCTGAAGGGGGGGACAGGGGAGAGAATTAAGAAGTGCCATCTCTGTGTTATTTGTGAAGTTTTAATTGTTCGTGTCTTGCTCAGAAAATGAAAATAGGAAGCTCCTGTCTGTGAAACTATGAGGAATTTAATTGAGGTTACTGGGATGTGTTAAATGCTTGGTTTATCTTACTGTAGTATTTTAATTTATAAAATTCTAGGTTGTTTTTTTTGTTTGTTTGGGGTTTTGTGTGTTTTTGGTTTTGTTTTTTTTTATTTGTTCAGGGGTTTTGCTTGTTTGTTTGTTTTCAAGGGACAAGATAAAAGTATTCGGGTTTATGTGATTTTAACTGTGTGTTGTCAGCAAAACTTGATCTCCCAGAGTGCACGCTCCTGCTGCTACAAAAGAATGCCCCATGGGGTTCCTGCCCTGATGATGTCAGGAGGGTCCCCATCTCCAGAGGCAGGGCAGATGGGATGCTGAGTGCTGCCCTTCCCTGTTAGGGCTCCTCTTCAATCCCCAGCACAGTGAGTCACTGATGCAGCTTGAGTGGGGCCCCAGCTCCTTTAAGTGATTTTGTGTATTATTTTACTAAGGCAAATAGATAACTAAGGGAAAATGACAACTTTTTTTGTAAAAGTTAAATAGGATTTTCATCAATCAAAAAAGGCATAACTGTATCAGTGAGTTTTGAGCTCTGTAAAAGAAATAGATTTTTAATGGAAGAATATACTCAGTAACCTAAATATAGCAGCTGCTGACTCCTCCATCATGCAGCATGAACTCTAGCTAGGTTGTCCTGCTAAAGGCCTGCTTTTCCATGAAGCATCATATAGGTAATACAGATATAAGAAATACTACTGCTATACAGTAATTTTAGAAGCCCTGTGAAGGCAGGGAATCGGATAAGTAAGAACAGTTCACAGAGAGAAAGGAAATGTGACACCTAGCTACAAGAGGAGCTACAGCCATTGAAGGTTCTCCCAAGGGAAAGAAATGCTATGCTAGCTAAGCAAATTAGGATTAAAAAACCAACCCAGAACACGGCTACAAGTGTTGTTGTAATGACTGCATTATTCCTGCAGTCACTCCAAGGTGGTTTTGTACATCTGCTCAAGGTGTGTTGTGTGAAATCAGACATCAGAAGCTTCATGAAGCCATTTCACTGATGTAGCAGAAATTACAGCTATGCAAGCCAGGACAAAACCCAAAAATATTGTAACCTTGTATAGTTTGAAATATATTTTGGTAAGTATAGCATGACTACTAGATGCAAAGTGTGATGCATGTGAGTTATGGCAGTGCAAAAAGGGGCACATAGCTCCTGCATAAAGACCTTTAATAGTTGTGACTCTTGTATTTTGCCTTTAAAGGTAGGAAAAGGTACTCTGAATTTTTGAACAACTTTTAGGAGAGCTGCTTTACTATACAATTAAAGTTCTCTTGTAGATTAAAATACCTGCAGTATAGCCGGAAAGTATTGCACTAAAACTCAGTATAATCCACTACCAAATTGCTATACATCTTGAGAGATCAGCTCTATCTTTAGGAATTCAGCAGCCTACGGTTTTCTCCCGCTTTCCCATCCATAATTTCTAGGGAGCCATACAAGCATTGATGCAATCTCTGAAGCTGCCCTTTTACTCTTCCCTCCTAGTTCTAACCCAACTTCAGGAAACATCTGTTTTAAATGTGGCCAGCATCTCATGTGTGTAACACACGTAAAGGGACGCAAAATCAATAGCAGCATTTTAGGGACAGCGTTAATATTGGGCCAAGCTGCCAGCACTACAGTGAGAACAGAGACACATTTTAATACATCTGTGCTGACAAATATAAGTTGTGTTGTGAATGCAGTTAGCACAGCTGTTCTCATCCCTCAGCAACATGTCAGGAATGATCTTGATGAGATATTTTTTTATTCACTTTATTAATATTTCTCTGTTTTGGGAAAATTCTTGCATAACCCCAGTGCAGAAAAATGTTTACCCCTTCCTGGTGTAATACATCCTGAGGTTATTACATCTAACGTCTGAATGGTCTCCGTGTTCTTGGAAAATATTGTTCACAGCCTCAGTGCTGTTGCAATTACAAAGTAAAGGCAATAGGATTCTAGTGTTACTCCCCTACCTAAAATCTGAGGAGGAAAAGGTCGTGGAAGTTTCTGGTATTTGCTACCCAAACATTTCAGTGTGGAAATAGATCTGAGAGACAGTTTTGTACCTGATTAGAGTAATGACCTCTGAGAGGCAGGAATTATATATCATTGAATTATATATATTGTTTTATAGTTTGTTCACACCTTGATTTTACGCTACTGAATAGCTCAGAGTGAAAGCTGAGGAGCAGAAATCGTTCAGGTTTTGCTGTGACTGTGTAGAACAGGGACAATGCACGTAAGATTGTGTAGCTTATGGTGCTTTCTACTTGGTGCATGTTTTCTTTGAAAGTAATAGTGCCTTGCAGAAGAAAGTTAATAAGGAGGAACTTACTGACCAGAGAACTTACTGGTGGTTAAAACTAGATTTTGCTCATTTCCCATGACAAACACAGGTTAGTATTTTAACTGGGAACACCATTATGTAGCTGTGAATGATTACTCTAGAGCAGGCTTTTTATCCTTGGTGACTAATTTGTGTGTGTCCTAACAATCAGGCTATGCTAATACTGAGGCCGGGGATAACTTTTGAGTGATGCTGAAATGAACCACAGTTATAATCACTCATTTTTCTTTGGGTTCATTGCATGGTAACATGTTATTTGTACATCGCTGTAACGATTATGAGAGATTTTTAGCTTGCAGTTTTCCTTAAAAGTCCTTCCAAAGTGTGATTTGAAGTAATTTTAGAGTATTTTGAAATGCTGACTCTTAAAGGCTGATAAGTCCAGCAGTCCAGACAGTGCCTTGGAGAGAACAGCAGGTTGTGGCCCCATGTGAGCAGCATGTTCTCCCATACAGGGTCTGTAGGCAGGGCTCAGAGTGATTTTACATGTCCAGGGGCTTGTGTTCAGTGGCATCTTGTTTTAACCTCCCACTGACTCTGATGCTGAGTGCAGTTTGCCTGCAGAGGAGCCCTAATGCTCCTGAGTGTCACAGAATCTTTAGAAATAGGGTTACGTGAGCTTTTGAGAACTCCCTTTGCTTACCTTCATCTATAATTGTCTTTGCTAATCTTTTCCTGACAACTTCTTTCTTTTGTTCTAGTTTCTGTTCAGTGCTCTTAAGCTCTGCAGGTATTAGAAATCCCATCACTTCATAGACAAGCTTGTGTCCTGTTATTTTTCTCATGAAAGCTTGAATTGTGTCTGCAGACATTTTTACAGTGTAATAATTTGACTGTAGTCTGTACACTGGATTAAGGAACAGGCTAACAGTTGTTTAAAAGCCTTTGACCATAATAATGCTCCTTGTGGAGATGGTCAATTGTCAGGTATTCTGGACAACTCCTGCTTTTGCTCTTGGAACATATTTCATGACAGAAAATTCTTCTGTGTAGAAACCATGCCTGAACATTTTGAAACCATCTGGTAGTTCTGTGGCTTCTTATTGCAGTTATGTTCAGAATGAGCCTAAAAGATAGACAACAGAAAGGGAGTCTTTGGAAGGGCTTATTTGCCAGCAGTCACATTTCTGGTGCTTAAATCATCTTTAGGATTAAATACTTTGCTGTTGTCACCATGAATCTTAATGACATAATTCTTTACTCCTGGCAATCCTGGAATATTGAAAATTGTTAGAAAGAGGATCCGGACCAAGCACCAACTTTTTGTCACGTGGTTACCATGTCCAAATAGACACTATATAGCATTCCTCTGATACTTTCAACTAGCTTCTTGGTAGATCTGTTAAACACTGAACAAGTTCTTTCTGAACTGTTCATTATTTTCCTGTGCTGTTGTGCAATAATAAGGTTAACACGTGATTATTTTTTTTCTTCCCCTTCTATTTGTTTACATACCTTGCACCTATCATCATCAGCAGCCATGACCATCATCAGCCAATAATTTCTCTAGCCTGCTAGCATTATTTTCTGTTAAAATATAGAATTTTTATGTTTAACAAAAATGCTGAGCTCTGCCGTTCAGACCCAAGGAATCTCTACTTTCTGGAATCCTGTGCTTCAGAGAAGCATGTCAAAGGAGTAAGGCAGTTGCTGTTTTCAATTGGTACAAAATCCCAATTTTCAGCATGACTTGGAACAAGATGCATGGCGTGCAACAAGCCATCTGATTAATCAGCAGAGAATTTGCAAACATCAGCAATGCCTTCAGATGATATAGGAAGATCTGGTATTGTGTCTCCTTGTGCTTTCCATATATAGTTCTTTGTCCTTGCTCTTCCCCTCATCTTCGTGAGAGTTCACGCGAGGTCTGTAGTTTGACTAAACACAGGGCTGCCTGAAGTCTCTGGCTTTTGGTTTTTCCCTTCCTAATTGGCTTTTATGAGCAGTTTTTCAAGCCTGATAGTGTCAGGTCAGTTTGCTCAGGAGATGATCATGTGATTTTCATCATGATGCTTATATAAATGCTTCTTCCAGCTTGCAGCTTTATTACCTCGGTGTTTTCCAAAGGTGCTATCCATAGCAAATCAATTATATGAGTGTCTACTAGGTGATCAATGGGAGAGAAGGAAGTCTTAATAAAGCAAAGGGCTTTTAGATTGCTTAACCGAAGCTGCTTTTTGCAGTGCTTACAGAATGGTATAATGAAACTCTGCTGCTCTCTTTTTTTTTTCTTTTTTTTTTTTCTTTTTTTAATCATTTGAAGGTTGTAGAGTGATCTTGATTGCAAGAAGTTGCCTTTATAAGTATTATCTGAACCTTCATTTTCACACTGAAACTGGTTATGGGATTTCTGTGATGTGTTTTTTCAAAATTACCTTTCTCTAGTATACCAGTGAAGATGCACCTTTTCCTTTTCCATGCAGAGGCAATGTATATTGAAGAAGGAAGAGAAATTGCTGAATTCTCACTGGTGAAACCCTTGAATGACATATGGTCCATTTTAGAGAGGAAGTTTGGCTTTACCTAACAGTCTGTATTCCACTTGGTCACCGTTGTTCTTATTCCCAGGGAACAAGGGTATTCTCAGGAAAAATCTGCTGATATTTTAACCCCAGGGTTGCTGGAAGCTAAAGGAGCTTTAGAACTTGGGTTTGAAAGCCACAACTATTGGATGAAAATGAAACAAAAAGTGCTCTTTCAGAAAGCTTGAGGTGATGAGCAGGGTGGACTGGAAATGTGTCATCTACTCCGATAGCTCAAGGGAACAACTCAAGGTTAAAAAATGGATTATTAAGTGGTATGGTAGATAGCAATCCAAATGCTTTTGGCATACCACTCGTACCATACATGTATTGTTTATTGTAGCCCATAATCCCCAAAGCCCTTAGCCCTGCTGTTGAAAGCAGCCTGTACTGAGGAGGTGAAGTGCTGAGGGTAAGGTAATGGGAGCCATTATAGATCCTGGCAGAGTAAACACTGCTGAGCTTCAGTGTGTGTCCTTCCTGGGCATTCTGAATATCTGTAACACGCTGAATTTCACAGGTCACAGCAGGGCTGGCTTCAAGGCATGTTGTTTCCAAGTGTCTGGAGGCTTCTGAAAAATTACTGCAGGCTGTTCTTTAAAAGTGATCACATTTCAGTCTTTGAGGCTTGATCCCAGCTGCTGCCGAGGAAGAACAGAATGAGACCATGCACTTCCTGTCCACTCATTTGGAAAGCCTGGAAAGAGAAATTGAAAATCTCTTGTAGCACATCGCTGGGTTATTTGGCATGATGGCAGGTGAATATTCGTGTGAAAGATGGAAGAAAAAACCTAACTACAGTATTTACAAATTTTGTAGATACTTTCTGTTCAAGGGTAACAGAATGCACAGGAGCATAAAGTAGATTTTTTGGGGAGGGGAAAAAAAAAAATATATATCCTCATCTTACTGTGTGACGTCAACTTAATGTTTGGAGTATTGTTTTTCTACCATGCTTTTATAAGGTTGTGGGGTTTGTGTTTTTGTTTTGTTTTTTGGTTGGTTTTGTATTTGTTTGTTTTGGTTTTGGGTTTTTTTTTTGTTTTCTGTTTTTGTTTTGGTTCTTTTTTGTGTTGTTTTTGTTATTGTAGGTTTTTGTTTGTCTTGTGGGTTTTTTTGGTTTCGTTTTTGTTTTTTCCGTTGTTGTTTTTTGTATTATTCAAAGAGAATGTATGCTTCTGATCACAGATTTCTAATTCTGTACATGTTTTAGCAGATGATCAGAGCTGGCAGTATTTGAATAGCAGTACAACAAATATGTAAGATTTTCATGGTGCATGATGGTTGAACAGGCAGATTAAAAAAAAGGTCACACACAAATTGTGCTGATTGTTTTATAACTAGGAAAAGACTTTTTCCTGTGACTGTATATTCTCAGTATCCACGATATTAACAGTTAAAGTATAAATGAGTAAATGCACAGTTTCTCTTGGTAATAGGTTTTTTAAAGCCTGGTAGTTATCCAGAGAGATTGTGTAATGTGTTTGAGATGGGGTTTCTTAGATGGAAAGAAGAGAGAGGGGAGGCTCGGGCCAAGGAGCTTTTGCTGTGCCTCTCTTGCTGTGTGCAATAAGCATCTTTCCAGGCTTGGCACATGAACCTACAACCTATTGGTCTCGGAGAAGTGTTTCATGCCCATCTTGTTGCTGTATGTCGCCTTTGCAATGTCTTCACTTGAACTGCTGTTTTAAAGTCTCAGCTGAGGCTCACATTAGTTGTTATTTTAATGACCAGAACAGAATTTTAGATAATTATATTAAATATCTCTGATAATACCACTGCTTTCTGTGATATAAGAAGCGTCTAAAACTGAGGGCTCTTTGTAGGTGTACGATGTCTGAACACACATCTGTACTGATGCTATTTGTCAACATTTGTTCCCTAAAAAAGGGTAGTTGAAATACCACAGGCTATAAATGCCCTGCTCTGGTGGGCTTCGGCTGACTCTTCAGCTTTCCAAACTGTCTGAAATGTCATCCACTGCAGTTTGAGATAAAAAAAAAATTAAATTTCTATTTCTTCTTGCAAAATCTGGATCAGTAACACCGGATTATGGTTTAAACTGTTTCAGCTTCGCCATTCTTGGGAAGATATTTATGTTGTTTGTATCTCATGTCAAACCATGTTTTTCTTTCTGCTGAATTCTGCCATGTGTTGCTTTGTTTGCAAGTCGCTTCCAAGCCAGTAATCATAAGCACTCCATCTGGCTGGGGAGCAGTAGTGATAATGTAAAAAGACGTTTCCACTATTCTGTTTAAAAGAATCCTCCATCTGTACCAAATCTGTCATTTTAATGAGATTGTAAAGGGTTTTTTTGTCTTTTTTTTTTGTCTTTTTTTTTTTTTTTTTCAAAGAAGGGAGGAGATAGCTTGCTGAGATTTATCTTTTTTCCTTGCATATCCACTCATTACGTGATTGTATCCACATCCCTTTCTCTAGCTAAGAATAAGTATAGGAATTTGCAGTACATGTAATTCAGGATGAAAAGTAACAAAAAGGATCCTGAAAATTTTACCCAAAGTCTATAACAAATTGATTTTCCCATTAGTATTGATCTTTTCTTTTATTACCTTTAATTAAGCGTATGCATGCGAGAAATCATCCTGGATGCTGTAAAACTGATCCACAAGGTTAAAAAAATATAGTGTCGCTGTGATTTATGATGTGAGCAAAAGTGTTCATAGCTGAATTGATGGATGTGAATGTGCTGAGGTGACTTTTTGGTGCTGGCAGATTTTGATTTTTCTTCGGTAATTCTTATCATTGTTCTTTTAAAATTAACAGAAAGATAATTGTACAACTTCTCTTATGGAAATGCCACAACCAAAACCAGGACAGTTTTGTGGAGGTTAATAGGCAATGGTCTTGGTCAGTCACCCGCTGGTCTCATCATACTAATGTGAACTCAAAAAGCTATAAGAGTCAGTGACTGGAAAAGCAAAGTAGCTGTAGCAGAAGAAATGAGCAGGCAGTGGAGGTGCAGTCTCAGAGGAGCTCCTGGAGGGAGCAGGCTGGCACCCCGACCATGCTGGCACCATCCAGGGCACCTGGGCTGCCTAGGGACCAACGGGCATGGGCTGCTGGTAAAGCATGAGCAGAGACTGTGTCGAATCTTTTAGTGTTGTTCCTGCTTTCCTAACAAGTACAAATTCAGCTGTCGGATTGCCGGTTCTGTGTCCCCAGTCACTACCTCACTGACAGGAGGTTGCAGTTCAGTGGCACCCAGTAGCTACAAAAAATACTAGTTGGCAAGTTTTGAATTTCATGAGATTCCCTTGAATCCTGTTATAGAAATCATCGTATTTCCTTTCTCCTCATTTTCAAGCACCTTTTTAAAGGCAGAAGAAGGGTATCTAGAAAGCTGGCTCTTATTCAGAGCCCACCCCTCTTCAATCAGAAATAAAAATTCAATCAGTAGATAGTAACCCTGTGATCTGGGTTTCTAGAAATGGTTTATTTCTTTCTGCTGTTTTGAAATCATAGTTCTCAGTCCTCCAAACAAACAGTAAGGCTAAATCAAAATTCAGCTTGAGAAATTAGGTACTTCAGGATACTGTGAGCTGTTATGACAGCTTGCAATAATAACATTGCTGAGGTAGCCGTGGTGCAGATGACTGAAATACTTGCAACAGGGAGCTCTGTGCAGATATGTCAGGGGGGGTAAATTAATTTCAACTGCCTCGGTCATTGTCTTGTATTTAAATGACAGTGGAAGTCTCCTCCACCCCTGCAGACAGCTGGTAGCTTCTCTGTATTTAGTCAGTGACAGAAGTGGGTCTTAGTCATAGATACTAATGCCACAAGCAAATATGTGCAGAAGCAGAGAGTAACAGTTAAGAGAGTGGATTGCCAGTGACATTAATGACATTATTCCAAGCCTGATCACTTGAGGGTGTGGCCTACGTTATTTATTTAGTGATGCACTGGGGCCTTCAATCTTGCATCTTCTGAAAGATTTTACATAAGCAACAAGTTCTGTGTTGTAACAGAAGAGCACGGAGCTACTACCCAGTGGCTGGGCTCTAGTCAATGCAAACGTGGAGAAATGTCTCTTGAAAATTTCTAATTATCCTTACAGTATTTTACATGTGGATTATTTCCTTTCATGGACAAATGAGACACTGGGCATATCTTGTCTGACAAAAATGTTAGACCTTGATTAGGTATTTTCTTTCCCTCGTCTTACTCTTTGTAAGGATACCAGTGAGTACCCATGCAAAGCTTGTGTGTGTGAGGTGACACATGTAACAGGCAAGCACAGTGCAAGCTGTGCAGGTGCTTGTGGTCTATCAGAGACTTCAATATCCTCTTTCTTGGAAGGTGAACATTCTTTGAAACCAATCCTAATGTAATTAACTTCAGGGAAGGATGCAGAAAATTCCTGCTGCTAGCAATAGCTTCCATTGAACAGGAATCATGAGCCTCGCTCTGGGCTTTCCTCTGAAGCAAAATGATTTTGCTCTTCGTACTGCTTTTAATCACTCTAGTTTAGGAACTTGAAGTATATAGGGAGCAGCCTTTTAGTTCAGGAAAACAGCCTCTAGAATCAACGGCACAAATCTATCATAATTAGTCATCAGAAAATCTGAATAAATATAAAATTACCACGGAGTAGGAGACAGGCATATGTGGCATTCAAAACACACAGAGTGTAAAATGATGTTATTGTTGCCTTTAGAAATAGTTCAAAGTAGTCTGCATTCGAAAGAGCTGATAAGCAGAATGACAAAAGCTTGTTTCATGAGTGATTCCAAGCAGCAGTGGTTTTCTGATCAGCTGATGCTGCAGCTATTTTGGGTATTCCACAGATCATGATTACATACACGGGGAATGATTGGAGGCAGCAAATATGGTAAGTGAGCCAGGAATCCTGGGACATGCTCTGTTACTAACTTAATAGTCTTACAATCACTTGTCCTTTGCCATTTAAATTGTCAGGGGAAGTTTAACAAGTGACTGTGCCTAGTTCCTTTTTTTTTTTTTAAATAAATAAAGAAGAAAACCCAAACCACTTCCTGGGGGCTGTTATTTTTAGCAATGGTGCAGTGTCCAAAGTGTTAACTAATTGAGGCATCAAATTTCATATCTGGCCACAGAAAATGGCAGTGGAAGAGGGAGAATGCTTTCCAGAACAAGTAAGCGTTTGTGGATTCTGTAATAAGACTGAAAGCTACATATTGAGTTTCTTGTATTAGCGTTTGAAGTCTTTGATTGTATGAGACACTGGGTGCAGGAGTCTCAGCTTGTTTGGTGTGTTTTGCGTTCCGACGGTTGGATTGTGGGATAGGCTGAGGCTGCAGTCAAATGGTATATGATATTATTTGTTCTTTCTCTCTCTCTCTCTCTCTCTCTCCCCTTACCAATGGTCACATTCCATTGAGGACACTCTGTAGAAGATGCTGATTAAAATTGCAGAAACGTTTATTAATGTTTTGCTCTGTGCTCTGGGCCTTAAGTAACCCAAATATACGTAACAATTTTGAGCACCGAAATGGTTTAGTAAATCTCGCCTATTTTGGAAAATTGTAACTGAAATCTATGCTTTTAAGGTGTGTTTGTCAAACAACACATCTCTTCTACTGACAATCCAAAGATCAGTTGAATGTCAAAAGGAGCCTAGTGTGGTGCTAACAGTGACCTGGAAGGAGGCACCTGTATCACTCTTACTGTCAGGGGTAGTCCCACTGACCTACAAGGTGCTCCCTATGGGATTTCAAAATTCCTCCAGCGAGTAAGCTCCTGTGAAATGTCACCCCTGTCTGCTGTCAGCCAGGCTCTGAGGTTTTTCAATACCTTGAGTTATTTACATCAGTTAAAAATCACAAAGTTAAACCAGTTGTTCTTCAGGCTGCTCTACTGCAGAATTAAATACCGGCTTTCCAGGCAAGTGTGGTATCCTGTTATTAATATTGATGAGTGCCAGACTTTGTGGAAGCATCAATTAATGGCAGCATTTTTGTTAGAGATATGACCGATTGTAGCATCCAGCAGTTTAGTAACTAATTTCCATGTCAGCAACAACTTTGTGCTCTGAAAAAATTGAATGCAGTGAATTCTCTTAAACGTGTATACTGTTGTTTAATTGCTGTCAACACAGGACTACATTGTTGTTCCCTGCTAATAACCTTTTTTGAAACTCCTGTTGTTTTCTAGTGATCAATTCATTTCCACTAGTGATCTCAAAACTGAAAATATTCATTTGTGAGATTTTCATTGTGAAGAAATTTCTGTAGGAGGTTTTCTTAGACTCAGATGTTTTATGGTACTCGATTACACTCTCGTTTTCTCAGCCGAGGATATTATTTGGACCCTACTTTTAGCAAAACAAGATCAGTCTTTGGAGTGATAAGCATCTTTGCTGATGCTTTATGTGAGCCCTCGTAGTACAGAGCTTGATGCTGTCCTGCTAGTTCCTGTATGCAACAGTTTGGAATGCAGAGAGAGCTGCAAATCTCCCTGCCCTCCAAGCGTGGCATCGGCAATGTGCTGGGCTGTGGTGCGCTCTGCCCGTGTTGCAACGGAATGGTATTTACTCTTGCTTTACAGGGTTTTGTTAGAAGTTGCATAGAAACTGGTCTTTCTGTTAGTATATACATTGTTTATTGAAGGGGTAGTAGCTATTTGCAATGGAGTTGAGCAATGGAGAAGGGGTATAGTATTCATTTGGTTTGTAAGTTCTTTCTTGCTGATGTTGCTTAGGGTAAATTTTCATTCTGTGCATATTTAAGTCTCCTCTGGGTTGCCATGGGTGGTTTAGGTGTAAGGGAGAAACAAGCATTACTTCACCGTGTGTTTATCCTGTACATTTGCTATTCAGAAGTGATATTTAACATTGTAAAGTAATGATTTATTCTATTGTCAAATGCTAAGGGAGATTACTGGTTAGGGCTGGTAAGCGGGATAGCTGACCGTAACATTTTTCTGTGAGTGTGTGATAAACTGGTCTTCACTTTGATGGTTAAACTAAGAACTGATTCTAAATCGGTGTTTATTGGAATACTAAAGGTGAAGTCTTTCAGTCCTGTTTGGAAGGTGTTAATTCGTTAGTGAAATATCATTATTTTCTTCGATTAAACAATAATGTGTTTTCCTAACATACTTCATTTTGATGCTAAGAAACAGTGGTAATTCTCAGATGAACACAAACTGTGAAGTCTGGTTAAGGTGAAGTAAAATGTTCAGATAGTTCTGGGTTTTTTTTCATTTTTTGTTAAAAAAAGTAGAAGTCCCTCCTGAGCTGTTCAGATCTTCTACAGAATTCCAACTCCAGTACACAGTGACTTCGAAAGCCAGAAAAATGCTAGTTCAGTCTTGTAACTGAAAAGTACTGGGTGAAAATGGTGCCATTAAACCTGCAGTGGTTTATCTGTATAGTTGGTAATTTTTATACTCATTCGAAGAATAAAACTGAGTTATGTTTTCTTTCCTTCTCTGTTTATCACAAAGATCCCATACAGCTAAGGTTGTTCTCCTTGTTACTGTTTCCATCCTTTTTTGTACCTGTAAATTTGGGTTCTAGCCTTGCCCTAGCAGTGGTTTAGGCTTCTTTTGTTTCAGAACGGAATCTTGTCTTTAGAGTTGGAACTTGATTCTACTTTAAAAGTCTTGATAACAATGGCAGGGCTCTGATTTGTAGTTTTTGCTCACAGATTTTGATGCTTGAGCTGGGAAAAGCAAATTTCCTGTTGGAATCCGAGCTAATCCTCAAACCTTGGACATGTAGAGTGAGGATCAAAACGCTTGTAAACTACTTTACGTTTGCTGAGTACACCACTGAATACATTTCATTCGACAGCCCCAACAACTGCTATCACAGAACTTTCCATGCTGCTGCTCAAATTTACAACAGTGTCAGTGGTTAATCACAGAGGAGGAGGAGGAGAAAGGGAGAGCTTAGAACTATGGAGGCTGGTATCTCTCCTGTGCCTATCCCCCCTGCTCTGTGCAGGCCACACAACGCTCTTGCCCATGTCATAGGGCATCGTGTCCGGGAGAAACAAGGACAAGTTTTCCTCAATGCTTCTAACTAACAAACAGCAGCATGTGTAACGCCTGCTCTGGTTTGCTCGGCCTTGACTTTGTGGTTTACAGTAATGTGGTGGATTACAGAATGGATCTGGAGTTACCGAGTCATATCCCTGAGAGCAGAGTCAAATGGGAAACAACAACTCTAGAAGAACGTGGCCAAGCCGCCCCAGCCCAGAGTATTCACTTGATGGTATTCTCCAATAGGTCTCCTACATTCGAGATTAACATTTTCTCCTCTCAGGTTGCTCAGCTCCTGTGTTTCTGAACTGTTAACTCTCCTGTGTGAAATTGCCCTTATGAATCTGGGGAGTGCTAGATAGGTTTTCCTTCTTCTGAAGAATCAGAACTACCTCAGCCAGGCTTTGGATTTAGGGAGATGTTTGAATCCTTTGGTTTATTGGTCCCATTGATTCTTTCGCATTGTACCAGAGCATATATGTTTCACAGCTGATCTAGAAAGAGATGTTAGGACAGATTGTTCTGTAAAGGTTACAAGCTCTTCTAAGGTAAACTGCTATGGCATAGCTCATGTGATGCCTCTAACCAGCTCTGCAGAACCGACTGTTACCAGGTTTATGGCTGTGTTGCAAATCTGGCCCCAGGAGTTCTCTTAGTAAAAGAAAGCTCTTTAGATACTACTGACCTTTCAAATTCTGTATCTGTCACATGAACTACATGGGCTTTTCCAGCCACAGACTGTCTTTGATAAAGTATCCAGGTGTGTAAACTGGAAGACGTTCTTTGCTTCTGACAGAGGTTGTAATACCTGCTGTGGAAACCTATGCCTTGACAATTATAAACTGATAAAGGTTTGTAATTCCTGTAAGAATCCTGAACAACATATCAGAAAAAATTAAAACTCTAGTAGACAGTTTTAAAACTATCTTTTCAGATGCCTCTTAAGACTACAAAAATGTAAACCTTAATTATTGGGGGGGGCGGGAGGGGTGTAATACTTGCAGTGTAAATTGGTGTGTTTCTGTGTATATTTTTGCACCTCAGAAATTGCTTCACCAGTTATCAGCAAACAATCTTTCAATTTAATAATGTCCAAATTTCCAGGATGGAATTATTTTGGTTTTGATTGAGGGATACATTCTAAAGCAAACATAAAGTGGAAAGACAGAAAGAGATCAGGAAACTTCTGAATTCACTGTACTGAAAGTGCTTAATAGGTTGTCTAGCTACAGAAGAGGCTATGTAGCTTGCCTATAGTCCTGTAGCTTTTTTACTACAGTATTTTTAGGGAATATTTATGTGCATTACACTTCCACTGACATGCAGTATACTCCACTTCATTACCGGTAACTTCCACTTCACCACACCTGATTGAAGAATATTTACACAATATTTTTGTACTGAGCTCATTTTGAGTGAAGAAAAACTCTCACCCTAAAATCAGAAGTATTATCTGATTTAGTTTTATACTATTTTTTTCCCTATCTGAAATTATCAACAAATAAATACACTTTAAAAAAAGTTTTGAAGGAGGTTGTTGAAATTTTTTCTTTCCTTTCTTGATCCTGATTCCAAAAGCAGATGCACACAGAAAACAGGAGGTGAACCGACTGCAGTAATTCATGCAGTGATCTGAAGAATGTGACTTTAGCACAGAAAGGCCTTTAAATTTGAGCCTGAGATGTGCTGAAATTATATACATGCTCACTGGGTAGTCAGTTTCTGAGAAAAAAATATCAGGGAGGAGATCAATGTCATCTTATCTACGTTGACATAGCAAGTTTCTTCTATCTTCATGTGAACATAAACATGAGAAGAAACCCTCGAACCACATCCAGTCCTTCACTAGCTCTTTGTGACTGTAGCAGCAGTTATGAAAGACAGTGATTTATTTTTCACTCGTAAGTATATGATAGAAAAACTGTAGAGAGTGAGAGATGAGTCATTAAAGGCTCAGGAGTTTCTTTCCAGAGTTTGAAATAAACTTCTGGAAGTTGAGGTTGTCAGCCTGAAGAATGAATCTTGAATTTTAGATGCTCAAAGCTTTTGCCTTCAACTGTATCAGATCCTTTTTATGAATTATACATCTGAGTTGGTCACAAAGGGCCTAGCTGCGCAGTTCAAATGGAGTACAGTGATTCACTGGTGAAACCAGTGATTTTACTGGGTTTAGGATCTTGAAAAGACTGTGTCCCAATTTACCTTGTCATTCAAGTTTGTCTTTTCATTAAGGACGGTCTGATAGCTGAGAAGTCAGTATTAAAGGAATCTTATTTTCCTATTAAAAGGAAATAACTCTTGTGATTTGTTGTTCATGCATACTCAGACTGTGTGTGTTGTGCAGATGTACATTGATTTTGTAGTCCTGGAAAATTAGAATATTGCTTTTAGTGTTACTAAGTTAACACATTTGTACTAGTAATTGTTCTCATGAATTCTTCAGGTGAAGCTGACACATTAACTTGTGTCTCAAAAATCTCAAAACCTCATCTGCACAAAGTGGCAAAGAGTATTGAAAGTAGCAAAGACCCTCTCCTGTTTGAACATTGTCCCTGTGGGATGGGTTTGATCTCTGTTTGGGCACTTTCTTTTGGCTTGTCAGATGTTAATTTTGTTAGAGTTGCACTTAAATGATTCTGCAATTGTTGAATATCTGTGTTGACAAGTAAATATAATATGTGAATGACAGCTTTAGGGTCATTTCCCACTTGGATATTATGTTCAACGTGTTATACACGTTCCATGTGAATGTTGGGTGAGGGTTTTGCATATAACCCTATATGTGTCTTTTGTCCCTTGGAAATCACACCATCCTTTGCTCTTTGTAGAAAAACAAAAGAGTAGCAGCTACTTTTCATTTTTATCTTGTACTTGAACTTTCTTAGGAAGCAATCATTCAGTCATTTAAAGACACTCAGGGCTGGATTTGTTGCATTGTAATTCTCAGGACTGACTAGACTTATAGTCTGATGAAGAAAACTGGGTATTTAAATCTAAGCAACTAATACATTAAGAAAGCTGCATCGTAGCTTCACAGGAGACGTTTGCCCTTGCAAGCAAACAAGTCGCTCTAGACCTCTTGATGTGTTAAAGGCAATGATAACCACCTCTTGTACTGGAAGCTGGGAAACGTTCCTGTATATACCAGCCTTAGTGTCTCGGGCTCTGGGTCCTTTTCAAACCATATCCTCTGGTACAGGTGGTTCGTTTGCAGTGGTAACAGTGAGCGCAGATTGAGGATTTTGCCAAGACAGACTCGTAACGTGTAGAGTGGTGCAAGTCATCTTGAAAATCATATAAAGTAAACCTGTGTTTCAGAGACACGTCTTGTGGTCTAGTGAGGAAAGAGGTTTATTGGTTTGCTTGGATGTTTTCTTAGTTTGGTCAAGTATTTCTAGAAAGAAGGACCTGAATCTGAAATGCATTTTCCACTCTGTTTTGAACT
Source organism: Actenoides hombroni (assembly GCA_024336885.1). Classification (NCBI taxonomy): domain Eukaryota; kingdom Metazoa; phylum Chordata; class Aves; order Coraciiformes; family Alcedinidae; genus Actenoides; species Actenoides hombroni. The sequence continues at coordinate 48,718,064 of WUAM01000323.1, read as the reverse complement.
GCTTAAAAGTGTAATTTTTTTCAGGAAGCATTTTACTTTCTCTCCAAGCATATTAAGATTGACTACTGTACAGGGATAGAGCCTCATTTATTGCAAATATGGTTGATTATAGATTCACATGTCATTTTTTGAAGACATATGAGGTGGTTTAGTCTCCACTGGTGTGACCAAGAAGGATTTTATGCCGCCTGAAACCAGCGTAGTTTTAAGTTGTGGAAAATGTACTGTAGTTGCATAGTTTGAATAGGACCAGTTATAGGGACATTCCAGATAATATAATCTTTTTGGCTACTTTATCAAGTACAATACAATAATTTGATCAAAGAAAGCTGATGATTAAATTGTGTGATAGGGCAAGCAATTAAAAGGATTTGTTTGGTTTTCAACCAATAATTAAATAATTTCTTATTCTGCAATCGTATGCAAAATAGCTGGCCTTCCCCAGCTGAAAGATGTTTCCTTTGAATTGTCAGGCAGTAGGAGTGGAGCTTTTCCTGTTGCCTTGTGGTTGTGTACAAGGCTGCGATCCCAAAAGCATCTCACTGAAGGATAATAACAGCAGAAATGCAGAACTTGGCCCCAGGCTGTCTCATTCTTATCAGAAGAAAACACGTATGGTAATATGCCATGTAAAGCATGAGTAGTTGTTTGCACAAAGATCATCTTCTCATCTGGTGCAACCAGACCCCTTCCTAATAAAAAATATACAACTGGTTTTTTTTTAACACAGATTTAATAATGAGATAATAGGGAGATACAAAGGATATAGCCACTGAGAGGTTGGATGAAGAGTCTCCGCAAGAAAATGATATGGCTGCTTTGTTTCACATGGTTCAGACATTGCTGTTCAGTGGTTGGTATGGTTTATTTGAAATGGAATTTAATCACTTACCAAGGTTGTGAAACATATTTGTTTGGAGGAAAAGCCTAGCATGGGAGCAAAATCTAAGAAATGTCAAGGACCTCCAGTTGCCAGTGTAGTGCTTGGTGCCCAGCAGAGTTGACCCTTACTGAATAAAAAAAATAATGCTATCCATTGTGGTAAGCCCACCCTTACCAAAATAAGCAAAAATGTTATCATCTGTTTCCTCAGATCACCTCATGCTCCTGCAAGACAAGCTCTGTAGAGCATATTTCCAAATGGAAGTAACATAAATTCATGCCTTAAAATGAGGTCATTGCCTCCCCCCCCAACAAATGTTAGGCATGGTTAGCATCTTTTTTTTGGGCCTCAAGCCAGAATGCATCCTGCTCTGGCACAATGGGAACCTGCTGGGGGTTTCCCTTCACAACAGCTACTGTTAAAGACGGAGTGAAAAACAAAACCCTGCTCCCAATGTGAAAAAAAAGAATGGATTTTTAATCTGAAAAAGAAGCCACTGTAAGCAGAACACAAAGGAAAGAGAGATGAGTGTAATAAAAATACCACCAGTATTGGAGTGGGCACATTGAAAATAATGGCTTTGCACTTCTGAGGTTTCACTAAATGACACATACTCACTGTTTTCTGAGAGGACCCTCTCTAGTCCTATGGAAAAGCCAGGCCAGACCCTGGGTTGACAGTCAGTGCAAATTTCATAATAGTTTTGGTCTTTATGCATGCTAAATAGTCTCTTACTTCACTGGGAGCACTTGGAGAAAAGATCGTGAGTATGTATTTGCTAGCATGAGTCAGCATCAGCATTTTCTATTTTAAAATGGATAGTTGAGATAATAGCCAAGTGACTGAGGAGTTAGCCTTTCCTGTAATAGAAACATTTTTAACTCAAAATGGGGAAATGGTTCTCAGGTCTTACCCCTGCACATCACAGGCTCTGCCATCCAGGACCTTTGGGTAAAGAAAGGTTGGGGAATGGATTACTGCTACCAGCACGGCATATTCAGCCCCAGCCCTTTCCAGAGATGTCCTGTGGGGATGAAGGCTGTTGAAATGAGCTCCAGACTGGGAAACCTGTTGTGGGCTGCAGGCATCCTGCAGTCTGCAAGCTCATCAGCCTGCTGTACATTAGAAATTTGAATTTTTATAAGCATAATACATTGAAGGGAAATACACAAATTGAAAAGAAATACACATTGCACGAGAGCTGCATTTGTTAGCCAATCACCTGCATTTACACATTTCTTAAAATGACAAAGAGTCCCTTTTGCTTCCAAGAAAGTATGGGGGAGAGAGTGGAGAAGTCATCCACCATCTGTGAAGAAGAAGCTGGCTATTATGCCTGCATCAGTGCCGGTGCTCTCATAAATCCACTGTTTATTAAGTATTGTCTGAATAGCCATTCCAGAAATAAAGGCTGTGCACAGGGTCAGAGGTCTGTCTCTCCACAAATTAAAACACTTGTAAGAATCGTGATTTTTAGTTTGAGTCTGGATATAAAAATTGAAAAGCTAACATCCCTAGGGAGCCCAAGAGGGAGCAGGAAAAGGCTTTGGGGACAGAGCCTGACAACAGGGATCCTGTGCAAACGCACAGGAAGGGCTGCAATCTATGTGGCTGACTGCAAGAACATCTGAGATTCAGGGTGCTATGGTGTATGTCCTATGCTGCTGGTTCTTTTGATATTTGTCAAGACAGTGGAGAATCAAAAGCTATTTTTCTTTATTTCATGTTGGGATCAATTACAAATAAAAAAAAAAAAAAAGAAAAAAAAGGATCTGCATAACTGGTTAGCATACAGATATACAGAATGGGTCTCTCAGGAATATTGAGGTTTAGGTAATTAGTATTGGAAAAAAGCATTATTAGGTCTGTTAAGGGAATGAATGTCCTGTAGACATGCTGTCTGTGTGAGGTTCATCTTTCAAATGACAACTAGCGTGGAAGGTGGAAAGTGGGTATTTCAAGAATAGTTACCCACAGAGGGAGCACTGACCTGGGTGGGTGTCCAGAAACCTAAAATCCATTCCTCCCCCCCCCCTTACTGTGTTTTTCAATGCATTTAATGTAACAGGTCCTTGATTAGTCTTTGACATGGACTTCCAAGTATGATGGCAATTCATATAACTAACTATTTACGTTATTGTTATGCTTGTTTGATCTTGTAAATCCTACAGTGATTTGAACCTAGGCTCTGATGCTGCTCCTCTCTGAGCTATACAGGGGCAATTACAGGCTCTATCAGGGACTCCAACAGGTTCTGATTTAAAGAAAACAGTAGCCATTGGAAATTGCACTTTTCTACTCTATTGTTGTATTTAAAAAATAAATAAATTTAATTTAGGCTTAAAATAGAAAGGTAAAGTTAGGAAAATGTTAGGTTTAGAAATGTGAGAGTTTTATTTTGATTGTTTTTGGTCAATTTTTACCGACATGTACACTTAACTTTTGTAAAATTGGATAGCATTCATTCGTTGTTCTAGGTTTTGGAAGTGGAATTTCTTAAGAAGGGTATCCTGTGCATTTTACAAGGTAGAAAAAGCTTGTAAGACTATTCTCTATTTGAGCAGGTCTGAAGTAATGTCTTTTAGGGAAAGTGGAACCTGACAGCATTGTACTTTTAGAGAGGCTGAGTTGCATTGGTTTCCAAAGGTGTTGGGTCTCCTTTCTCTTTAATGTTATTGCTTGTTTCTGCTTCTGGCAGAGACCATAACGCATGGAGAGAACCCCAGAAGCCCCATTGAACATTTTGCACAATTTTACAATCTCAGTGTGTTATCCCTTGGTGCAAATCTCAAAATTTCTGTCCATGGTGGTCCAGAAAGGGTGAGTTAACCAGCTTGAGGTGAGTTAACCAGCTTGAGGTGAGTTAACCCAGTCTGAGGGCTTGAGAGCTTTGGCCAAGGTCAGAAAAAGAGGTTTTCCCCTTTCTGGGTGCATAAGGATGTACGTGGATGTGCCCTGGCTGCTAAAACACCTCATGCAGTTTCACACACTACCAGCTCACATCACATTCATGTAAGTGGAAACCAGTAAGATGGAAACTGAAAGTGCCAGCTCAGATCAGCTGAAGTGTGGGAGAGTTTGTGTTATCCCCAGTGTGCTATTAAAAGGCAGCTTCTCTGGGTGCTTCCTAGCTGTCACTGTGGTGCTTGTGCACGTCAGCACTGCCATTTCTGTTGGGTGCCCCTTGTGCTGGGAGCCTGTCCCTGTGTCAACAGTGAGAGCCCAGGCTGATGGGTGAGTGTGTCACTGTGCCCAGCATCTCACCAGCCCCATGGCTCGGGTGGCAGCCTGGCTGCTGGTGTCAGTCATGGTTCTGGACAGTTTGAGCAAAAAAGAGTGAGTTCTGAGTGGTGACTGGCAAAGGAAGTTGTGCTGTTTGCTTGAGAGATTTGGGGAATAGATCCATGCATCACTGAACAGCACCTAAGCTGGCTCGACTGGAAAGAGTTTTACATGTCCCGAGGCAGGCAGTGTGACCTAACCTTCATCCTTCCTCCTGTTAGCAAGCATGTCCAAGAGAAGTCCTTGAAAGACATAGGTATTGCTTTTCCTCTGCAGTGAAACAGCAGTTAGCTACTAATGTGAATATCAGCTCTTTATCACCCCTTCTGCTCTCCCCCCTCCTCCATTTGAGCAAAGAGAAAGGTTTAAATGTTTCTGAATATGAGCAGTGATTCTTGTCTTGTGTGCGTTAACCTGACTGGTGGGAACTGGTTTGCCACGACAAGCTTCTCTGGTGCATCCCTTTCTCCCCCAGAGGCAGCTGTAAACAGCTGATGTTAATGATCGTCCCCCTGCTGACTGTGCCAAACAGACATGCCGTGACACTGTGACAAAAAGGCTCCCAGTCTATTAAGTCCTGCCTCATACCTTTAGTGATGCTGATAAAATGCCGACCCATTTTTACCCCAGTGCCTGCTGTTGCTAAGCACTGAGAATATGACCTGTCTCCTGTAAGAATCTGCATTGCACAGCTCAGATCATCTTCCACAGCTGAGTGTTTGACTGCATCTCTCAAGCAGGCTGCTCCTCCCCGTAGTCCTCACAGCTCTGATCACGTAGTTTGTAGCAGCACCTTGTTTTTTATAAACTCTTAATTAAACATTGGTACCTGAGGGCTGCTTTGTTGGAGCACATCACAGAAATGGATTTGCAATGATCAGTGTGGCGTGCTTAGAAAGTAGTTATTGAGACCAAGGAAGGTTGTGAGCTAGTGACTTGCCATTGCAAAGTGGAATGCCATGTGTTCCAAACTTGGGAGAAAATGAAGAGCCTGTAAGTAATGGTTATGTCCTTGGAGGAGAAAGCTTGCTATGTGAATGTACTAGTAAAATAGTCTTGTAGCTTGCACTGGTACAAAGAAGGAAGCAGACATACCCACTTAACATTTTGCTGTCATTACACCTAAGATTGCTTCATCCTGCACATGAAGGTGTCTTCAGATGGGCTTGAAGCAATGCTTGAAGTGAATATCCAGTTTGCAGCAGCTGCATTGACAGAAGAAAAGTCTGTAGCAAATTTAGAAAATGAGGAGTGAAAAAAAAAAAATTGAGCATTAAGTAACTGACCTTTGTGCCAGAATGTTTTGTATTTTTCTTAGCAAATACTGCCTTTAATTTTTTCTTTCTCTTTTAGAACCTTAAAGGATCATAAAGCACTTAAAATTTTAGTGATGTAAGCCTGTGATGAAATGACACTGAGGGGAAAAAAAAAAGACAATTCCTGTTATAGCAATGGAGAAGAGGGCACAAAAAATGTGTTGACTGCCCAAGATGACAGGGAAATCCATGGCACAAATAAATTCAAAGATTATATGATTTGTCCCTCTTTAAAGCTAACCCAGTTCATTACACTTGCTCCAAGGCAGGATCAGCATTAGAAACCATGCTTGGTGGATATTTGCATAACTTGCTGTTAAAATCCTCAGGGGATGGGAATTGCTTTCAGTGCTTCTTTCATGACCTAACCATCGTTTCTGCCATCCTTACATTCAAGCTGAAGTCATCATAAAACAAATTTGCACAATTATCCTTAAAGCAAGATCTGAAAAATAGTAAGATGCAGCTTAGATAATGGCACTGTATGTAGGGATCTCTTGCTACCTCACTGAACGTGGACAGATGTTGGAAATAAAAAGTGCCATAAAAATGAGGGAGGAAGGAGAAAATAAAACAAAATGTAATCAAACATTAGATTTTTAAATGCCTCAATTTGTAGAACTGTATTTTCTCACTTGAGTAATCCAGCCTTTCAATGTTGAGTATTTTTGATTATTTAAATCTATAATGTGAGATTTCATAGTACCACGTTGGTCTGTTCAGCTTGGATATTTAAAGGTGGTGTGGCACTTTTGGAAAGAGCTTTCCATGGTTTCCATTGTTTTCCGTGGAGTTCTGTCCTGAGCCGTACCATGTTTGTCTTCCACTCTGGGTACCAGATATGTCCCTGGCTACTAGCCTTGCGTGTTAGACAATGCTGGATAATTCACATTTATATAGGAATTCAAATCTTGTGCTGCCTAGTCACGTGGAGAGCCTGTTTACACCAGAGGAAGTTCATATAAGCAAGGAGGGCAGGATATGACCCATATTTGATAAGGCACTTTGGTATCCTTTCGTGTCTAATTAAATGCATGTACAATATATTGCCATACTAATAACTTCTTTGCCAAGGGAATTACTCTGCTGTCATTTCTAATGGTACTTCTTCTGTTTCTTGTAGTCTGACACAAATGCAAGTTACCTGAGAGCTGCTCGAGCTGGCAACTTGGAAAAGGCTCTCGACTACTTAAAAAATGGAGTGGATATCAACATTTCAAATCAGGTTGAAGAATATTTTGATAAAATTTGATGGATAAATACCTTTTCTCACTGTTTCTTGAATGTCTCTATATTTGGCATTCATGTCAGTAACTACTTACATGGGCTTTTTTGAGCCATGTTTACCTATTTCATTCAATTAAAACTTTTTTTTACCCCTTACCATGACATCATTTCACTTCCACTTGAAGAATGTTGTGCTGTTTAACGTTACTTTTCATTCCATTTGTATTGCATCAGATCATGGGACTGCACACAGAACTTGAGCTAATATACTCTGACTTAATTCATACTCCTTCCTTATAATCTAGTTATTATAAAGTTTACATAAGAGTAGTTTTGGAAGCAGTCCTCTCACTGGAATGTATTAATTTGTCTCCTGATAGGTTTACTACACTGGCAAACCTTTGCCAATCTTTCTCATTGGTTTTCTTTTTTGGGTTTTTTTTTTTTATATAAATTAATCAGAATGGGTTGAATGCTCTCCATCTCGCTTCCAAAGAAGGGCACGTAGAAGTTGTCTCTGAACTGATACAGCGAGGTGCCAGTGTGGATGCAGCGACAAAGGTCAGTCTGTCCTATCTAACTGTTCTCTCAGTCACACTGATGGCATGGGCACAAAGTGTTGGCCAACTGATTACAGACATTACTGCAGCAGTAATTGCCTATTTTCCACTGGTGGAGTGATCTCAGTAGTTGTTTAATGACATTATTTTAGATTGTAATAAGTATCACAGGTTACTAGGGATGAGATTTACTGAACAAATTGTAGATTACTAGATTACTGTCTTGGTTTCTATCCATGTCTTCTAGACTCTTACTGAATACTTCTAAAGGGTATTATTTTGCAAGAAATGCTATAGTGGGATATGTTCTTAATATTACTGTCATGTATTCAAGCTTAGGTTCAGTCCTCTTTTCAAATATCGCCGTCTCTCGTTGCAGAAAGGAAACACAGCATTACACATAGCATCCCTCGCTGGACAAGCAGAAGTAGTCAAAGTGTTGGTTACAAATCGGGCCAATGTCAATGCACAGTCTCAGGTAAAGTAATGTTTCTCCATTTGGTAATATCAGAAAACTTTGCTGACGTTCAAGTTGTTCTCCCTTTATAAACTCTAAATTTAGTAAGTATATTTGGTAGATCTCATTGTGTTAAAGTTGGCTTTTGAAAATACGATTTGATAGAGTCAGTAAAATTAATGTAATCCTGTTAATTTAGAAAAACCCCAGCATTCTTTTTTGGCCATTCCATACACATAGGTAACTAGTCACAGATGCAAGGACATAGCTTAAACACACAGCTGCCATTTTTCTACCGAAGCAGGCATTTTACTCAGTGCAGTGCTGAGTTCATTCTTGTAACTCAACATACAATTAAAACTTTAAATAGCTTCCAGCTTCCCTTCTCTCTACCCCTTGCCATGTGATCCATGATCCAGAGGCATCAAGTCCTGTCCTCCCCCACAGACATGACAGCATGGTGAAATCCCAGGTTGTGTTCAGGTCTTTTCCCAAGTAGTATGTCAACCATCAGTTGGGATTAACTCAGAGTTGCCCACCTCATTAACAGAGGAAAATTAGAAAAAACATCTCTGCTTAAATTGTCCAGAAGCCACACGGACACACACCCCTGGAGATTAAGAAGGTGGAGGCACATCCAGGGGTGTTTGCAGGATATGGGAAGTGGTTGTGTAATAACCAGCAGAGCAAAGAATGTACCCTTTGGCCTTGGATCTGCCCTCCAGTGTCCTACGGGCTGCTAATGGTTACAGAGTCAGAAGTGATAATGGTAGAACAGGAGAGTGGGAAAGAAATTGTTCAAATGAAAGGGATCCTGTTCCACATATTTCAGTGTCTCAGGCTTAATTGAGCTCATCCCCTTTTCTTGTACAAGGAGGTACCACAAACATAGGTGACTCTTTTAAGCTTGTTCAAATCCTTTGAATTAATTTTTAGGTCAGTTATAGAAAATTTGAAACAGAGATAAAAACAGTGCTTCAAAACATGCATAGGCCCTAAATTGTTAAAAGCTAGGTGGTTGTGCTGCAGGAGGTGTCCCTGCATGCCTGCCCTATTCCTGTTCTCCCCACTCAGGGGCTGCCTGGCAGGAAGTGTCAGAGAAGGGATCAGAGTAAGAGATGGTCTTCTCACCTGGCCCAGTATTGCCGTTCTGTATTATAAAGATGTGGACATGCTGGAAAATGTTTGTTAAAAAGAAAAACTAAAAAATGTACATTTAAAAAATCACGGTTTTTTTTACTGGTCTCTCAAATAATACGAACAAAATGTTTAATGGAATCTACTTCAAGAATATTTAGCTATTTGTGATCAGTATTTCATGTTTCCTTCACCTGGAAAAAAGAAAATAGGCAGCTCAGTTCTGCTTTCTCTCTCTATTATACTAGTTAGATACAGTAATATTTGGTTCTAAGGTAACAACAATAAAAAATAGTTTTAAGCAAAATCTTCCATGACTGTTAAGGAATAAAACAGATCAGAAACACTTCCAGTAGTTTTCCTGTTAATGAAATTAACATGGTTTTGAAAGAATCTTTTCTGCTTGTGTTTGAGAACTTGTGTATTCAACCCTGAAACTAAAAATAATCTGAGGTTGTAAACATCTTACATAACTGCATTGTCCATTCACCCTAAGGTTTTGCAATGTTACCCTTACTTTGCTAACATACTAGAATTAAATATTTATTTTTTCTTTTCCCCCCATTATGGGTGCCTTTGACATCTTTGTTTGGGAGGCATGTTTTTGGCCACTCTGCACCAATATCTGGCAGTGAGATACTCAGTTTGGGATTAGTCTTTCTGGGAGGTCCCTGGAGCCTCCTGTCACCAAACCATCCCTGGACTAGCTTTGTCTGTGGTACTGAGCATCACCTGAGCCTTCACAAAACTTAGAATAAAGTTCTACTGAGTTGGGCATACTCACAGAGAAACTACCTGAAGATTTTTTACTTTGTTTTTCTTTTTGATGCTGACCCTGTTTTCTGTGAGTTTGGCTTTATCTCTTCTTCCCTTGAGGTAACAAGCTCTACCCTGCTGATAGCCTCAGTGTCAGTGATGCAAGGCCTTCTTTAAACAAATCTTCCCGTCCTTAAGAAAGATGGCAAACAAGTCTTCTAAAGGCTATTGAAGATGAAATGCTTAGGCTTGTGTCTCTGGCCATTTCAGCCCCTTTGTAAAGAGAGAAGAAAAAGTAAAGTATGGGGGGAAAGATGTTGAAAACCCTACAGTAATTTAATATAGGAGAAAAAGTTCTGCTCTGCCTCCAAATGCTAATAACACTTGGTTCTGAGAATTTTTGCCTATTAATTTTTTTCTGAAGCTAATAATTACGACATGTTTCCTACTTCCTTTCTAAATGCAAACGTTTGAAGCTAAAAAAAATTAATCTTTGTTTCCAGCTGAGTTAGTAAATAGATACTGAGTATGCCATGAAATAATAGGGAAAAATGCCAGACTCTGCTGTTCACTGTAATAATAACCTGTAATGTGACATATTAGGTATCTTAGCAAGTGCTTTCTGGCTTCTTTGTTTTTCATTAAGCAGAGTTTTGACTGTATGATAACTAAACTGTTAGGCCTTGTTTCTGGAGAATGCATTAACACTTTGCTAACTTTAGGTTTTGGGCTCTGGTAGGACTTCAGAGCCTGCTTTATGTTTGTAGTGCTGCTTTTCTGAACAGAGACTGAATTATCAAAATACTGGAACAGCAACAGATCTTGCAGCCTGTACAGGCCTTATAAACATGTGGCTTCAGAGCTGTTCAGTGTCTTACTGATAGTAAAGTTCCTTTTGGATCAAGCATCTAGTTCCCGCCATTTCCTCTCCAACTGTCCTTTCTTCTGACCTCCTACTTGTCTCTGCTGCCAGTAAAGCCTGCATACTCAGTCTCCAGTCACCTGCACTCTCCTACGTGCTGTGTGTTGGACATGTGCCCTGCAACTCTGCCCCATTGCTGTGACAGTCAGATGTGTCTCAGATATTTTCACTGCATCTACTGTAACTCAGACAAAATTCACTGCTACAGGTCTTAGGTTACGGTTTCCCTTCATCTCTCCAGAACCCAGAGTGCTGATGTTTTTTCTTTGTGTTATTTAAGCCAGATGAAGCCTCTCTTCTCTTTTACCTGTTATTTTTAACTAGCCTTTCCCTCCTATTTTATTTTGTACTTCCTTTCATCATGTCCTCCCCATGCTATAGTCATCACCAGAAGTGGTGTGTGCTAGAGCAAGAGGTCTGGAGGAATCTTAGGAGTGAGCAGTTGAAGAGGTAAACTGGTGTCCCCATTGCATCTGACTCTGTGTAGTTTACTTAAGAAAAGTCTGAGCTTCACAGAAATCCCAATGGCAAGAGATCTGGAAGATAGTGAGAAGAAATACAGGGCCCTAACAGAGCCTACTGAAACCTCAGTGACCTCCTGGCCAAAATAATTAACGGCATCATCACTCATGCTGGTGCCATAAAGAAAAAGATCAGGCAAAATCTAGCAGGGGTATGTCTGACAGAGTAATGCTGGAGTATGAAGGGTAAAACCACGTATTATGATAGATCAAAGGAAAAGGAATTGTGTTTCTTATTGCTGATACTGCTTTGGTTGCTTCAGCAGTACCAAACTGCTCAGTCAATAGAATATGGACAGTTTATGTTGTTACTATGAAATGCATCCACCACTAGTTCACAATTCTGTTGGACTGAGGGACATGCAGTGCCCTATGAAAGCCAGGCAATTTTAGGTGCAAATCAGCAACTTCTATAAACTCCTTCAGAGGTGCCTTGATCTTAGGACAGGTTTCATGACTTCATTTTATTTTGCTGTTTTGGTTTTGTGAGTGATGTCAAAGCTGTGAATTTCAGAAATGCTTAGAACAATAGGGAAAAATATGTTGCCTTGATGTTAGTCCCCAGTAATTTAATTCCTGTAAGGCTGACCTGTATACAATTAGGGCAAAGACAAAAAACATTGATTGTAAGAGGAAAGCACTTGCCAAAGAATGAGTTAAGTTCTACAGTCTCTAATATTTGTATTGCATTGATGGAAGTCACTTAAGCATAATTTGAGAAATGCTCGAATGTGGTGGGAAACACTGATAAACCTCTGTCTCAGTCTACTGAGAACCAATTATCATCAGATCTGGTGCCTGAAACAGGCATAAATACCTGGCACAAGTGAAAAAGAAGTCAAAACTGATGGAAAGAAAAGAAATTTGAAAACTTTCTGAAGAGCCATTGCTCTTGATTTCACTATGCACTTGTATTTGCCTGTTCTATTTTAAATTTTCATTGCTGTGGCTGCATTTATCAGGAATCATAACTAATCTCTACCAAGTCATCTGTCCAGATTGGGTTTTAGTTTGACTTCACAACAAATATAAAAGGAAGCATTCTCATTTAGCTGTGGGAATTGTGTCTGGTCAGCTGAAAGATTCCACCATATCCTTTTAAATAATATTACCCTTCTATCTTCACCTAAATCAAGGCAAATCACACCATTTACTGGCATGTGAGCGCAGAGTTTATTTGGTTACATCTTAATCTACCTGAATTTGGCAGATCTGTGGTATATACAAAACGTTTCTGGAGTATTTACACTCTTGGTTTCCTATTTCAGAATGGTTTCACTCCACTGTATATGGCAGCCCAAGAAAACCACCTGGAGGTTGTTAAGTTTCTTCTTGACAATGGTGCCAGTCAAAGCCTTGCTACTGAGGTAAAAGTTTGAATTTCACACTTCATGAACAAAGTTAAATGTGCTTCAGCCATTATTCTTGCCAGCTTGTGTTAGTTTTTTAAATACAAGATTAAAAATGAGTCAAAAGTTCTTTCTGTGAAATTTGCTAATGAATACTGAGTTACTGGCTTTTCAGCAATTTAAGCCATCTCTTGCCATTTCTAAAATAAAAAATGACTTTAACTAGAAACAGTTCTAAAAATAGCTGTTCTTAGTCATAACTGGTAGTCTTTCAGGTTAAGTGCTCAAAAAGGGAAAGTGTATGCAGAATAAAAGAGTTCTCTGTGCTTTCATTAAAAATAGTGAGTAATATGAGTGCAACCATAAAGTAAGAACAACTGTTTACCTACACTTTGGGGCCACATCTGGGATATCAGGGAAAACTTGGAGTTACTTAGTGTTTGGAGCATTTGCTGACCTGCATTTACTGCTATGTTGATGCCCTCTCTGTAGCACCTAGTTATCTCATCTGGTCCTGCAGTGATAATTTCAAGCTGACAGAAGGATGCAGGGTCCATCCTTGAAGGTGTTCTGTGATCTTTTTAGAATAAGAGTTTTTATTTCTTTCTGTAAAAAGTAATTCTAAATCAAGTAAGTCAACCTGGAAGGAAATAAAAAAGATAAAATATAAGGAGATATGTTAATAGTTGTAAATATAAATCTCATTGAGATCTGATGAATTTCCAGTTGTCTTAATTCCAAGATTTTGCTACCAAAAGGAAGGTATTTCAGTGTGTGCTTTCAGTAATATTTGTTAAATTATGAACACTCTTTTTGAACTGATTCTATGGAGAAAATAATGCTGATTTTAAAAAGTCCAACTTTTTGCAAAATATGAAATGCAAAATTAGGTTCTTGCATCACTATACCTCATATTATCACTGTATAATGACATATGTATAGAATCTCTTTCTGAATCTTCTGAATTTTCAGAAGTCAGGACTGTAAAAATGAATCACTAATAGATCAAAAATATGCTTTTAAAAATGTAAAATTACTTGCAATTAGAAGTGTACATCAGAAGCTACTTTCTGCAAATACTCAAAGATATCAAGGCCAAGAAATACCAAAATTAAATATTTTGCATCTAGAAAATTGAAATTGAAAAGTGTAATCTTCAGAACACTGACTTCTATTTCTTTGTAAAAACTTGGAAACAAAGGAGTCACAGGACCCCTGGAGATGTACAATAGTTTCAGGCTTTTGAAAATATTCTTGCCACTGTATAATTTTCTGAAAATATATTTTTTTGTAATTGTGCATGAGTACTTGATTCTTTTTCTTTGGTATTGATTTTCCCTTGAGCATTGTATGTCAGTTTAGGTTGAACTTTTCTCCAGCTCAGCTTGATAAGGCGCAATCTAATTTTATCCATGGAGAATTCCTTTGAAGATACCAGACTGCAGAACAGTGTTGTCTTTTTTGCCTTGCTTGTTTGTGATAGTTGTTATGGGGATTTTTGTTTTCTCTTGGTCCAAGTTTTCATATGAATCTTTATAAATGCAAAAGCCTTTGTTATTTTAGAATTGCCACCTAACTAAATAGCCATTAAAAATAAAACTCTTTAACAAAGACATTTTACTCTATATAAAAAATTAGAACCAACTATTTTCTTAAATTTTTTTTTTTTTAGTTTCTGGGGTTATGGGTTTTTTTTGTTGGTACATACATTAATTAATAATTTATTAAAAAAAAAATTTTACTCAGCATTACTGCTTGTAATTTACAAGTGAAGAATTTGAACGACGTGCCAAAATCATGCATTGGTTGAGTAGGGAATCAATTTCCTCATCTGGAGGCCTAGCCATAATTGGACCGTTGTGTAAATGGGGTTTCTTCTCCTCCGAAAACCCTGGGCTTCTCCACAGGCAGCAGTCTATGACAGAAGTTTAGGACTTAGAAGTGAAGACCATCCCAGAGCCTGTATGAGGCATGTTTCCATTGCTACTGTTCTCTAGAAGTGGCTGCCATGCCCACACCCTTTCACTTGAAATTTCTTTAGCCAGTAGAGCCAAGACCCCATGGAATCCCTTCTTGGCTAAATCCCAACAAAGGCATAAATGCATCCCTCTCTATCAAGAGGCAGAACAACTTACTTGCTACTCCGCTGCTCTGGGGAATAAAATATTTTTTCCTTAATGGAAAAATGTCAGGATGGTATAAAATTTTGCTATGTGGCTGGAGGATCTGCATAATTTTCCAACATAACTTGTCCAAATCTTTTGATTCATCTCATATTTAAAGGTAAACCGTTCTGTCCTGGATCATGTTGCTTGTGATGTAGAATTAAAGGATTTTGTTATTATATTAATAATCAGAATGAGATGTAGGGGTAGGAATTTTATTAAAACTGTAGTGCATATACAAGATTAATTGTTAACCTGTAAGACATAGAAGTTTAATTAAACTTGTAGTGCTTTTGCTGGATTGATGGTCCATGTGGAAGACATCACACAATAGCCAGAACATCAGGACCTGAGAACAAAGGGACATTTAACGGTCCCTGATCAGCATCTTAGAGTGTTCCATGTATAACACCAACTTGGCAAGAAAACTTACAGTCTATGTATCCTTAGGTGGACCACCTTCATTATAATGCTAAAAATTATGCCCACAGATCAAATAGACCCTTGCTCAGGTGAAGACCCTTCCCCTCAGCATGCACTATAAAAAGCAGAATGACACAGCAGAAATTATATGTAAATGTGTGACCAATCAATGTAGAGAGGTGGGTTTTGTTATGTGTTTCTTGCTGCATATACATATAGCATGTATAGTCCTGCTGGGTGAGCTTGATTTGTGGAATTACCACTGAACACCCAGGCCTGAATAAACAGTATCTCTCCTGAGTACATGAGGATTGGTCTGTTGCACACCAGGTAATGAATCTGTTTTTCAGAAGACAGTTGTGTCAGACTCAAAATGTAGACAATGGCATGAGAGTAACTTGATCAATACCATTGTCTGTAATAAGTACAGGTGTACCATTTTTTCATGTAACTTCTTTGTTTTTTACCTAGCTTACAAATCAGATGGAAGGGGAAGAATTGCACAGTTGTTGGTTCTTTTTTATGTTAAGCTAACTCAAGGATTGTGAAGGTCACCAAGAAGGATTTAAAGGTCTGTTTCCTTTTTACTGCAAGCAAAAAGCTCCCATTACTGCTTAAAATCAGGCATTAGCTCTATTACATCTCTTATATTGATAGTTTGTTACCTAAGTCTTGAACGATAAGGTAACTCACCAGGATTAATGAGACTGGTGAAGTTACACTTCCTTGAGAATGCAACCCCATGGTGAAGCTGATGGATGCATCATTCTTTTCTGTTAAAAGTCATCACAGCCAGGCTCAACCTTTGAAATGCTGCTACTTCCTTAAAGCTGTGAATTTGTGCTGGCGTCACCATGAAGCTCTGCATCGGTCCTGACCTTGCTTT
>WUAM01000323.1:48657921-48669205 GCA_024336885.1 Actenoides hombroni | reverse complement strand
CCGCGCCCCCGGAGCGCCGGCAGGCGGCAGCGCTCCGGCGGAGTGCGGCTGAAGGGAGCCGCCTGCCCCGAACCAGGACGAAGGAGCGACCGGAGGGAAAACGAATGAACGGTGTTGCCGAAAGGCGAGCCGCTGACTTCTCTGCGCTCGGTAACCGCAGGCGGCAGCGCCCGTGCGGAAGAGACAGCAAGGAAACGGGAGGTCGTTGCCTTCGCAAGGACGGACGGCCCCTCGGTCTAACCCAAGAGTAGGATCGGCTGCTGCCATGTCACGCCCTGCCCAGGGTGCGAAGGCGGGTCTGGGAACAGCCTATTCCAGCGGCAGAAATGCCTGAAGCAGGGGAGATTGAGGGAATGAAGTAATTTAGTCGGCAGGTGGGGTTGTGTCAGCTGCAGGGTGTTGTGCCTGGAAAGTCTTGGGTTGCTCATACTGGTGCCAGGCGATGTGGGGAAATTGTAGGAGAGAGATTCTGGAAACTTAATATAGGTTATTACGGACAGTGCCAAGGTATGGCTTCTACAGTTTCTCCAGTCCCACACACTCGTCTGCTTTAGTAGAAAGAACCAGTTCTCATGTCAATGGAGGACCTGCTGTGTAAGGGCAAAATTCCCCATCGGCAAGGGCAAGGACAACTTGTTACCAGTGACAGAAAATACAATGTAAAGTTTTGTCAGCAATAGCATACCTTTTTGGTGTGTTTTAAAAAGTACTTTAATTCACTTGTCACTACAGCCTAAAAACCTATGGGTGGTAAAGGTTCCCTATTACTAGCGTAGGTCCAATTAATAATAGAAAAAGTACAGCTGTGTAACATGATACTGAAAAATAAAGCATTTCTATATTTGTCTAAAAGAAAGCATTTCCCATATTTGTCTATTGTTAAAAATAATGATGTTTATATCATAGGAGATCAGCTGACCTGATCCATTCAGAACTTCAACTAAATTGTAGGAGATTATTTTTCAAAAGCTACAAATGTTTTAACTGCCCCAATAGTTTGCAAAGCATTGGCCTATTTTTCAGTGAAACATCATTGTTATGATAAAACACTATCAATACAGCATACATTACAGGGATTAGGGACGTTCAGCCAATGTACCTGAACAATGAATGGACAATGAGAAGCAGTCATCTACTGAGCTTCAGTACTTGAACTGATGCTGTACTATGTTTTTTAGTAGATTTGTAAAGCTGATCTCATTAAAGGCACCATCTTTTGGTGTAAACAAGCCCAATGCATATGTTTGAGAACAACCATAAACACTGTGTTCCTGTACTCTGGAAAGCAGCAAATCAGGAAAGGACCCTGAAGGTCATATTAGACAAGCACTCAAACTCTGAATGTTATGGCAAATGGACAATACTCCTGGGTGTAGTAACACACCAAGAAAGAGGTTTTGTACTTGTTTCTTCAAAAATGCAGGTTGTTTCCTCAAAATTGCAGGTTCTTCCCTCAGCTTCAGCCCTCTTGTGTCAGTTTGCCGAAGCACCTGCAGGGGTCAGAGTACTTTTGATTCACCAGAAGTTTCCACCAAAAAACCCACTGTGATTTGGATGAGAGCAGTTTGTAAAAACATACGGTTTCCTATGAACTGGAAACACTGCCTTTTGGTCATGACTTTTACTGACGAGGCACATGAAGGGGTTTTACCTTCTATGTATAGCGTCGCTGAGATTGCTGTTTGAATGAGGCATACAGTTCCTGCGGCTGTATTTTTAAAACACTGTTCACAAATGCGAGATTGGGCAGAGAGGAATCGCTTTTGTGATTCCAGTGCTAGAGAGGATGCTGCACAATACAATACATGATCAGAGAGACTTGAATCCAGTAAGCTTAGTTTATCAAAAGATGAGAAGTGAACTTATCATGGTGTATCAATCCCTTCATGTGGAAAAATTAACTGGTCTATGAAAAATATGTAGGTATTTTTCCAGGACTTGTGAACATAGCCAGCATGGAAATCCCAGACATGTTGGATTGCATGCACAAGCGGTTCAATATTTCCCAGACATGCCAGACCTACCAGTCATGTACTGTACTGATGTGCAGTATACTCAATGCACAAAGAATTCATTGGACCTACTGTGCCTGTTTGCCTGTGTGGGAACGAACAAAGAAGCACTAGAAGCAGTACAAAAACAGATGAAGAGGGAAGCTATGGACAGCTTAGATAAGAATGTTGTAGGGCCCTGAGAAAAAGAGAGCAAACTTTAGAGCTGACTGCCAAATGAGAGAGGCTTCAGCTGTGGACAGGATTAGTACCCTGCTTCATACACTGTTTACCCAGTGATAGCTGCATGTAAGGGAGCAAACTATGGAAATATCTATGGAACAAGGACCAAAATTTAGGGTTCTTGTCTGCTTATGTCTTGTCCTTTAGGTACAAGTCACCTTTAGTAGAAAATATATGCTTGTGCATATATTTATGTTTCCCTTTTCTGGCCCCAGGAATCCAAATACTTCATTTCACAGTGGCATAGGTTCAACAGGAAAGGTAGGAAATGCTCCTGCCCCAAACTTGAGAGGAATCCATAGGGACGATGACATACTCACTGGAAATCAACAAATCTGATAACTGACAACTTTACAGGGAAAGTGAATATTCCTACTTTCCTCAGCAAGAAGCAGTGAAGGATCCTTAAAAGGAAATTCATTTACCCCTGCTTCTTGATGCCTTTTGATTTATTAAGGGGTCTACTGATCCAAATAGCTTAGGAGTAAGTAGATTCAGCTACTGAAGTAAAATCCAGCTCTTAATTTCCCCTAGAAACAGGTTAGTAAATATTGCTAACTACAACTGTGGGAGGAAGAAAAGCATTCTGATAAACAGGCTGTAGCAGCTGAAATTTCCTGGGTTAGTTTTCTTGTAATATTAGTGTTGTATCGAAGCCACATCTAGGCTGGATGATGTCGCAGCAGTAATCAAATGGAGCTGTATAGCTTTCTTGGTCATCACATAATGTGGAACTTTTGCAAAACCACACAGTTCTATGAGAAAGCTACAACCCTCTTCACTAATGTCTCAGTCCTGTACTCCCCCTCCTACTAGTAAATCTCCCCATGTAGGTATTTGGCATAAATCTCCAGACTAGTCTGATATTCACAATAATGACAACTGAAATACAGACTTCATTTTATGACATAGGTGAAGATAACATTTATACTACTAAAAACATCTCTTCTCCTGCAAACACGAAGTAAAATATCAAAATATCTTCCTTTCAATTAAAAAGATGGTTTCTTGTCTGCTGATACATACTGGTAACTCCTTATGTATCTCTGAATTTTGGGAACATTGGTAATTTTAATAGCAAAGTTGTATTTTTTTTTCCTATGCAAATGTTTTGCTTCTTTTCTGTGCCTCATTGTGTCTTTGTTGCATATAAAATTCCTTTTTTTTTATTCTTTAGTCTGTTAGTATCATTTGTGCCTCCTTTGTAGCAGTCTCTTGACATAAACTCTTTCGTAAACAGGTTATACACATGAGCAATCTCTACTCCCAGAAAAAAAGGATCAAGATGAAACCTGCCACTAATACAGGCAGTGCTGAATCAGTCTAAACCACACAAGAATAATTTTTCTCTTCTTCACAGAGACATCATGGACTTAACACACTACTAGCTGCAAAATGTTTTAAAACCCATAAATGAAAATGGTGGGAAATTGGGAAAGAGAATATGAGAAATCATTTGAATAGAAACAATCTTCTTAAGAATTGTTTTGAACCAGTTCATAATAAATAAATATCCCATCAGGTAGTCTCTTGTTTTTTAAAGCCCTATAACCTTTTCCTCTCAGCTGAATCCCTAGCCTGGGACAGCTCAGCGGTTCAAAATTTAAGTCCGGAATAATTGACAGGCAGAATTGCTTGTAGCTTTTTCCTAGTACATCTTTGATTACTCATATGGAACACAGAAGTAAAAGGACCTGCTTTTTTAATGGCCTCAGAGCAACTGCATAAGCAATTTTAAAATGCAATTGCATGACTAATTTACTTGTGCATGTTTTTTCACAAATTTAGAAACTATACATTAATAAAAATTATAAATAAATAAGCTATAAATTAATAAGACTGGCCATTTACAGGTGCAGTTCTTCACATTGCACTTAAATCATGTTTGAAATCATTGTACATTCAACCTAAGGACTTTTTCTGATCTGAACATTTTATATTATATATCTTAAACATTGAAAAGTTAAAGAACGAGGGAGTCAATATCTATTTAAGGGTATCTACCAGGAGCATATCAGGAGAAATAACTGCTGTATCTAGAAATGCAATTTTGTATTTAAATTGATCACACTCAAGGTCACATTGGCTTTAGCTTCTTTAAAAGCATGGAGAAAATATTTTTAACAAATAAGCACAGTTATCAAGGAAAGACAATTTACTGTCAGTTTACAAAAGAAAAATAGAAGTCTTTTAAACTGGTATGTCATTCTAGGGTTTATATGCATTTTTATTACAGAAAATCTGGCCACCAAAAAAGTAGGTGGATTAGATCTGCATCTACAATCCTCTTCATAGTGCTGCATACTGATAAGATTTTAAAGGTTAAAATATAAAATTGAAAATACTGTGTTTATTTCACTGCAATCTGCTGTGTATCAATAACTGCACTATAAAATCAATTAATCAGATAGGGTGAGGTATATGCTGGACTTGATCTAAAATTTGTCATAGCTAATTCCCTTGCTTAGTATGTCCAAGAGAAGTTCATAGAGTTCTAAGCAAAGTACTTCCTATTCTGAGCATGGTTTTGAACTCTTGAAGGAAAAGCATGAGAGGCTGAAGTTGGTGGGTGAAAACTAAACTGGTGGGCAGCTGATGATCAAGGTAAGCCAGGCTCTAGCCTTGTTTCAGTTCAAACTCATCAAAATTTTTTATGAGCTTCAAACTTCAAATAAATTATTTGAATACAGGCAAAATGGCTTGTCGTCAGTTTTGCATCTGAATCAAGTGCTGAAAGGTTGTTTAATTATGAGTAAATGGCAACCTTATTCAGAGACCACTAAAAAAAGATTTTTTAGTAACATTAATGACAATGAAGATCTCCCATTTCTTTTTTTCTAGGAGGATTATACCTACAATACATCTGTGAAATATATCTTCTGTGTTAGAGAAATTTCACTTCATAAGGTACATTCATATGAATTGGCCTAGTTAACTCATGTTTATCAAGAGTAGCCTGAAAAAGGGTAGGAAAAAAAAAAGCGCCCCAAGTCCCAACTCTACACCCAAGCCCAAAGGCAGTACAAGATGAATGCAAGGTAGCCTTTGGGATCTCACCATGAAAATGCGATGGGGAAGAGAGTTGGCTGGTGGCTGCAGAGGGTGGGGATCCAGGCAGATGTGGGGTATGCCAGAGTGGCAGCATCCTGCAAACATAGCTCTTCTGCTTGCAGTCATTGCCTGACCTGTCTCTGTTTTTGCAATATGGCTAATTTTGCTGGGTTAGCAAAAATGTTTAGGACAAAATCAAAGACGGTTCTGATTAGTACAACTTCACATAAGCCAAATTAAGAAGTTTGCCTTCTGATATCTACCAAGTATGCTGAGGAGATCAGATTTTGCTAGTTAATCCATCCATCCTAGGAAGCTAATGTTGCTTATGAGAGTAAAGCAGAGATATTTTCCCAAGGTAAACCAGTTTTTCTATAAATTGTTTGAACTTCTTTATTTCTCTTGATTGATAGTAAATAGCCAGTCTAACTCTTCAGCTTTTTATCAGCTTGGTGAGAAATACGCACAGCTTGGATACCATTTGCAAATCCCTTATGTCTGTTGTAGTGTTGTAGTGTGGTTACAGTAAGAGGAAAGGGTTAGTATAAATCACCATTCATATCTGTGTTATAAATTATTCCATAATATCTTTGATCTTTTATATTTGTTGTAAGAAAGGAAGGTCTTCATAGCCCTACAATGAAAGCTACAGTTAAAGCTGTAATTACTCACAGTTGGGCTTGAAGCAGGAAGAATCTCATCTGGAAAAGTTAAAGAGATAAAAATAAGAAATTAAGAGAAAAAAGTCTTACACATTCCTTTCTGCCTTCATACTATCTATAGTGCTATTAAAAATGAGCTGTAGTACTTCATAAAGCTTATTATTTCCCTTCATCACAGAAACTAAAAGGGAATATAAACTGCAACTTTAATTTCCATTTTGATTTATGAAACTTTGATAATGATGTAGTACAGTATCAGCTGATCAACTCATTTGCCTTCCATAAGTTGGCAAAGATGTTTCCCTTAATTCCACTGGCTTGTTTTTTTAAGTTGAAGCTGTTCCAGCTGCTATTTTGGCCAGTGTCCTCCAGAACTAAAAGCTTGAATCTGTGTAAGTTCTGCTAAAGAGTCAGCCTCTTCAGGCCAGGACTGCCACAAACTCAGAACATCGGTGGGATGAATGCAGTGGTAGATGCATATGCAGAGTATTCAGTGGGAAAGGTAAATGAGTGACAAATAAATGAAAGTTCATCTGGTGAATGTTCCTATGGTTTGATGATGATGAGTAATCACCCCTGACTGATGGGCTATCAGTTTTAAACTATATTCTTCTAATGTGGACTAAGCAATCATTATAAAATCTGCAGTGTGTTTAGACTTATCTTTCAGATACTGATTTGAAATGCCCTCCACATGTGACAGAGATGGTTGGGATACTATCTTTCTCTTTGTAGAGGAGTTATCATAAAACTCTTTGATTTGATAGAAATTTCCCCAATGAGTTATATATCTACTTAATGGTTATCATTAGCACACATATCAGTAGACCTTTCCTAACTCCATCTAAACGGCAGGAGATGGCACTTAGCAGCTCTTCTATATTGGAGATTTCGTCTTTGTCATAGAAGTGAATGATGTATACATGGGAATTTTAGATAGCAGCTAGAAGTAGTGGAAGCTGGTATTTTTCTTTTTAGTGTAGAAAATTATATCTCTGAGTTTCTAGGGTACTAGGAAAGTCTTTTTTTGTTGTTGTTATATTAATGGATAAGCGAGGGCAGATTTGTCATTGGTATCTCTGGGTTCAGTCTGTCTGCTTAGAGAAACATATAATAAAGAGAAAATATGTTCATACAGAAGAGGACTCCAAGCAATTTAGATATTGATTTTCTTTTTAAAAAATAGGCAAAGAAAAGTTAAAATTATCAGAAGGAATACTCCTTGGACATTTATTATTCTCTCTGTATCAATTAAATTTTCCAGATCACCATGAATAATTCAAATACACATCTTAGTTTATATTCCATGCTTCGTCTTTTTGCTATTTAAATGCAATTTTTAATAAGTGAGATTTAAAGTTTAAGAGTGACAAAAAAAGAGTGTTGGTTTAACGGCTGTCTGATGAACATATTTTTAATAGAAAAATCTGCATTTGGCTTGCTCCTAAAACCCACTGAAGCTAACTTTTCACTACAAGAACTTTATGCACATAACTAGAGGACTGAACACCTACTGAAGCTGATAAAAATGCTCTATTTAACTTCATAAAGTTCTAGCTCATAATTTATTATGTGAAACACATGTATGTGTAATCAACATGTATCTTTAATTCTGATTTTGCCTTTCTTTTGAACTTTGATGCAATAAACTTGGCTTTTTGTAGGCATAGAAGCAATGTGCAAGGCTTTACTGCTTATTTTAATTCTAAATCTAACTGGTCTCAGAATTTTTGTACATATATATTAATAATTTAGTTGGACTGTAACCATGACAATATTGATAGCATATGTAGAATAAATAGGACACAAGACTGCTTACCCAGGAAGAGTCAACATTTAGAATATTACCAGGATATTTGTAATTCTCAGATGTGAACTAGACTTTAGTTATTGTTTCTTATATTAAAAACTATGAGAGGTTAATTTTTATATCTTTTTCTTTTCCTCATACATCAATATTCTAATCTGTTTAATGGTCATGACATGTATAAAAGGTCAAACCTGACAGTTGTCCTTTAAATTATATTCCTTTAAATGCCAAAGTGTGTCTATTTAAACCATCTGCTGGGGACAGTATTCACTGGGGAATTATGTTGACTTGATCTCAGATTCTTCTTAGGCATTGTATTTAAGTGCATTCAGAGCAGTCAGGGCTAATTTTTCACTACCTGGTACCTCATTGCAAAGCACTTCATATCTGATACAGAAATATTTGATTAAATTGCAACGACATTATCTGAAATTGTTTTTTGGTGTTCAAATCAGAGCAATCGTGTGTCCTGTCTTTTGCAAACCTTCTCTCATTCACTTCAAAATACTATTTAATTTGTGCCTGTTTTCTGAACCACTTTCCATGTTTTATAGTTCACAGTTTTCACTCAATTCAGTCAATACAAGAGTACAACAGGGCTATAAAATGAGCTTTGTTGACAATTTGGAGACAGTTCAGATGACCACCATCGCTTGTTGTGGCATGTATTTCAGATGAGTCAGGTGAGATCTCAAGTTCTACCATGTGCTGGCCCTGTTGATGACCTTTACCACTGGGTGAAATCTAAAGGAAATCAGAAATTGTCCATATAGTATTAGGTGAAGGGTGGTAGAGAAAGGTTTCTTTGGTAGTCCTAGGACTTCATTCTAAATGAATGAAATGAAATGAAATGAAAATACATCTACTGTATTTATCTGCTTCTTTCACAGCTGCACCATGTGTAGAACACTTCCTTTTTCTTTACTACTATTCTTAGAACAACAAAATCACCAGTATCTTTAAAGATCTCATCAAAGTGGCCAATATTCATGTTAGTCAAACTGCTGTTTGTAAATCTGCCTATATATACGTGTTTTCCTTCAGGATTTGTGAGGGTAAAAACTATACTGTTGAAATATTCCGAATACAAAGCCTGAAAAATCAGCAAATACAAATGAAAATAATCTTGACCTAAAATAAGAAAAAGGACATGATTTCTATGGGTCACTAACAAATGGTGAACTTCAAGAATGGCTTTTTTCTGTCACAATTACATGTTAGTTTTAACTCCATGTTGCTTTAAAAACAATTAGAGCCAGGGTTGTAGAAGGAAGGGAGTGGTGGTGGGCAAAGAGGAGGACTCGTCATCATTGCATCATATGGGCAAGATGTGACAGGAAAGTTGGTACTTAATAATTTTATACTGCATGGGTAATACAGCTACCTTCACACTTCAAGGTATCACTGGTCCCTAGTCTCATCTGTCAGCTACTGAGTCCTTTTGGGGAAAACACCTACAAATTCTTTAATAAGGTGGAACTCCCCTGTGGCTTAAGGGAAGTTTTACGAAATACAGGCAAAATCCCTCTAAGATGCAGGGAAGCATGCTGTGCAAAGCAATGGAAACTTGGGCATTTAAGGGAGTTATGCATAAGCTGCCTTTGCAGCCCTGACACTTCTGCAGCCTCTTCAACCATCTTGAGCATCCTGGCTTGAATTGCTCCCCTTCCCCTTTTCCCTTTTCCCTTTCTCTTCCTTTTTCTCAATTGCTACAGGTTTCATAGAGTTGTAGTTATCTCTGTTCACACATTCCTCTGAAATTGAAAAAAAACTTCTGCAAAATATTTCTGTATTTTGGATATTTAAGAGGGCTCACTTCTTTCTTGAGTTAACTCTGCTATTTATGTAATAGTTCCCCAAAAGATTTTGGAAATTATCTGAAGCACTGTCTTTGTGCATTACCATACCAGCTATGGCTGTCCCAGGCACTTCAACTTATAGCCAGAACATAAATTCTGTAGGGCAGCAGAGTTCCTCCTACACCTTCGTATCTTGCAAACTAATTTTCTTTTCAGTTTTGACAGATCACAAGTTTTGTTAGCCTCAGAAAGCAATGAGAAAAGCATTTATTTAAGTGAACTTTTTTTGATGCTGCACTTTCTATCCAGACATGGAAACCTAGGCCAGAATCTAAATTCAGTCTTTGCAAAGTACAAGGATTTTACTGTGCTTTCATTAAAAAAAATTGTAACTGTAGTAGAGAAACAGAGGTAAAAGACAAAGGAAATAGTAGTAAAGGATGAAAGTACACTAACTGAGAACTGAGACTGAAGATGCAGCGTCCTCTGCCACCAAATCCGTAACACACAAAAAGACAGAGAATGAATGTTGCCAGTTGGTGAAAGTGGTAGTTAATAGACTAAATCCTCTTTTTACATTAATTTACCCATATTACATCAGTGAACAACAGCATATTCTGTCAGGGAATAATAGAGATTTTATGATGTGCATTAAAATTTTGTATTAATTAAAATAATTTGTTCAAATATTGCTCTTTATAGAAAGCACATTTTGTAATAGATAATATAATTAAATCATCCAGACTCTTAGAAATAAAAGCATATGTGCTCAACAGATGACATTTTTAGTTTAAGTCGTTTTATTTTATACAATAGCAAACAGCAGCAAATGCAACAATTCTTTTAAGAAATTGGAGGTATGGCAGCAATGATAATATTTTGCCTCAGTGACCATTCACCTACATCAGCAAATTGCAGCTGGAAATCTAAAGGATAAGGAGGCAATTTTCATACTCCCAGAAATACAGATGAGAAAGCTGAACATCTTTACATGTATCTGAATGTACACTACATGATCACATGGATTCTTGACAAATCAACCAACTGTTATGAAATTCAATCAGAAAACAGAAAATGAATTATTCAACACAATATGAAAGAGTTTTACTTTGAAGGGTGACACTAATTTCTGCTACATTACACAAAGAACCTTGCTTGGGAAGCAAAGACTCTGAGGGGTGTTTGTGGTTTTATTTTCTGTTTGTTCTTTTTTATTGTTTGTTTGTTTGCTTGTTTTGGGTTTTGGTTTCTTGTGGTTTTTTGGGTTGTTTTTTCTTAGTTCAGCTATCAAACCAATTACACAGACAATAAGGCTATTTGAATATTTTTATTTCTTGTCACCAAGATCATCCTGATAATCTTTCTTGATAAATTGCCTGCAGATAAATCTGTTGCAAGTTACTCATAGACATGGCTAACTAATTTAATGCAGCCTGATTTCTTGCTGTTTTGGTAATAATCTGACAGTTTCTTTACTGTCTTCTCTTATGGCAGGTCAGGTTTCCTCTTCAGAAGTTTTCTCTTTTTCTGATACATTTTGAATAAACCAAACTCTAAAGCAACTGTCTGTTTCCTAAGACTGAGTGGCTGTCCTGGTTTGAGTGAGAACAGAACAGTTCTGTTCGGTGACTTTACTTTTCAGCTTAGTTCCTTTAATTAACTGCACTTTCTGAAGTTAGCAGCCTGTTTTCACAGACAGTGTCTGCTGCTAGCAGTGATAACACCTCA
>WUAM01000323.1:48635946-48657821 GCA_024336885.1 Actenoides hombroni | reverse complement strand
CTTTCCTTTCTTTCCTTTCTTTCCTTTCTTTCCTTTCTTTCCTTTCTTTCCTTTCTTTCCTTTCTTTCCTTTCTTTCTTTTAAAGCAAAGAACTGGAATTAATTGCAGTACCATATACTCTCAGCATCTATTTTTGCCTGCTCAGTCTGACTAGTAAGAAGAGACCAAGCACAGAAGAGCATTTATGATGTATGTTCAGCTAAACCCAGGAGAAAGACTGAAGGGCTGACTGGGATAACATCTACTTTCACAGTCCCATAGATGTACTACCTAGATGGGACCACTGGAGCCATCCAGCAGGATGGTTGGTTATCAGCACTGGATCAGGTCAGCTGTGGCTTTGTTCAGCCAAATCTTGTAAACCCTGAGGAGGGAGAACCCACACCTGCCCTGGGTGACTTGTCCCAGTGCTGCATCACCCTCCTGGTGGAAGAGCTTCTCCTACTGTCCAGCGTGACCCTCCCAAGCCACAGCTTGTGGCTGCTGCCTCTTGTTGAGGAGGGTTTGACTCTGTCATCTTTGGGAGTTATCCTTTACAGGAGTTTCAGACTGCCTTAGACTGCCACTCAGCCTCCTTTTCCCCCAGCTGAATAGCCTCAGCTCCTCTTGTAGGTTCTATGCTTTAGGCCCCTAAACAGCTGACATGTTTTTGTCTGGATCTTTTCCTATTTCTCCACATCTTTCTTGAACTGGAGGGCCCAGAAGCAGTCACAGTATTCTAGGTGTGGTCTCACCAGCGTAGAGTACAGACAGGCAGATCACAAATTTCCATAATTGCTGACCATGCTCCTCCTAAGGTACCCTGGTATGTGATTTCCTTCATTTGCAGTCAGAGTGCAGGGTTCATTCAAATTCAATCTGAGGTCCACCATAACCTTCATGCCCTCTCCAGCATAGCTGCAACTCAGGCAGTGGCTGTCTATGAGGTTAGGGTGCCCCAGGCATCGGATTTTTTGCTTCCCTTTGCTGAACTCTTGTGAGATGTTTCTTTCTGCAGTGCTCAACTTTCCCAGCTTTGCCTTTGAATCAAAGCACTACAGCTTAGTGTGCCAAATGCCTCTCCTGATTTGGCGTCATCCACAATTTGTAAAAGGGGCTGCATTCTGGCCCATCACACAGGTCTTTGATGAAGATATTGAACAATATTTGTATAGCACCAGTCCCTGATGTACTCTGCTTGTTACTACTTCCAGCTGGACACCAAGGCATTGATCGCTGCCCTTGAGGCCTGGCAGTGCAGGCTGTTTTCAGCCCACATAAAGAGCTCCCCTTCTCTATATACATTTCATTGGAGAAGGAGAACAGGCTGCTCAAGCATGACTTGCCCTAGGTAAATCATCTTGTCATCCTTCATGCCCTTGGCAGTTCAAACATAATTCATAGAATTAATCTCACCCAACCTTCAGTACCTGCAGGTGAGCAAGTCACGACCTGGGCTGTTTTTAAAAAAAATGGAGAAAAATGGGTCCTTCTGGGTCAGATTCATCAAAGCCACTGTAGGTGTCAATTTTAGAGTAAGGTAAATTTAGGGTAACAGAAATGCCTTGTTTCCTTTCATTTATATAAGCAGACCATAGGGTACCTAGCTTGACATCCATAGTCAGACAGACAAGTTCTACTTCTTACCTTTAACTCCTATGCAGTGTGCAATACCTGTTTTCTGATTCTCTATTGACTACCTGAGGGTCTTGAAGCCTAACTAGAGATTCTTGTAACAACATGAAAAGAGAAAAAATGTGCATATCACTTCCAATGTTTTTTTCTACCTTTGCTTTCATATACAAGCCAGTTAGTCACTGAAGCATGTGCGTAGCTTTACTTGCACAAGCAGCCTCAAAACCAAGCTCCTACAGGAGCCAGCATGCAATTTAGCTGGCAGAAAAAGCTTTTAAGGTTGGAAACTAAGTATGATATTTGATGCCATATAAATAGAAAAAAAAATAATGATATAGAAAGGCAATTTTTCTGTATTTTTTAACCTTAACAATCATACAGTGCTTATAGGAGCAATAGGAATATAGAGTTCCTTATTACTGTTAATTTTCATTCCTCCTCTTTATTGTCCCAAGTGGATTTTGAAACAATATTTGGCAACACTTGATTTTCATACATTCCTTTCATACATCTGTAGGTTTTTCATACATTTACAGATTTCTTCAGATGTATTTTGGCTTGGATTTCTGTCCGTGCAACATCTAGCTATCAAGGCATTTCAGTTGTCTCACTGGAGAGGATCTGAAAGCTGAGATTAAAATCAGTGTATTTGGCTGCAGTGTGATTTTGTTGTCTGTTAAACACACAGGAAAACAGCATAACCTTTACTTCGCAATTAATAGTTCCAGAAAGTAAGTTGTTTAATTAAAAATCCTACTAGATATAGTGGTTCTTAATTCTCTAGGTCCCATGAGTGCATATTGGCAAGTGTATCTAGATAGCCTCTTGTTCAAAGTATCTATATTAAATGGGAATTGTACTGTTCAATACTCATTAATTCCCTTTGTGAGTGTTAACATTTTCTATTAAGTATTTTTAAAATATATAGTCCACATATGTAGAAATGTTTTTGTACAGCTTAAAGCTGTGAGCAATTGATTATACCCTGGGTCTTCCTTCCTTCCTTCCTTCCTTCCTTCCTTCCTTCCTTCCTTCCTTCCTTCCTTCCTTCCTTCCTTCCTTCCTTCCTGCCTTCCTGCCTTCCTGCCTTCCTGCCTTCCTGCCTTCCTGCCTGCCTGCCTGCCTGCCTGCCTGTTTCCTATAGTAATCTAGAGCAGTACATAGAAAATATTTTAATATTTCATTTCAAGGATAATGAAGTTAAATACTATATGTTGTGAACCTGAAAAGATTTCAAAGACATTACTGGAGAAATCAACACTCAAAAATACTTTATATAACCAATTGGCCTATACAGGAGAAAAATGGGTAAGAAACTACTAACTTTAGCACAAGGAGTGTCAAAAGGGAAATATTATCCAGCAGGAAGCAAGCGGGAAGCAATGTCAGTCAGTGCCTGACAGTTTACAAACCTTTGGTTGATAATTTAAGTTTCTGAAGAAAAAGATCTGTTAGAGTAGATAACTACTAATTAAAAATCAAAGAAACTTGAACAGACTAAATGTTTAAAATCAGCGATAGCATTTCTAGCTTTTAGAAAGAAAAGATTTCTTATCAATGATCCATCTCTGCAGAAGAAACAGAATTGCAACTGTCAGTTCTGGTATGCTTTTTTACTGTAGAGTGATCATTTAACTGACAATATACCTTGCTCTTACTCCCATTTAATTAACACCAAAATTCATATTGTCATTTATGGAAACATATTTGCATCTTAAGGTTTCTGTCTTCTGAGAATTCATAGACTGCAGTTGTATCACAGGCAAGTGAATCGTAAATTCATTCAATAAGAGACTGAAAAAAGTATGCTAGCAGAGAAATCATGTATTAAAATGTCCAGAGTGCCCTGGCTAATTAAGGTGCTTAAGTTCTGTATTCAGAAATCCTATTGAAGACCCTAAATCCCATGTGATATAAACAAGACAGTTTAGATTTTCAAACGTATATACACGATTAATGTCCTTTGTGTAAAATCCCATATGCTTGTATAGATTTGAAGGCAGGATCTAGTCTTCTAAGGCAGTTAGGTTCTATCAAGATTTACTTGGGTGCTACAGGTATCCATGATTACCCAGTTCAGGGGACTTGATTGAGCATGTTATGGTCTGGCCTATGTGTGTACTTTCTTTTCATGGAAGCAAGAAGAGCAGGAATACAGGAAAGGAGGGTTAATTTCACACTTGCCCTGTTATTCATTCAGGATCCAGTCAGGGCACATTCCTGGACTGGAAACTATTCCTATAACTATATATTTAAACCTCTTTCCCTTTTCCATTTAAAAAGTATTTGGTGAGCACACATATGTATTGATACAATGATGAGAAGCTTAATGTAGGCTTAAGTAGTACAAATACCTTCCAGCAACAAAAATATAACCCTAAGACTAATTTTTTTATGGCTGGAAACAGTGTTTCCTTTTCAGGAACTTTCCTCCTATTTTGGATGCTTTTTCATAGGACCGAGAATTTGCTGTGAAGAGAGGTAAAACCAGAAACCTAGACATACCAGCAGTAGTTCTTAACTGACATTAGCTTTGCCCTGAGCACATTTGAACTACATACATTTCAATGACCTTATGAATTTTGCTTCTGTGCAGTAGCAACTAGAAAGTGAGAACTTGATAGTACAGTTCTTTGGGACATAAGAATCCAAAATGCAATCTGAAGACACAGAAGTTTTATGTGTAATTGCTCCTAGACCCTGATGAATCCTGTGAGTCCCTTGGACTGAGCCCTCTACCTACTCTGTGGGAACACAACCCCTCTTTTCTACCTACAAGAACAATACAGCGGAAACTCTGCTAGGAGCTTGCCATGGAATTTCCATTTCCCCATGCAGGATTTTCCTGTACAGGACTAATCTGGAGAGTTAATGGTTGCTTAGCTGAGCTTTAACATAGGTTTAAAAGCATATGAATGCTCTCGTGGGTGGAACAGCAGGCTACTGAAGGATGTGAAATATTTCCTCAATGGAGGCATTTACCAAAGCCTCCGTAGAACTTCAATGAATCCATGGAAGCCAAGTCTTCTGAAAATTTTCATGTTAATTTATACAGATATTTTAAA
Organism: Actenoides hombroni; assembly: GCA_024336885.1. NCBI lineage: Eukaryota > Metazoa > Chordata > Aves > Coraciiformes > Alcedinidae > Actenoides > Actenoides hombroni. Next base: position 48,653,142 of record WUAM01000323.1, on the reverse strand, counting down.
AAAGGAGTCATGGAATTCCATACCTCATACACATTAATTTTCCATCCAGCAGAATGATTTTGGCCATCATGTACTTCAGTGAAAACCACCGCTATAAGCAAAGTGTGACTGAACAAGAACTAGCAAAATGGAAAGTTTCATTTCCAAAATACAATAAAATTGCAGGAGTAGTGAAGGAAGTGAACATTACTTGCACTTATGGTACACTCATTTATTCCTTTATGAATATGAATTTATGTTTTCCTTTTGTACTGCTGTTTGTATAGATGAAATCTATCATGCATTTAAAACTGGATTGAAATGTTCCCTTTGTTTCTGCTTTTGAGTCTTTTACAGAATAAATTGCATTTTAATGTTGCTATTATAAATGTTTATGATGAACAATACTATGCATGGGCCTAGTCCAACTCCCACTTAACCCGATGGAAAGATTCCTTTGATGTTGATGGGAGCTGGATCAGGCGATTGATAATGTCTTGCTGTTTATATACATTAGTGTACAAAAGTGTTAATGCTTTAGAAATTAGCAAAGATATTACTACCATCTGGATTTCCAATGTAGCTATATTACCTAAAACAAGTAGTTCCACGAGCAGTGGAATTAATGAAGCCTAATTTTCAATGATTTGTATCTGAGGGTGAATTTCCATGTGGATTCTCTTATGCCTAACCATGGTTGCACCACACTGCAGCTTTTCCTGCCAGGAGAGCAATGTCTGTGTTCCCCTCACTGCCCTGGCCACTCATTTTCATGAGATTTCTAGAAAATGAATACAGATGAATCTTGCAGCTCTTTGTTGAATTTGGGTAAAAGTAGCTAACAGTTTTACTAGGGGCTGACAGATAGGTGATACAAAAACTTAGAAACGCTATAGTTGCAAGCCACGTTCCTGGGGAAACTGGACTAAAAATAAAGGAATGCATGTGCTGGACTTTGTATCATCAGACTTTGATAATATGCTAAAGGAACAGTTAATAAGAAACCACAAATGTAGATTTAAAAGGAGTAAGAAGTAATGTGAGTTTTAATAGGCAACGGAAAGCTTGGTTATGCCCGTAAGCACAGCTGGGCTTTACATAACCTCATGACTTCCCAAGGGAGGCATCTTGCTCCAGTGAGACCACAATACCTCCTGGAGCTTCCCAGCGTACAGGAGGTATTTGAAATATTTATGGTAGTGCTACATGCCTCTGGGAGCAGGTGACTCCCCCAAGAATTAAGACTTCCTCTGCAAGACAGAACAGAAGGGGAACAGACCTTGGCTTGGTTCTTCCCTCTGCACTTTCGTAAGCAAAATGAGGAACAATCTTATTTCATTCCTGGGGAATGCACTCCTAAGAACAAGGGGAAAGTCCTTAAATGAGCCAGAGGAGGGAAAGGAAGAATTCTTAGTGTCAGGATTTTTGGTCTTTCTTCATTCTTCTTCATTCTTTCCATCCTCCAAGTCTGCATTTTCAAAAAGATTGTTGCAGAAGGAATAGGAAGCATACTGGGTTAAATTGATATGTGGAATTGACTTTGCTTCAGTTTTTCTGGGACGAATTTTTACAGTGTTTTAAATGAATTGCATGAATAATTAATAATTGATAATAGATTATAACATTTCACAAATGTAAAAGTCTTAAGTTCTATATATTTCCCCATTATGGAGCAGAGTAAATAATAATGAAATTGATGTATTTTAGGTGGAATCAGTATTCAAAGTTAACATTGCATAGTTCTTTTCATTACAATTTTCTATAGCTTTGCCAATGTCAACAATCTGAAATGAAAATTTGTACATTTATCCTCCGTTCTAAGCAGATTTTATATTTTTACTTAAATTCAAAAGAAAAATAATGAATGAAAGGTTAAGAAGTATAGACGCAAATGTTAAGTCCTCTTCTCAAAAATCAATGTTTTGTCAAGTTCTAACACCTCCATTGAGATTATTTTGAAAGACTGAAAGAACAGTCCTGAAATAAGAGAGATGAATGTACCAATCTGAGGAATGGCCAGGTAGAATCATCTGAATTGGAAACCTTTAAGGACATCATTTGTATATTCTTGGTAGAGTTTGGTGAAGGCTTACTGATAAGTCTCAAAAATTCTCATTTGTTCTTTCTGACTAAGCTCTTCAAGTGGCTGCCATTAGTTTTGTGCACACAGCATGTTGTGCAACCTTTATTTGGCTAATTTGTGTGCCCAATTTATGTCGTACTCCTCTCTGCCATTTAAAGTTTGAGATAGATGGTGGATGAAGAAGCAAAAGAGACAGAAAAAATAAATGTCCTCTTTTACTTCTCTTTACCAAAGTGAGACCAGCAAAAGCTTTACTTTGTGAGGAACTTCCATGCACTGTAGAACAGGACTTCTATAGTGCATGTGTCCAAGCAGGTCAAACCAAAGTTGTTATAATTATGACACTTTATCATCTTGATACTTTAGTGTTCTTTTAAGACCATTTTTATTTTAAATCAAGTGTAGCTAATTGCTTTACAATCTACTACTTCAGTTAACAGAACATCGCTTACTTGTGACATACATTATCTGACAAATTAATTGTTATTCTCTAAAGGATATTAGAATTCATGATGCTCTTGGAAAGAACCTTTGTGTATCATATTGGCTGTTCAAGAAGATAATTTTTCAAAATTCAAAGTTTATCAGCATTTTTCTTGCAAATTTTCTGCTGGACATAAAATGCAACATGTAGAATGTTATATGCTGAATATGGAAGTTTATTTTCATCTAGTAATGTATCATATTATGAAATTGCTGCCATTATTTTGTGACTGTGTAGCCATCCAGCTCCAGACTTCCTCTCAAATTATTTTATTTTGTGTTGTTTCCACAAGGTGAATGCCTAAAAAGTGTGAAAACAGTACTGCATGCTCTACCATGTAGGTGGTATCCAAAAATTTATTCCAAATTTGGCTACATGATTTGTAGCACCTGTTTCGCAAGTTCTTAGCACCTGCTCTGCTTATGGGAGTATTAACATTTATTTCAGGAGAAATAACATCCCGTCTTGCATTTGTTGATAGTCCCACACAACATAAACAGCTATACAAATAGAATAATGGCTAAATAAATAGTATTTACTTCCTTCATCAGAATAGATGAGCAGGACATACTGGCCCACAGATCTTTCTTGTCTTAATGATGTGGTTATTGCTATTAGACCTAAAAGTTTACTCCTCTGGGAAAGTGGGGAGGATGCAAAACTTCTGGTAAAAACAACAGGAGACAGAGAAAGGGTTTTCAGAGTATGCTTTTCATAGATGCATAGATGCATTATGCAGTCCTCAGCAATTTTTTTTGTACCATAACATGCAGCTGAATTGGGAAAAGGCAAGGGATGGCCACTGAATTTGTACACAGTCTAGCTCTGCCACTGTGGAGGTCACTGCGGCTCTGGTCTGCATTGTGGAACGCTTCATTTGCTATTGCTTGGTCAGGCTGTGAAAGATCTATTCTTAGCCACTGACAGTATATTGAGTAGCAGCATTCGATGCTTAGCAATTAACTGTGTTAATGGAGAATCACAAAACTTACCAGGGCAAAGGCCTGCACACATGAATGTTTGTGCTTGGCTATTGTGACCACTTATGCAATCAGAAGAGTTTATGTGGAAATTATCAGTTAGATGTCTCTCAACTTCTGCATATGAAATGTCACAATGTAGTGATGGCTACAAATTAGGCCTTGTGGTTTTTTATTACAGTATTTCACAATAAATGTGTATTATGTCCCTAGGCAAATCTTGACTTATGAGATCTTAGATGTTTAAGTTTTGAAATTCTTTTAGCTTATCAGAACAGAATATAAATTTTTAGCATAATTGAAAAACAGGGACAGAAATTTATGCTTTGCTGGCACACACACTGGATCATCATTGAACAGTCCATCAGTCATAGCTATTTAAAACCAAAACTGCTCTAACAATTACCAGTAATCCTGCAATCATGTTCTATTGTTTTAATTATAAATGAAGACAAATAATGTAACATTTTTATTAAACATTTTAAATCCTTTTACTAAAGAGGTCAGGACAATAATATCTTGAATAATCAAGAAACTGAAGAAGAGCAAGAAACTGAGGAAAAGAAAAAAACCAATCATTTTCTCAGTGTTACCAGGTAAGTAACACAAGTAATACATGCTCCCACTATGGGGCAAGAAGGGACAAAGAAGAGGTAGATACGTGTGTTGATCTTGCTTTACAGCCCAGTACAATGTTAAAAGCTGGACAATGTATCCTTAACCTATGGAGGAAGGAAGCAGCATGTGCACTACCTCTTTCTCCCCCTCTCATCTCAGGATAAAAATGTGGAAAATGTGCTCTGTACTTGCATTTTAAAGGCATAGTCTATTCCTTAGCATATGGTCTGAATTGGAAATACTTTGTAATTTATTTCCACTATTATGAATCTTAGTTTGGCACAAACTGACTGTATTCAATATAACCTAATTTGTTCTAAGTTCTCATTGCCTTAGCAGTTGAAATTTAGCTCTGAATCACAAAAAAAAATGAGGAGTGCAAAGGCAACTGTTTTCAAGTCATTACCAGGCAAAGCTAGATAGACGTTTCATTGGAGTAAGAAATTTAGGATTTGACCCTCAGACTAGATTTTATTTTCAAAGCAGGTTCCCAGAAGCCACACAGAAAAGGGAAACAAAGCTAAAATTGGGACAAGGTCAGCTGGATATAGAAGTGACTGTAACAAACCTCAAATAGCACTGTTATTTTTGTTTCAACTAAAGTTCGCAGAATTTTTATTAAGAATGTAACCTAGATATTTACACAGCAATCAGAAAGAACAACAATTTAACAACTTAGCAGAGGAAAGGTTATATTAATAACTGGTGTTAACTTCATACTTGATGCTGACATACTATTACTGGTTTAAATGTTCAAAAACGAAGAAGTTTTCCTCTACCAAGGGTATAACATATTAGAAAGTAAAAGATTTGGATATTTTTTTTAATCATAATTTGTAATTATTGATTGGTTGGAAATATATATTATATACACATATAAACACAGAGGAACACATGTATTTTATCAGAATAAGGCACAGTTCTTTTCCATTGTAAGGATTTTTCAACCAATGTGAGTAGGAAAAGGATCAGGTCTTATTTAAACATGACACAAATGCAAATAATGCGTATTTTCCAAGCAGAAATTAATTTCAAATCATTCAATAGACCTAGTTAATCTCAATTAAAAAAGGAAACACTATTTTTATTTTAGACACCCCTCTAAAGGAAAGTTATTGTATCATAGGGGGAGCAAATACTTGCATACCCATGGGTCTCTTCATGTGGGAATGCACCCTGGGTCCAAAAAACTACTCAGAACCATTAGGGATCAGATAACATAAGTCACAGAGGTACTCAACTTAGAATTTCCTCTCTTGCTAAGAATAGAAATTACTGTTAGAAATTTCTCTGAGATGGTGTCTACAAATCAGAGTTATTTTTCTGTCCAATCTAAAATAGCTTAAATTTATTTGTGCTCCTTCAAGGTATGTTACTGTAATATAAGAAATGCTTAAGAGCCTGAGTTGTTCTTCATTTATGAATTTTAGATCTGTTAAGATTTAACTTAGATAATTTCTAGATTTTGCTGATGTGAATATAAAAATAATATTCTATCATTCTGACTGTCATTTTTGTGGTGGTTTTATAGTCTATTTTTCATTGGTGCAACATCCAGATATTCTGGTTTATGTGCATTTAAGTAAATATTAAGCAAATGCATAAATTATGCAAACAGAATATCGGGAAGATAGGTATATTCTCTAGGTATCTTCTTTATGCTTGTATAGAAGCCTGTTGTCCATTCTTTTGAAAGACGACACTTGAGGATTCATGTGACATGGAAAATACAGAGGTTTTAAATAGTGATACATCTAAAATGCAAAACTCAGCCAAGGGCAGCAATATCCCTTTCAAACTGTTCTTAATAGTCGCAAACTGCCAAATCCTTTAATAACAGAATTAAGTAACTGACAGCTGAAGAAAAGTGCACCTGATATTTAAAGATAAACATGTATCATTTCCAGTGTCATAAAAAGGTAGGCTAGATCTAACCTTCAGCCTGGATTCAGAATGTCATGGCACAGAGAGAAATAAAGTTTCTTTTTGTTCTTAGTCATTATCTTGCTCACTAAGCCAGTAGCTGGCTCTAAGTTTTTCTTAAAGATGTGAGTAAAAAGGCAATTTAATATCATCCTAATTGCAAAATACCACAGTAGACTTCATACTTTGTGAATCGTTCTAATGACTCTGAAAAGATAGGCCACACATAGAGTGTCTCAGTGGGACTATTTTTATTCTTAAAATCACGAATCTGTTAAATTTGTTAGCAAATTATGGTCCTTACTGTATAATTAGTGAAAGCTCTCGATCCTCATTGCTTAAAATGCAAGTAATGTGCAAAGATGGGGAAGAAGAGATGGGTGATTTTTTTCCATTTTATAAAGGGTAAATTTCGGTGCAAGAAGATGGCCTAAGGCTGGGCAGGGAACTCTTGGCCAAGCCTTGATCTCATTTTAACCTTACAGCTGTAATTTTTGTTTCACTGGAAAAGCTATTTAATTACTAATCTGATGTAATGACAGTTGACTGAAGGATAATCTTCAGGTAATTTGAGAAGAGAGGATTTTTCTGCTGTCCACCTTAAAAGAGCATGGGTAAATTAAACAATTAGAACTAGTTACAAAGGTAAGCTAAAATCTAAACATAATAAGACACTGTTTTCAGCATTTCAAAAGAACTAAATACAACACATCAGCAGCTTCAAAATCCTTTTGAACAAGTGCACTCAGAAACAACTAACTAGCAAACAAAGCTATTATGAAGATGACAGTGTGGTCAGTGAACTTTTGGCATCTCAACTCTATAAAATGTAGGCCTCTAGAAATATTCCTCACATTTGAGTATGTAGAAAAGAAGCAATTTTAGCAACAGATGCTGTGGATGGGGTATGATGATTTCTTGCTTTTTACAAGGTCTGATAGATGAGAATATCTTTAAAAGAGAAGTATACTCCTTATGTATTGTTGAAATGATTTAATTTTCCTTTAATTTTACAAGATAAAAGAATAATAAAGCAATGAGAATCTCAGAGGCCAATGAAATTATTTTATCACATTATATTTAGGTGAACTTTTATTCTTTTCAAGCAATACAGAAACTGCTTAAACAACATGCCATATCATGGGATAGCTATTCTATATCCTATCATATATCATTATTTCTAGGTAATCAAGATGATTCTATTGGATAGACAAATTATTCTAGTCTAATAGTGTGGGATGAATATTACATGAAAATTAATGTCCTTTGAAAAAAAAAAAAGTCATTTTTTTAGTTATGAATTTTGTGTAACTAAGCACAAGAAGGTTTATAGGAGAAAAACTACCAAACCACAGTAATAACAAAAGTTATGAGAAATAGGTAGGTAATCATGTCTCACTCTTTGGGATATGTCAGAGCAGAATCTGCATAGTTTCAGAGAACATACTGTTGGACTGTTTCCTTTCTTGTATCTTTCAGAAATGCTATTTTATATCTTCAATTGGAAATACTCACAGTTAATACAGGATTGTAGCAACACCGGATGAGGATATCAATTATTAAAAAGGATAAGGCATCAAGGTGGATTGTTTCTTCTAATATGATAAAAATTGCCATACCCACAGAATCTATTTATAACAGCACTAACAATGTAAAATTTCTAGCTTTTGATTCAGGAAAGCGATTAAGCACATGCTTAAAGTTAACTTTCCTGAACAGGAGGCCTTTAAGGGTTAATATGGGCCTCTGGAGATGGGATCACAGGATATTCTGAAGGATTCTAGACTCCCAAATAAAACAGGTCAGAAGCTATGAACTGATCTCTAACAGTCTCTTTTGTGTTGCCAGAACCACTAAAAGCAAAGGCAAAGCAAGATCTGCAGCTATGCCCAGTTTCAGCTCATGACAAGTATGATCTTGCCTTTTTGTTTTTGTTCTTTAATAGCTCTGAATATGCACAGAATTCAGAAGTGTTGCTTGTACTATCTGAATATATTCGTAGTTTTAATAAATTTTGATGTAAGTTTGAATTGTTTCAGCACTCCTATTTTATCGTATCTTTCTTCATAACTGCATGCTTTAGAGTTACATACTCCATTCATTTGATTTCTGAACATCTTTTTTCAGATGTTGCATGGATTCCTAAAATAGGAAAGATAATGTATACACTTATATCATTAAAACTGACCTGTTCAGCATATTGTTTCATTAAGAATGGACCTGTCACACAATTTTCAGGGCAATTACTGCAGCAGAAGTTCTTGTTGACTTACTCGAGGTTTTCTTTTTCCTGCTTGATTTCCTATTTCTAAATTTAGATAGCCTTTTTTTAATGATGTCATGGGTCTCATGAAACCTTCATAGGGTTAAGACATGTTGATATGAAATACAAAAAAAACCCCCACGATGTTGATATAAACCATGACATGCTGATATAAAATGTCAGCTATGGGCAACATACTTCAGATCCTGATAGTTAAAAATAGAAATGTAGGAGTAAATGAGGGGAAAAAGAGGAGGAAAAGGAATTAAGATTAGAGAGCAAATCAAAGCTGGTAATAGAGGTTTAGAAGGACAGTGCTTTTCCTCACTGATGTCTATGGACCTAACCTAAAATAAGATCAGCAGTCACTTTGCCAGAGAGAAACAACTAATTCACAATGACAAATAAAACTATTTTTCTTTGCTTGAGATTTATCCACAACAGATAACAGTGCACTCCCCAAATTATCCACAATGGGAATGTATACAATGCATTTTTAAATTCACTTGTGGGTCACAAATAATTTGCACATGTGTCATTATTAGATATTTAAACTATGGGCTGGTTTGCTTAGATAAGTAAACATTGTTCATGTTACCTGATTGGATGAGTATGCATGCTGTTTTTAATAATGAATGGTCTAAAATCTACTTAATATGAGATCAAGCCTGCATTTTTTAAGCTCTGCAAATATGAATGTCAGTAAATTTCAATTACCAAATACTCACAGAACATAGATGCTGGGCCTTTTTTTTATTTTACTTTTACTTTACTTTACTTTACTTTACTGTACTTTATGTTACTTTACTTTACTTTACTTTTCTTTCATGTGTGATGGAACATGTGCAGATTTTTTGAAACAATATCCTGCCAAGCTTTTATTTGCTACACAATACAGCTTTTTGCATGATCACTGTATTAGATACAAGATCGAAGTAATTTATGTGGAAAACAAACAATGATGAAACAAAAAAGAAAAACAACACACAGAAGATATGAACAACTTCATGGATTTTTTTATGATAGTTTGAAAAAAGAGAAAGCAAACTAAGTTGTTCAGACTGACACTGTATTTTGCTATATCTGGAAATAAGTGAAGGATAAAGAAATTCATTCCTGAAGTAAAAAGTTGCTACAGCTTTTGAATCACCAACAATCTGAACTATGTAATTAATGTAACATATGTATGCATTTCTGTGGAATGTAAGGACAGAAATGAATTAAAAATGTGGAAGAAAATCTGTGGGAAAAGTTCTTGTCTTTTTTTTTTTTTTCCATTAAAAATTCTTATTTATGGTAGAAGGTTTACTCTTTTGTGTAGAAAATATTTTTCCTTTTCTGTAGAACTGTTGGAGTGGAGAGAAATGCACAAAACCTGGGAGACCTAGGGAGTCCTCCTAATCATCATTCAGAGCACCTAAATTTGATACCAGCTTTGAGTCTCTTGTTCTGCTGGTTCGTGTCTGGCTTAAGCTTATCTGAAACTGCTGCCCTAGAAGGAAGCAATCCTGCCTTTCCCCTCTCCACCCCATCCAGAACTTCTCATTCCTGCCCTCTTCCTTGCATGAGCTATAGTGATTTCTGCAGTCATGGGGAGATCAGGTCAATCCACTGATAATGCTTAAAACTAGTAATGTTTTTCCAGGGTTAACTTTAAATAGATTTGTCTTGGTAATAGAAAAGAAGCAGAAGAAATGTGGTGAAAGCTGGGCCATGCACCTCAGCATTAGGCTGTTTTTTAGATCAGCTTAAATTCATCACAAAAATGAGCTTCAACAAGATGCCTAAAAAGATGATATGAATAGACAGCCTTTGGTTTCCTCACTTGAATAAAAAATGCTGATAATACAAAATTTCTCAGCCAACTCTGACTTGGGCTTTTATTCACTTTTCTTGCCTAATAATGCTCAATGTCAAGGAATATATAGAACATTTTTGCATTGTAGTTTCTGCTACATCTGTTGAACATAAGTTCAGAGTCATATTTACCTCTTACTTCCTCTGCTATAGTCCCTGTTTTCAATCATTCACTTTACCATGGTGCTGCACTTTATATCATTGCTAGATATTACTGTCAAGACTTATATCGATATATATATATTCCTATTTATATCAGAAATCACAATTCAACACTTAATATAAAAAGAGATTCCACTTGTAATGCTCCCTACAAACCTCTTAAATCTCCTCATATTCAGGTTCAGATGTAACTCTCCATCCTTACGCAGAATGATTTTCCTAGACAACAAGCAACACCATTTTCTTCCACACCACACAGGCTGTGCTATCGCTCAGGCATCTCTGGAGCTGTGCAGTAGTGCTGTGCTCAAATCCTGCAAATGTTTCCATTATAGTGTCTCTGCAATCTGCCATTTCTTTCTACTTTTTTGAGATACCTGCTACATCTCAAAACTACTTCTTTTTTCCCCCTCTAAGCTTGACAAAAGGAATCAGGTCCATTAAAAATTCTGCTGCAAAGACTGATTTCCTCATTCTTATATTTGACAGACTTATCCCCTCCTGTGCACTAACACATGGCCTCCCTGTTCTTCAACCCCTACAGCACAGTGTCCTGCTCTTCCCACTCAGACTTCCTCCCATATTGTTTCTCCCACTCATCACTTCAGATCAGGTTTAAGATCTTGCCTCCACTTCCTGTCACATTAAGATGCTAGCATCTAACATTCTCTCATTAACATTTCAGAATATGTCTTTTTGAGTCTGCTTCTTGCACACTGTTAGGTTTTGGAGTTTCTCCCTCTGAACCTATGCAAAGTTACCATGTCATCTGCCTGTAAATGCTTCCTTAAAATTCTCCTGTGCAAAATTCCCTGCAGATCCCTTGAGAGCAGGTAGAATCTCTGAACTACTGTCTGTTTCTTGATGCTTCCATATTTGTAACCCCTGTACTACAAGGGACTTGCTGAGTGTACCCTTAAACTTAAAGGCTTTGGGGAATGGGCTATTTTTTTTTCCCTTTTCTTTTTTTACACAGTGCAGTACTTAGTGCAGTGAAATCTTAGCCTATGACAAAGTTTGTGTATGCTACAGTAAGAAGAATAAATGATGATAATAGAATAACAATTAGTAATTTAAGAGTATAAAAATAATATACCACAACTAACCTCAAATTCTTTTATTATTGCTTTAGTGTTACATTTTGGACCAGATGAATTTTCATGCTTTTTCAAATGAAAAAACTCTTTATCTATTTAAAAATCTCTTTATCCTTTTAAATAAAATATTGCAACAAGACTAGAATGATGGTAGAGGTTCTATACTTGAATGTTGTGAACAAGGGCGAATGCACTTTGGGATAAAAGTCACTGGATGGCACATGAAGAAAAGTTGTTTTCTTCCACTTCTCTTGGTACAGCCCTTAGTCGCAGAAAATGTCTATGTGTGGCTATGGAAGTTAACGCTGGTATTAGGTAGGAATTCTAATCACTTTTTAGATTTATACAAAGGAGACATCAAGCTATGTAATTATCTAAGAGTAAAAAAAGTAATTAATTGAAAATTTTAAAAGGATGTATGAATATAGAAGAAACACTGTTTTTTCAGATTGAATTAATGTTTCCTTATTATACCTCACCCTGAACATACTCTTTAAGTTGTACAATCCTCTGTATGTGCACATGCATTAGGCCGATTCCTTTGCTTAACTGACACTTTCTAGGAGAAGCTAGACACAGTAGCAGTAGAAGTCTAACAGGATGTTCCCTCATCAGTGATACCATCAGAAAGAGCTGCTGTGTGACTTCAACAATTGGGCAAAGTCTTGCCCTCATGAATAGAATAAAATATGAAATAATTTGTGTTTATCCTTCTGCAGCTCTTTTGCTTCAGGTAAGAAATGGTGGTGACTCCTCAGAGAAATCAAAAATGAGGACTGAGAAAGGTGCAGACATCACCTGTCTTCTTTAACCTCATTTTAGCAGATCAAAAAGGTGCTGAGTCTAGAGAGCACATGAACTGGATCCATTACCATATATGCATTATTCATAGGGTTAGACCTGATCATCCCTTCCAGCATCAAAACCTAGTAATCCATGAGAACAGTCCTCATTCAAGGTAATCTGATTTTTCAAGGGCCTTCTGCTTTTCACTCTTAGATGCTAGGGAAGAGACATACTGCTTTGGGGAGCAAACCCACTCTGAGGTCCTGCAGGGCTTCCATCCTTTCAGGCTGCACAGGCCAGGTATGGCCTACGACACAGAGCTTTGTTGATGAAGTGGTCAACACTTATGACTTTATATATTGAAGAGAAGCATGGAGGAATGATTTAACAGATGTATTTGTGCCTGCAGAAACTTACAGGCATGTCGACAATCTGTGCCAGGACTTTTGAGCTGCTGGCTAATATCGTTGCCAAAAGTCAGAGAGCTCAGATTTACAGAGAGTATATTTGTCATTAGGGTTGGTATTCATCAAATGTAACCTCAGTATCTTGTATTACTAAATGTCTTGATGCGAGTTGTTTTAATTTTTTCCAGAGATAATCCTGGAATTATCTTTAAAGCACTCAACATTGAACCCCCCCTTCCTGTTTTGCCTTTGCTCCCAGCTCTCTGTGTTGAGTGTGATTGGTGACCTTTATAAAGAAAGGCACCATCACTAGAACTTACCTCACTGGCAGCATCCATACTGTTACAGTTTGGATGTAATGGATATTTTTACCATCTAAAATATCATAAAACTTTTGTTTTCATAGAAGATCTCACCCTGCTATAATGTGATGTCTGCAGCTTAAGGGGGGGTGGCCTCTAAAGAGCCTCTGGTGCATGGAGTTTATGTATTAGGGACTGTAAACGAGATACTACTTGCAAAGATTTACAGTGTGCCAGGACTGTGTGCCAGATGGTAAAAGCCATATGAGTTGCAGGGTCCTTAGAGATTTCTATTTATTTATTTATTTATTTATGTATTTATTTAATTTAGTTTGGTTTTGTTTATCATGGAGAATATGCTTCTGGGTCCCTAAAGTTTTAGCGTGTTCTGACTACTGCGTCATGGAGAAAAATATTAACCCTATCCTGAATCCAGGTCATTGGGAGTTATAAAAATAGTATTGAGAAAAGGAGGTAGGCAGGCCATTTCCTGGGACAGAAAAAACAGTTGTTGTAAAATACTTTCTTGCTATTTTGATGCTAAAATGAATAGGTTGTTGTTGCTGCTATTCTCTGAAATTATTTATTCGAAGATAAAGCAGAGGTCTTTGCAAGAAGTATATTTAAACACTCTGCTCATCCTGCTTGCCTGGAAGTGGAGTATTATTCTTGCTATAAATTACTCAGATTTGTGTTTGAGTGCATGTTCAAATAGTATCACAGAGATGCTTCCCAAGTCACAATGACAAATAACTGGTATAATTTAAAAAGCTGTTGCGAATTGTGGGACAGACATGCTGGACTAGCAAGATTTCTAAGCACACCCTGCATGGGAGGAAGGCACACCGCATATGGCCTGCTGGAGGGTGAGAAACCCACAACTTGTAGTACGATAGATCTACTGCAATTTTTATTGTCCTTTTTAGGGCACATCATCAAGGTATTTGACTGGACTGCTCATCTTCTTTGAAGCTTGCCAACTACTATGCTTGTAAAAATTCATCTAAACCCACCATTTCTGCTTAGGAAAGAATCACAGAATTACTGAGGCTGAAAAAGACCTCTGAGATCATCAAGTCCAGCCTAGCACCTAACACCACCGCATTGGCTAGACCATGGCAATAAGTGCCACATCCAGCCTTTCTTTAAACACACCCAGGGATGGTGACTCCACCACCTCCCTGGGCAGGCCATTCCAATGCCTCATCACCCTCTCTGTCAGGAAGTGCTTCCTGTTATCCAACTGAAAACTCCCCTGGTGCAGCTTCAGGACATGTCCTCTTGTCCTGTCACTGGTTGCCTGGAAGAAGAGCCCGACCCCACCTGACTACAATCTCCCTTCAGGTAGTTGTCGAGAGTGACAAGGTCCCCCCTGAGTCTCCTCCAGGCTAAACAACCCCAGCTCCCTCACTCAGCCTCTCCTCATAAGGCTTTCCTTCTAGTCCCTTCACCAGCCTCGTTGCTCTCCTCTGGACCCATTCCAGCACCTCAATATCCTTCTTGCAGTGAGGGGCCCAGAACTGTACATAGTACTCGAGGTGAGGCCTCACCAGTGCTGAATACAGGGGGAGAATCACATCCCTAGTCCTGCTGGCCACACTATTCCTGATACAAGCCAGGATGCCATTGGCCCTCCGGGCCACTGCTGAGACATTAAATAAAAACAACTTAAGTATCACCCAAGAAACACTACTCATAACTGGCTGCCAGTTACATTTTGAACTATTAAGCCTGATTGTCCAGTCAATATTTTTCCTGTTTGTAGTTTACCCATTCAGTCCATATCTCCCCAACTTGTATACAATGATGCTGTGGGGGACATTGTCAAATATCCTAGACACTGCTAAAGTAAATATCATTCACTACCCTTGTCAGTGCCAGCCATCTTCTCAGAGAAGACATAATCATTGGTATGGCAGAGTTTGCCCAGATTAGACCTATACTAGTTGTTCCAAATCACCTTCTTGGCCTTTATGTGTCTTGAACTGGCTTCTAGGAGGATTTGCTTCATAACCTCCCAGGGACTGAGGTGAGGCTGACTGCCCTGTTGTTCCTTAGGTCCTCCTTTTTTTCTTTATGAAGACATACTTTTCTAGTCAGCAGGAAAAATCTACTAGTCACCATGACCTTTCTAAGACCACAGAGGAAGGCCTCAAAATTAAATTGGCCAACTCCTTTGATACCCTCTGATGTATCCCATCTGGTTGCATGGACTTGTGCATGTCCATCTGGATTAAGTAGTACTTGATTCAAGTAATTCTCTACTATGGATATTTACCTCCCTCTCTCATGCTCAACTACTAGGCACAGAGATCTAGGAGGTCTGAGACCAGTCCTTACCAGAAAAGATGAGGCAAATAAGGTAGCAAGTATTTCAGACTTTTCCGTGTCCTTCATCAGTGACAGACTACCCCATCCAGCAGGCCAAAATTTTTCTTTGGCCCTCCTTTCATTTCTGATGTATCTTTAGTGGTCCTTCTTATTCTCCTTATCTCTGTCCATTTTTAAATCCATCTGAATTTTTATCTTTGTAATTCCATTTCAGCATACCAGAGCATGATTTTATATCCCTTCCTAGTATCCCATCTGTACTTCCATTTTCCATACATACTTCCACTTCCTATGTACATAGACAAGTATATCCTGTTGGTGATGACAACCTCCTTTCAGACTAGCCTTAGGATAACAAGACCTCAGATGACGGATCTTCTTTATAGTAGTCATCAGAAGAATGGTGCCTTATCTCACTTTAATTGTGATTCTGTGTTGTTTTTTGAAAGGTAGTTCTCTGAAGAATTTCTGAACAAATGGAACAGAACATGTAATTCTCTCTTGAACCACGTTTAAGTCTAGGGTGATGGATCAAACTTTATCTGCAGTTATTATAAAATTAAAAGGACAATCAGATCTTTCTTGTGGCAATTCTGACATAATATCCTTTTTAACTTTCTGATAGATGTGCTTGTGCTTTCATGTGTATCATGAAAGAAAAGAAACAAATTTTCCCATGTAGAGTTTCCTTTTCCTTCATCCTTACTGAGAAAGAGATGGAATGCAGATAATGTACACTCCTCCATTTTCCTATATGCTCTCATTATGGGTAATGACCTAGTCAGTACAATTTTTAACTTCATCTGTACTTTGCACATGTCTAGCCATGTCTTCATTTTCTTAGCATTTCCTATTTTTTATTTTTTTTAAATCTCTTTTATTTGCAAATATATCATTATCTGGTCACAGAAAGACCACTTTTCAAAAACAATCCTGTCTAGTTCCATTATGATAAAAATTATTTAGTTTGAAGAAATTAGGATATTTCAAAAGAAATAAATTAAAGCCTCTATATACAAGACCTAATTTAAATAACCTGTTTTCTTCACATCATTAGTCTTACCCTGATATTGTTATCAGAGAACAATGATTCAAATAGTATGGAACAGAATCATGAGATGCATATCAAAATAGAGATGCTGGCCCAGACACAAGGCAGAGAAACTTTCTGATTCATTATATTTCCTACTTACAGATTTCTGAACAAACATAACCATTTGATTCTATGGAATAAAGTTTTTCTGATTCCCTTCCAGCTCCTTTGAGACTATTTATAGCTGCAGGATGTACTGAAGGGAAAATTCAGTGAACTGTCCAAATGCATAACTAAAACTCCATGACCACAGGATTTTGTATAGGGTCACAACAGTGGTGAGATATTTTACCACTTGGATCTTAAGTGCTTCACTGGCTTAGATTTTATAGAATGCAAAAGTAGAAAAGAAAGTGGTAAAAAAAGGGGGGGTGGGGGTGGGTACAATTACTGCGACAGGATGTTGATTGTTTTGACAGTGATACAGAGGTGGCAAATTAGATGAACATACAATCAAAACCAAGAAGGTTCAGAATTAAACATCAGAAAGCTGATCTGGAAGCAAGGTAGAGGTAAAGATCAAGAAAAGTCCTAATGGAATTAATCTCATACCCAGAAAGACTTTATCCTGAAGGACCAAATAGAAATGTTAGATGCAGTCAAACAATGAAAATGAATGAGGTACATTCTTGTGAAAATGGAAGAAGACACTAATTATAATCGAGTGTAATGATGTTTGACTTCCATACAGACTGGCTGTTCTCCATCATAAAACAACCAAGACTGAAATGAACAAATTAAGACATTTCATAGTAGGAAGCACTGTGGGCTAGTGTAGGAAAAGCTGTAAATTTGCACTTAAATTTAAAAATAATAATATTAAAATGTTAG
>WUAM01000323.1:48604003-48635204 GCA_024336885.1 Actenoides hombroni | reverse complement strand
GTGAGGCCTCACCAGTGCTGAGTACAGGGGGAGAATCACATCCCTAGTCCTGCTGGCCACACTATTCCTGATACAAGGCAGGATGCCATTGGCCTTCCGGGCCATCTGAGCACACTGCTGCCTCGTGTTCAACCAACTGTCAACCAGCACTCCCAAGCCTCTCTCCACTGGGCCGCTCTCCATCCACTCCTCCCCGAGTCTGTAGTGCTGCCTGGGGTTATTGTGGCCAAAGCGCAGGACCCTACACTTGGTCCTGTTGAACTTCATACCGTTGGTCTCAGCGCGTCGACCCACCCTGTCCAGGTCCCTCTGCAGCATCTTCCCACCCTCCAGCAGATCGACATTCCCTCCTAGTTTGGTGTTATCTGAAAATGTATTGAGAGTAGACTCAATCCCCACATCCAGGTCATCACTAAAAATGTTGAATAGGACTGGGCCCAGTACTGATCCCTGGGGGACACCACTGGTCACCAGACACCAACTGGATGCAGCACCTTTCACCACCACTCTTTGGGCCCGGCCATCCCACCAGTTTTTAACCCAGCAAAGGGTACACCATTCCAAGCTGTGGACTGCCAGCTTTTCCAGGAGGATGTTGTGGGAGACTGTGTCAAAGGCTTTGCTGAAGTTGAGGTAAACCACATCCACAGCCTTCCCCTCATCTACTAGGTGTGTCACCCAGTGATAGAAGGAGATGAGATTGATCAGACAGGACCTTCTTTTCCTAAACCCATGGTGGCTAGGCCTGACCACCTGGTTGTCTTCTATATGTTGCATGATGGCACTCAGGGTGAACCGCTCCATGACCTTGCCAGGCACCGAGGTCAGGCTGACAGGCCTATAGTTTCCCAGATCCTCCATCCAGCCCTTCTTGTGGATGGGACTCACATTGGCCAACCTCCAGTCATCTGGGACCTCCCCAGTTAGCCACAACCAGTGATAAATGATGGAGAGCAGTTTAGCCAGTACTTCCAATAGCTCCTTCAGCACCCTAGGATGAATCCCATCTGGACCCATGGACTTGTTGGGATCTAAGTGGCACAGCAGGTCACTAACTACTTCCTCCTGGATTACAGGAGGGGTATTCTGCTCCCCATCCCTGCCTACCAACTCAGGAGCCCAGTTGTCCTGAGGATATCTAGTCTTTTTGTTAAAGAATGAAGCAAAGAGTGTGTTAAGCACCTCAACCTTTTCCTTATCTTCCATTACTATGTTCGTCACCATATCCAATAAGGAATGGAGATTTTCCCTGACCCTCCTTTTGTTACTAATGTATTTATAAAAGCATTTTTTATTATCCTTAATAGACATGGCCAAATTAAGTTCTAACTGAGCTTTTGCATCTCTAATTCTCTTCCTACATGACCTTACAATATCCTTAACCGCTTCCTGATTCACTTGACCCTTTTTCCAAAGCTGATACACTTTTTTTTGTTCCTGAGTTGCTGCAAAAGCTCCCTGCTCAACCATCCCGGTCTTCTTCCCTGCTGGCTTGTTTTCTGGCACAGAGGGACAGCCTGCTCCTTAGCCTTCATAACTTCATTCCTAAAGTAAGCCCAACCTTCCTGGGCCCCTTTGTTTTTGAGGACTGCTTCCCACAGGACTCTCCGAACCAGTGTCCTGAACAGACCAAAGAAGTCACGGGATGCATAGGAGTCCCATGGAGATACAGGACAGAAGCCACCCTGATGGCAGTGAGGCCTGTGAGGGTCCAGCCCTGCCTCAGGCGGCTGGGAGGCCCTGGGTAGGATCAGCCAGTTTGTAGATCGCTTCCCCTCCACCGTGATGCCCGTGGGGTTTCAGCCACGGCAGCGGAGGCCTGGGAGGCGGTCGAGCCCTCAGGTGACGGTGGTTCCGCCGGGGGGCGGGGGTGCGCCGCCAGGCGGCGCCCGCTCCGCTGGCCAACTGCCGGCGCCAACCGCCGGGGCACGCGGCGCCCCGGGGCGCGCGGGCGGTGTCACCGTGGCAACTGCCCGGGATGTCAGGGGTGGGGGCAGCCGCCGCCATATTTTCCTGTTTATCCTACCTCAAATAGCTGACCTTGAGAGAGACACAGCTCCGCTTTGAACAGCGGCTCTCACAGCCCGCCTCAATGTTATCAGCGGTTTGTTTTGCTGGGTTGGGAGGCTGAGAGCCACGGGCCGAGGCCTCTGCCAAGTTCAGGATTTTTCCACCGGCTATGCTAGTTTATTTCTAGTCTCTTTTCGTAGCAAAGTCTCTTGACAAACGGGATAGGCCCCGCTTTTAAAATTTATAACTTCAGGGGTCCCTTAGGGAGTGCAGTGCTGCAGAAGTGTTCAGACCTGGCTCGTAACTACTCCCAGAATGCCACAAGTTTATATGAAAATGAAGTAATCTTTGATTCAGCACAAATATCGATATTAAAATCCCCGTTTTATGTCTTGAATCTGACTGAGTCACTTCAGCTAGGCTACAGATACCATTGACATAAACAATATGGACGCAATCCAGGAAAACAAGATATTTTGAGACCAGTGAAGGGCATCTCAAGTTTGTGTTGCTTACTTGTAAAATTATTCATTTTTATTGAAACCTGCAATTCCTGGCTGAACCACGCTGTGATAAATAGGAGTAAAACGTGGCTTGCTCGAGTATTAATAGTAAGCTGCATACAGCTTTGTGTGAGTGAAAGATCAGTGCTGCTTGTGGAGGCATCCCAGTCTAATCCCTGCTGTAGACAAAATTGACAGCACAGCTACATGACATACATGGCAGATGAACTGCATGAATGCTTTATATTTATATTAGTAAATTTGAAGTGTAAACTGGTAGCGTGAATTCTGTTGTAGGCAAGGGTGCAGTTTTAGAGTGCCGTTGGCTGTAAGTACCTGAAACTCAGTGGGAGTCTTTCCTTTACCCTTTTACTTCTAAAACCTGGGAAATGAACTAACCTCCAGTTTACCTGCTTTTTTAACAAAATAATGCTGTGTGTTATCTGCCAATGAAAATATTCTGCTTTACTCTTAGTGTTTTTTAATCTTGATCCTTGAAGGTATTCTGGGCACAGCCTACAACAAAGCTGGGTACCCTGCCAGCAATGCATATGATTCATCAAAGTGCCCAAGAACTAAACCCCTGTGAATGGCACCAGAAATAACCACACCTTCTGCC
Organism: Actenoides hombroni; assembly: GCA_024336885.1. Taxonomy (NCBI): domain Eukaryota; kingdom Metazoa; phylum Chordata; class Aves; order Coraciiformes; family Alcedinidae; genus Actenoides; species Actenoides hombroni. The sequence continues at coordinate 48,632,072 of WUAM01000323.1, read as the reverse complement.
ATTTTTCCTCCACGTTTCCTGAAAACTCTTTGTTTTCTTTCCCTTTAAGTCCACTGCAAAACATGGAAGCTTTTAATTACCCTCTCAGACATTTCATGGAGTTTTTTATGTTTATTTTTTCGCTATTCTATCTAACACAGTCTTATTTTTAAGCACCTGGGCATTTATGTTCAGAATACAGTGACCGCCATTATTTTACTTTTTGGAGAAATAATTATCCCACCTGTGAATTATTTGGAGACAGCTTGCTGACTTAAATGTGTCATTTTACATAATTTAGTGGTTTGGGGTTGGGTTTTTTTTTTTCAGTTCCTTTGCTCTGAAAACAAAGATTTTATCACCCCAAACCAACTATTCCACAAAAAGCAAGAAGTAACTGCTGTGGAAAGCACCAAGGCAACTCTGTCAGACACTGCCTAAGAAACTGCCTCAGAGCTCTGAAAGCACTACATGGAGCTCCACACATGCCTGTTACAGTTTATCTGCATTCATCTGGAAATTGAATGATATGTTTAAAATTATTTGAAAGGCTGCAAAGCATTCTTGGCAGAGCTGGAAAAGAAGAGTGATACTGACAAAATAAAACAAACATACTAAAGTTAGCAAGAAAGATGAAGAGCAAAAGCTTTGTAGAGGGGCAGTGCCAGGCTTGTGGGAGAAATTGCTAACCGTGTTGCTTAAGACTTATTTCAGAATGTTCTGAAGTCAATGTAAAGATGTGTACAAATGTGGAAGGGCTTTGGTTAAGAATGGGCAAACACATGATCTTACCAGAGAACGAAGTTCAGAGTTGTACTTAAAGAAGAAATTAAGTAAATGGGGAAAAAAACATCCTGGCATAACACTGTGTTTTTAAACGCAAGGAGAAAAAATGCCCCAAATAGTCAGAGATAGTAGTTCAGAAATATACTTTGGAACAACAAAAATTACACAGACCAAAGTATAAAGTGTTGAGAAGCTCCCACTCAGACCCCACTTTACAGCTGCTGATCTAAAGTGTTAAGCCAATTTTTGATACAGCTCTGAAAGGCAGTTCTTATGCGGGATGGGCATATATGTGAATGATTCATCACACAGAAGCCCTTTACAACCAAGAAAGAAGATGCATCCTTTATTTACAGGAGGTAACAGATCCATAAACAGAGAATCAAAGCAAGTTTGCAGAGAATAGACCTTACCAAACAAATCAGGTTGGGCTTTTTTTGGTAGAAAAAACTTCGGAGCTGTTTTTCAAAAGTTTGTGCAGCTGATAGTTTAGTTGACTAGAGGAGGTTTTGGCTTTCAGCGTTAAGGTAAATATTTTCAAGGATCAAAGATGTAGGAGATGGGGGTGATTAAGAGGTAGCTACTCAGCTCTGAGTGGGCTATTATCCACACAGGTATTGTGTCTATGCTTGTGTCTACCACACAAATAATACCCAACCAGTGAACAAAAGTATATATTGACTTATGTTTTGGATAAGTTGAATAAAACACATCTAGAAACCAAACCTTAGAAGTTCTTGGTTTTATGGTCTGCTTTCTCCTCTAGACTTCAAGAGGGAATGTGTCTAGTCTTATGTCTGGCCACACCTTTCTCCACGGACAGAAATTCTTTGAGCTTCATTTGGAGGGATTCAGGTTAACCACTAGCTAGAGGTTAAGAAATTCTCCATTCATGATGAGATGAGCCCTCAGTCTGAGCATTCTCCGCAACTTAGCTACTGCACCTGGAGATTTGTTTTAAAAACAAGTAGAAGGATCTGTCAGACAGTGTTTTAGTTGTCTTCTGTTTTGAGAAGAGGATTTTGGAATCTGAGCATAAACATGCATAAAACACAGACACCTCTCAAGGAACAACCAAGAGAAAGTACGTAAGTCTGAATGCAACTTGCAAGGCAAGGGATGGAGGTCCCCATGGAGGCCTTTCACAGCTCTTTCTCACCACTCTGACCCTAAGTGATACTGCTGCACCATATTATAGCTGTCCTTGTATACAAGCAGCCAAGCCTGGGGCAGAAAAGAGGTTGCATAACCCCTGAGTGCATTCAGGGCCCTCACAGACTTTAGCTGTCATCTGCCTTTCCTGGACATGAGAAACAAAATAACTTCACTGAGATTTTTACACCATTCCTTGATGTTTTCTTTATGCACAATGAAGAGGAGGAGATGTAATTTGTCACTGGCGCAGAAGAGAATGAAAACATGACACTCTCATTATGCCTGCAAAGGCCTTGCAGGGCTTTCGGCCTGAAATCTGTCAGTTCAGTGATAATCAGGTTGCAAGGACCACCCCTGCTTCCTTCCTGAACTAAATACTTCCTCTGGATCCCCATGCATTTTCTCCTCACTTTCATGGGCCAATAGTTCCTAGGTCTTTCATCTGTCCTTGTGGCAGACTCTCCACCAACAGTTTGCGTTTGTCAGCCTTTCGTACAGATGTCCCTAAGCTTCCTTCTGTACTGCTCTGTGCTTATGGAGAGCCTCCCTTGAAATGATTTAGACAGCCACTCATGCTCTCCTATTTCAAATCTTCTGCCTTAAGATTTCTCCTAAGGAAGGTGCATTTAGAAAATCAACTGATTACACTAATGATGGTTAATCTGAGGGGCAGATAGGAAAAAGTTTGTTTGTGTTTTAGGTATTGTATTATTTCAACAGTAATTATGTGTTTCTAAAATGGTTTCAACTTTATGTTCCCTTTTTTTCACCAATCCCTCCATTTCTTAATGTGTATTAGTACTCTAGGTACAGTCTCCATTTGATTTGGTCTTCAAAACATTTTACTTTACTAAATAAAAGAGGTGATTAAGAACATCTTAATTATTACTCTGATTCAGAAAAGTAGACAAATTAACTATGTCCTAAAGAGCTTTGCTGAACTGGAACCAAAATTACTAATGCTACTTGTAGTATAATTTTTGCCTGTATAATTTTGTTACCTTTTTCTTAATCATAAAAGATGGTTTCTTTCTCTTCCAGGCGTTTGAGCAATGATGTTATTTGACCAGATTAGGATCTGGGACAGTCTTCTAGCACTTTGGTGGAAATTTTATTTCTCTTAATTTAAGCATCATCATTAATTTGCCATGAGCAAGAAAAAAGGTCTAGTCCACTGACAAAGGTGACAATATTTATTAGGTTCTACCCAATGTTAACATGTCTGTTTAATACACTTCTGTGGTTTTAGAACCTGCCAGCAGCCTGGTATTTCTTTAACTATATATGCCAAAGGATTTGTGTCCAGCACTGGAGGAGTTCAAATACTCCTATAGCATGGAAGAGAAGGCACTGAAAGAGTGCAGAATTACTTTGAATACCTAGGGGTTTGAAGGAGCAGCCTCAGAAAATATGCTGCTTCCTGAGAATGCAGTTTGTAACTTTAATAATTGCTCTGGGTGGTAAAGTGACAGAAAATGAATGAGACTCAAATCCTTCACATTGTCACAAGGACACATAACTGAGACAGAGATTACACCTGAATTTTGCAGAGACGATTAATCAGCCAGGTAGTTGGTAGTTAGCTATAGCTGGTTCTTGTCCCAGGTGTTCAAAGCAGCACATAGCTTTGTTGAGTGGCCAGAATATCAAAAGCTCATGGAGTTTATTGGTTGCTTCTGAAGATTATCTGAAGAAATTGTTTGATAACAGTCCACAATTGTTTTGAAACAATTTCAAATACATTCACTAAAGCATGTTAGAACTGCTGCTTATCTCCCAGGATCAAATGGATAAACAAGGCTTTTGTACATACATTTGAAAGGGCACTGGAGGAAATGGAGTAGAATTTTACTTGCAAATACAAACTCTGTATCAGAGTCCACTATACCAGTAACTTTAACAGAAGTCTTTCTGGACTTTATGATTTATTATAGATATGATTTATTTTGCCCAGGAACTGGATGAACATAGTAGAGGAAATAGAATCTATAATGTACACTTCCCAGACATCCTGCATCCATCAGTAAGATGTGCATAAAATTACAAGGTATGAAGCAGTTAGGACAAAGGTGTTGGCAAGAAGGTGCATTATTGGGAGCGTGGCACAGCTTCTTTTGGAAAAAGGGGCATAATGAAGAAATATATCGACCAGCTGTTAGGAGACAGAAAGGTTTAGGAAGAAAGAAGTGTGCCAAAATTAAAGCTGATGGCCATGCAGTTACTGGGGAGGAAAATGATTATGCTTTTTATTGGCCTGAAGGGGATGTAAATGAAAATGTTACAGTAGAATGTGAATCTTTTAGTACAGATGAAGAGCTAAGAATGAACAAATGCCAATTCCCTTCCTAACAAGCTACCTTCAGCCATAGGGCAAATACAAAATAAAACTTATGTATAAACATATATGTAACGTGTGGTTCTCTTATTCATGAATCCATTACAATGAACAGTGATTAATAAATGTATATATTATATATGTATGTATATATAAAAGAAACTCCTGATTTTTGAAGACTTTTAGGTATGTGCTTAAACAAAGCATCACAAAGCATGTATTTAAATCCCATTGAAATTAGGTCTGTGCTTGAATCCTTTCTTGATCTGGGACCTTAGGCAGTTACTTTCCTTTTCTGGGCATCTTGACATTTCTTGAAACTGGCTTTCTGTAAAGGCAGCTCCCATTTTGCAACACAGATTCAGTATGATATGTTACAGAAAAGTATTTTCTCATGAAGCCTTTGTTATTGTTCCCATTTTCTTTCATCTAAAATAAAAATAACTCATGCTGAAAATGCCGTCTGTGTATACTGGCAATTAAAAACAAATCAGGAAATCACTCTGCTATATTAAATCACACATGCCTAGTTATGATTTAACACGCTGTGGAATGAAACCAAATTCCACCCTCCCATGGTATTTTGTGACAGTGATAGCAGTGATTTATTATTTTTTAAGAGACTGATTAGAATATGTATTTAATGCCTTTAGTGCTTCAGCATCTCTTCTTCTCTGTAAAGAACTGTTTTAGCTAAAGCATCAAAAGTGATTTTGTAAACACTAGGATTCTCATTCAGGATAACTTTTTTTTTGCAAGCTTATGCCCTAATGTATGCATCCAAAGATTCCTGTGGAGAGTGAAATTATTGAGTTACCTACCAGTAAATGCATGTGGCTCCTGTTTAAAATGATCTTCCAGGTAACTTAAAATGAGAAATCTTGGAAAGCAGCCAATTTTGGTTTTTCAAAGGAAAGAGAGGTGTCTTGCAATTGGCTATGCTTCTTCAGTAAAAAGGTATCAAGAGAAGACATTAAAAATGAGAGGGTATAGAGTGAGCTAGCACCGCACAGTGGGTGCAAGTTCTGCCTTTGTTTTCACTGAAGCAACCCTGCTGAAGTAACTAATGCTAGAATTAAGCCTTAATTTTTCAAGATACTCAAACAACAACAAAAATAGTCACAGTACCTCAAAGTGGAGGAAATGCCCAAGAGATGGTAATGTGGGCCACTCAGCCAAGCTTCTTGGTTGTTCGCATCAAAACAAGTTAATTTGCTTCTTTTTTGTAGATCTGTTTCAACTGCTGTTTCTCTCTCTAAGCAGTGAGAGAGTATACTGAGTTTATGTAAAATATTTTCTATGAATAAGCACAGATTCATGAGGCTGGAATCCAAAGAACCATTATATGTGTAGGCAGTTGGTGAAGACTGTTGTGGAGAATTAGTATTGAAAAGGATGATGATTATTATTAATACTAACCTTTGAGGGAATATTGAAACAGGCCTATGCGTAGATAGCAAATTCATATGACTGCAATACAATATGGTAGTAGAAAAAGGACATTGTAATTTGATGCTACACAGAGAGAAACTGTATCAGAGAGCAAGGAGAGAGCTGCAGAAAAGCGCCGATGCAAACAGTACCTGGTATTCCATTTTTAGATTACTGGCCGGGATTCATTGCCGGATAGGGGACACCCAAAGAGCAGCAAAGTACTGAGGAAATGTTTAAGAGAAGACTGCAATCTTGAGAATATGTTTTGCTGAGAATGGCTGAAGAGAAACATATTTTAGGTGTATCAATTTAAAGGCCAAAGAAATGGAAGGATAACAAACAACAAATGGAAGGTCTCAATATGAGAACGAGAAGACCCTGGTCTCAGGGGTACTCAGTAACTTTATTGATAGTACATATGTTTTACTCTGCTTTTAAAAATTAGACTAGATGTTAGGAAATATCAGTGAAATATCTCAGGGCACTCATCATTTGTGATACTTGCAATTAGACTGGGCAAAAAACTAGAAACACAGACTGTAGAGGATATGCCTGCCAGGCATAGGGGAATAGTAACAGGCATCATCGAAGCCTATCTCAGTGAAATTGGCCAGGCAGCTTGTATGCTGGTGCACCAGTGAAGACTCTCATTCTTTGGGCGGTATCGTTCAAGACAGACAGCGCCAACTTGCTGTGCAGGCGGGGTAGGTGGTAGCCAACAGTAGCAGAGCCAACAGCTTTGCCTACGCCAAAGGGCACAAGGGTTGTTTGTAAGAGGAGTGCGTGCTGCATAAACAGATAATTCCAGCCTCCTCCTCCTCTGCTCTGAGGCTGAGAAAGGGGTGAGAGTTTTCCAGAAGACAAATAGTGCTAATGCCTATTTCACAGACACCTGAAGAAAGTTCCACTGCTCCATCTCAGTTTGACCCTCCCTCATCTGCCATGGTCTGTCCAAATCCTCCCAGTCCCATCATCTGCCCCACTGCCCATTAACTGACTTTAAGACTTTGCACTCCCCTGGTGCACTGAAATGTCTTAGCCTTTTCTCACCGCCAGCTTCCTTAACAGAAACCTGCCTAACACACTTCAGTTCTCCCTGTATAATAAGTTGCTTTGAAGGATTTAGTTTTACCACTTGAGATACAGATGCTTAGTCACATGAAGTTATTTTTAACTGCCCTAAAGGGACATCCTAGCTTATGTTAGATAAGTTGGTGTAGTTACTTTCATCTGGACATGGGGAACCCCAGGCTAGCTCTGCATCAGCCAGCAGAACAGCTCAGGGAGACCAAGTCTATAGACCAAAACAGTTGGAGTCCCTAATGTACATGCTTCATGTGTTTTAGGGGTTTGTACTCAGCTAGATCTTTCCTGATACAGTCCGGTGGTTAAATATGTGGTAGCATTTAAAGTGTGACCGATCTACTTTAGGCCTGCATGTTCTGATTTAACTCTATTTGGAAGGAAACCTGTTCGTGCATTTTGAGGTGGCTCCACAATGCAACTCAAAGCACAGAAAGTGGGGGCAGTTTGAATTAAAACTCTGATGTGAGTGCACCCTCAGGCATCTATGATTTCTAAGTATTCTTAAGACTCACTGTTAGGAGATTTTGTTTTTAAAAGCCTTTGGAGAGAACACATTAAGTGTATCCACTGGTTTGCTTTTATCTATCATTGTATTATTTCTTTCAAAGAATTTTAGTGGGATAGAGAGACGTGTTTACTATTATACAAGCTGAATTGTTTAGTTCTTATCATTTTATATTAATCTGTGATGCTTTGCAGCTCTCTATTCTGTTATAATTCTCAGCTGTTTTTCTTTACACTGAAATAAGAAGACCATAAACAAAGTCCACAAACATAATAATATTTAGTGTGTAAAACATCTCACTTCAGTCTATCAAGTGAATAGAGATTCTTTTATGAGTGGATTTGGAAAGGTCCTTGCCAGATTTTTTGCCATCCAAATGTTTGTACCAGTCAAAACAGAGAACATGTCGCTGAATAGATGGCGAGTAAAATCTTTCCATTCAAAGAGACAAGGAGATCAGATACTAGACCAAATGTCTGGGAGATACATGATTATCCTTGAGGCCTTTCAGAGTCTAAGTGTAATTATCATGGCTCAGTGTGACAATGAGGAGCATAAACAGAGGAAAACAGTAGGTTTCCTGTGAATATGTAAGATGTGGTGGTGGGCATTCAAAAGAGTCAATAGAGGAATAAGACAGGGTCTACTGCCGGGAAATGTAATGTTTGCATATCTCTTGTGTGGGCTGAAACTGAGGAGGGAGAAAGGTCCTAGGAAATGTACTGCGGGAAAAGAAAGACTAAAACTCTGAAGAAAGGAATTCTCTTGGATCTTAGGTTCATCCATTATGATCAGCTTTGCAGCTTGTTATTTTTCACCCTTTCTTTGAATCCCAGTGATCATGTTCAGGTAAACAATGCTGCTTCTCAGAAAGCTGATATTTCCCAGGATGTCCCTTTTCAGCAGCTAGAAGCTGTCAGTGCAGGGGCCTTCTGTGTGTGTACAAAGACTTCAGGTCTGTGAACTCTTGCTGGAGCAGTGAGTTGCCTGTCTGCTCTACTGCAGTGGAATACCCTCACTGTAGACCAGCTTAAAGACATCTGGAGAAATGGTAATTTCAATATAAAGGAAGTTACAATTGTGAACATGAGAATAATAAGTGGGAAAAACCTTGTTCTTTCCACGCAGAAGATGTTGTGCAGTACAACAAAGGAACATTGGCAGCAGGTTAAGTCTGAACTACTGAGCTCTCAGTAGATATGCAGAAAAAGATAGAACACAATAGGCCAGAGAAAGAAGTATAGTTAATCCAATGGCACCATCTTCCACATGCATTTTATATGGGATAGCTAATTAATTGGGGGGGTGTGGGGGGTGTGTGTGTGTTAGGTCTGGTGAAGACAAAGATCATTTGTACTTTCTTTCCAGCAGCAAGAATGTTCATCTGATAGGATAAGAACGCTCTTTGCCATCTACAATGCATGATGGAATCATCTTTAGCTATCTTTAAAAAATATTAGTGAAAGCATGAAGACAACTGGAAAAATTGTGAAAAAGTGCTAAAACAAATGAAGTATCTTTCTTTAGAAAAATTCTTAAGCAAGGCTTCAAGTGCAGTTTAGGACATCCTGTAGTGGAAATAAGATAGAGGACAAAAGATAAGCTTTCTTCTGGAACCTGAAATTGTGAATCAGCAATGTACAGTAATATAGCACAAATATTTCAGACAGGAGATGCTACAGCAAAGTCCCTGTGCATATTATAGAGCTAATTACTTTTATTCTTTCTGTATGAACCTAATTTTAGGCCTTTTTTAATATAATCACAAATAATCTTCCAATATTAGTATTAGTGGTTCAGACCATCTTCCGATATTAAAGTCAGAAATCAATTGCTGCTTATCAAGCAAGTTTTGATTTCTGAAAGCCATACCTTATTTATTTAGAAAATTCTGGTTTGATTAGGATGTCAGGTGATATTTTTTTGTTCACAGAAAGATTTGTCAGGCATTGGTACAGACTGCCTAGGGAAGCGGTGGAGTCACCATCCCTGGAGGTATTTAAAAGACATACAGATGCAGTGCTGAGGGACATGGCTTAGTGGTGACCTGACAGTGCTGGGTTAACAGTTGGACTTGATGATCTTAGAGATCTTTTCCAACCAAAGCGATTCTATGATTCTATGAAATTCTGTATTGATTGGAGGGCATCAATAAAATGTAACCACTTCCATGACATGGGATTCAAATAGTTTGTATCACTGGTTATTTGAAAGAAGTATTAAGGACATACTAAGAAAGGGATAGAAAGTTCAAACAAAGTAAGATTTACCAAACTCAAAGAAAGCTCACTCTCAGTTAATCTAGGTGGTTTATTTCTCAGCCTATGAAAAATATATCAGGCTTCTGGTATTGCTCCTTCCAAAATACTCTCTCGTCATTCTGAGAAAAATAACTCCAAAAAAACCTTGGACTGTCTAATCCAGTTTGAAATGAATCATCTAGCATTCAAATTTTGGAACAGTTCACAGAAATGTTGACAAGCACTGAATTCTTCTAGCTAGTTTCTGATTTGACAGATTTGGGTCTTTAAAGAGTTTTGGGGTTATAGATTGCAGTCTCTTTCTCTTTTTGCAGACATCCAAATTGGCTGTTGCCATTGTCCCCGCAGCTCTCACATTTACAGAGAAAAGGGTACAAAATACAAGCCTGTGAATTGAGGAAAACCCAGACAAGCTAACTTCTCTCGGCTGCAAAAGAGGCATCTGTAGCCTGATAGCCTAAGCATCAGTCTGGTGTAATAATTCAAGCACTAAAAAGTACCTGGTAAAAGAATAGTCAAAATGACATGTTGTCTGAGTTTGAGTTAGAACAGAACTAATACCATTCAGTGATTTTACTTTTCAGCTCAGTCTCTTCTAATAAGTAACAGCACTTTCTGAAGTTAACAGCATAGTTTCACAGACAGTGTCTGCCTCTAGCATGATGTTTATAGGTACTACCAAGGATTGATGTGCAGACCAAGGTCATTGTTAAATCTTGTGTACCATGTTGGGGGGTGCAGAAAGTAAAAGGTCACACTTGTGGGGAGGAACAGACAGGACAGGTAACCCTAAACTGAACAAAGATATATTCCATATATGTCATATTCAGCATAAAGCTGAGGGATCACACAGGTCAAGACTCTGTCCATTTTGCCTTCAATCCTGATCCATATGTTCTCGCATCCAGTTCCAGAATCCATCTCCTGAATCTGATTCCTCTCTGCCAGTCCAGTCTGGGACTTCCCCAGTTCCTGCTCCACAGCTCCAGCGTGACAGTGACATAATTGCCACCAGGGAGGTTGGGTACTATGTTGGTTTTGTATATATTTGTAGATACTTCATTTTATAAGTATTACTTTCAGTAAAGCTGCTTAGTTTTCTCTTCTAATCCATAAATCCCCATCCCTTATTCCCTTTCTCTTACCCTTCTTGGAAGGGAGAAAGGTTAATAGCAGCTGTTATTTGTCTGGTGGCTGGCCCACCCTCTAACATGCATGGCCCACCTTGAAACATTCATACTCGTGTGAAAGTTTCAATAGAGCTTTTAATAGCAATAATAAAAAAAAAGATACTTCTAAGGTGTAGGGGATGCACCTATGGCCCACTTTTGGCCAATGGCCTGGGTAAAAACAGCCTTAAGATAAGGAAGTGATGATAGACAGTGTTTATGTGTATGGAGTATCCAAAACTGGTAGAATGGTTCCCCAAGTCCTATGATCTGAAACAGCAACTGGGAATTTACAAAGATACTTTTGAAACATAGTCAACCTGAAAAGACATAACAGAATCATGGAAGTCATCTGTTTGAGAGACCTTCAAGAGATCGGTGGAAACCCTCAAGAGGAAACAGCAACTGACAGAACCAGATTTGACGCTGCCAGGAATTGTTCTGTGGGCACCATGATGTCTGCCTAGGACAGGCAGTGAAGGCTACTCATCAGACCTGTGGGTAACCTGCACCCAGCTGGGAGCCTGATGGCATAGGCTGCAACAACCAGAGGCTCACACTGAGGCTGTGCATGTGTGCCATTCTGGGATTCTTTTTCACCAACACATGCATTAGTGGATTGTAGGGAGCATCGTGGGTACACATGGAGTGACAGCACCCTGATGTCCCTCTGCAAGTGTCTGCAAATAGAGGAAGCTGGGCTCCCACGAGAGAAGAGCTTGTAACCCACATGCCCACTCATTCTGTGTGTATGTATGTGCACAAGTGTGTACCTAACTGCATGTATGGGGGAATAGGCCTTCTTGGTATTACTTACAGAAGGGAGTTTAAAAGATCGTGGGTGTTTATAAGCATTTCATAAGTATATAGTATTATGGTTTATCTGTTTTACTACTGATATGGGTCACGAATGTATGGATTCACTTATTGACAGTTAATTATGTCATTATCGAATCAATAAAACACTTTGATTCCTGTTTGGTTAAGCTTTGTACACTGAGAAGTTTCTCCCTGTGACAGGAGGGGAGAGGAGAAATCTTTTTTATTTCAGGAATAGGAGAGGATGTATGTTGCCAAAGAGGAGGGGATAGGCAGCCCCTCATTAGTAATACAAATGGAGTGGCAGAGGTAGATTCATGGGCTACACAAAGAAAAATATCTAATGAACGGAGGTCATATTTATGGTAGTGCTCTCTGCTGGTAAAATGAAGTTTAGGGGTAAGACCTGGAGAATTTTAGGACAAGCCCTGCAGAAGCACTTTCTTACATGTCTTGGTGAGGGTCTGAGTAAAGGAAGTAAAGGTGAAAACAGAAATTTTCCTGGACCAGGTGGACAGGCAGGATTAAAGGGCTGCGTTTTAAATAACTAGGAAGAAATGTCCTGAAAAGCCTGACAAGTTTAATGGAGTAACTAAGGTTGTCATCTGAGGTGATGAAAGAGCAGAGTCTGGAACTCAGTAAGGGACTCAGAAAAGATGCCCTGATCCTAAATGAGAGGAAAGAGTAGAGATGGAAAGGCTCATTTCAGGAGTAGAGATGAATCTACTGTTGTTTCACATGACTTTAGAGAGAAAAAAATACCCCGTGTTTAGGCCTAAGCAGTTAAGAGCTAGATTGCTCCAGAAGGAAGGAACATGACTGCTCTGTATCCTTTGACTATATGTGTATCATCCTCCATCTTCATCTCTACTTGTAAATCTCTGGCAACAAGACTAGGAATTGAACCTTAAAAGAATTATAACAACATAGTAATTTTCAGGAAAATTGGGAAATGAGTGGTATTGCTAAGAATATACCAATAAAAAAAAAACCCTACAACTTTTTACAGTCATGTAATTTATGGGATGGTTTAATTATTTATGTGGTGTTATTGTTTATTATGCTTAGATTGTAGCTACTCCTGCTGCAAAATCTCCCACTTTTAATAACCTCCACTTATTCTTGGCCACTCTGGAATATTACATTCTTGGACATTTTTTAGCTTCACTCAACTCTACCAACTGCAGGTTTTAAGTTCATGTTTTGTAATCAGAGACTAATGAAGGCATTTTTCACCAAAAATTAATTGGAAAATATTAGTGTTTTAGTATAAAACTAATTGAAAACTATTTTTACATGCTGATTTGGAAGTAATAAATAGCTTACTGAGACTCTCAGTGCTATTTCTTAGTGTAATAGGATAAATATAATGAATAATTGTCAACATTTTTCAGTTCATTCAATAACAGGCAAAGCCTCTTTTCTAATAATTTAACTTTGATAAAGTTTTGCAGCATGAAAACATGAGTGCGAATATTGAAATTGTTTCCTTCACCTGAATATGGGAGGATTTATAGCTTTAAATCATTGAGGAAATTTATGTAGAAAACTTTTGAAGGAAAATATAGTATTGTGATATTTTTATATAAGGTGTGATTAGGAAGTCATGATTAGATAGGTAAAATAACAACACCTACTAAAAAAGTTGTCTCACATATTCTTAAAAATCGAATGTCAAACTGGCAGCGACTTAAGTATTGTTAGAAGTTGGTTCAGCATGACTTTTGACACCTTTTGTTCCACGTCTGATACTTATTTGAGTTGAATACTTTTTTCCTTTACCAGTTTTATAAAAACTTTATTAGCTTTTATAGCTCTTCCTATCATAAATTAAAAGGCTTAGGGAGGAGCTGGTCCCTTGAGTTACTTCTAAAGTTCTGAAAGTTTTAGCACAGCCAGCTTCTTAGCATTCAATAACTTTCTAAAGAATACGAGCTTTCTGAGAGACCTGCAACAGCTTCATCCTGTAACTTTGGGACTTCTTTTACGGTTCTAGGGAGGAGTTGCCTTTCAGTTTGGCACGAGGACGGTGTGGTCTGATCAATGTTGTCAAGTGTTTGCTACTCACAAGTTATTGGAATGGGTAGGTAGCCAAGAAAAGTTGCTATGGTAAAGAATTGTTTTGATTTAAAAAAAAATAAAATAGGGAGGAGGACCGCCCAGACCTACCACTGAGAATAACTGTTGTGATGATGTATGATGAATCAAAAAAAGAATGTAAATATTGGGCTAGTAAACTTGTAGTTCTGAAGGCAGTGGTGATGTAGGGGTGAAGAAAGATTAAGATAAGTGAAAGAAAGTAGCTTAGGAATTAATAAAGACATGATGGAAGATCTTATTTTTAGATCAAAACTTTAATTAATCTTCCATTGGTAGTGACTAAACTGTATCATGCGAGTGGCAGCGGTTGAAAGGGGAGACCGCACTTTTTGTAAAAACCTAATGACAATGTAACCAATTATTACATAGGTTTTGAGTCCACTAATTATTAGTTTCTGTGGCAATTACAAGGTCTCATCCTGTTTATTATTCATGTTTGATTTTCACTTAAAACTGATTGGCTTAATTCTAAAATTGCAAGGTTTCTCACAAAGTTAATGAAGCAGTCATTTTTGGGATGGCTGCCTCCGCAAGGCATGCACATAAAACTTTAGCCAGTTACACAAACCATCCTCTTTAATTCAGTGATGTTTGTGAATCTGACTGGATTGGAGAGTGCTCGTTCTTTCAGAAATCTTGCCTCATGGGGTGGCAAGCCAAGTCTGCTTGCTTGGATATCTGTGCAAACCAGCTTTCATCCAATTTGCTGTCAACAGCTTGAAGTCATGCACATCTTTATCAGATGCTGTGCTTCCAGACAACAAAATGCATCAATGCTTTGCTATTGTTTGGTTTGTTTGTTTTTTTTACCAAGCTGCAGCAGCCCTCATTAGAGAGAGTGAGGAATTGGGAGGAAGAGGTTGTTACCTTGGCTGGCACAGTGCAGGTGGTGCACTGGGGATTGTTGCTGTCCTTACCAGATGGCATTAGAGGGGAGTGGATCTACCTGTGACATGCTCATGTTACATGATGGGATCTGGGAAGGGAAAAGGAAGCACCCAGGCCACAGGGGACGGGGATTGGGATACACAGGGATTGTGCAGGCAGGTCCAGCTCTTGAATTGGCAGGAATCTGTGATGGATCATCCACCTGTCAGCTGGAAGAGGTGGGGGACTTGGAATAAGAGTTTAGGCAGTGAACATAAGAGAAGTACTTTTGATGCCCAGATTGTAATGTTTATTGTGGTCACTGCTGTGGCGCATCAGTGGATAAAAGCAGACCAGTATCCACACAACTGAGCAATAAATAATTAAATTACAAGTAATACCCTGTTCTTGCACAGTGCTCTCCACTCATAGATTTCAAAGTTCTTCCCAAAGAAGCCTGACATTATTTTTATTTTTTTTTTTTCTGAGGGGAAAGCTGTGGTAGAGTACAAGGGAATGACTTCTCCATGATTACTCAGTAAACCAGTGATACACGTGGGACAAGGACACAGCTCTTCCAAATGCCAGTCTGCAACTATGCGCATGAGAAACCCTGCCTTGCTCTATATACTGGTGGCCAGTTCATTAAAAAGAACAGCAGATTTGCTGTTATTAAGAGTTTGTCTCTTAATATTGCAAGGTAAATAATAAAAAATCCTGCTAACCTAACACAGGCAGATTTCATGCTTGAGTATACAATTAAACCAGCCATCTTTTCAGTTACTAAGAACCTGACCAATAAAGATAAATCTTGCTTTTTCATTCTATGTATCCACATGATTCTCTGACAACATCTGTAGAGGATCATTGATAACCTGCAATCTGTCATCTCACTTTGCAGATAATTTACTGGTTGTTTGGGGTTTTTTTTCCCTAAAGTGTTTGAGGAGGAATACAGGATTGTTGCCTTCAATAAATTATTGCTGGTGATGTTGCAGGGTAAAAAGCCCAAACCCATCCTATCTTTCGGTGGAACAGCAAAATTTGTGACTAACAAGTAGGCCAGGTTTATTTTTCTGATTGTCTAAAACCATATCCACACAGGCCACACCTGAAAAATTGTGTCAAAGTGTCTCTGGTTGTATCTTCTGACCATGGAGAATAGTAAAACCTGAATCAATATAGGGCTGTCCACCAAAGCAACCAAAGATGAAAAAGATATGCAAAATTTGCAATGAAACATTCCTTTAGTCATCCTTCTGGCAAAAATGGTGTGCAAGAAAAGGACAATTAATAATTCATCCATCTCCAGAAAGCAGTTTCTATGTTTTCCTTGATTAAAATCATAACTAAGTGATGTCTATCCAAGACTATATGCTTATTGGGGAAGATGTAGCCTTGATCTGCCTAGAACCTATGGTAAATCCATGACTACCTTAACACATCATTAACAGAACAGTTTAATACCTACAGTATTAAAATGATCAAATCCTTTGAAAGCTAGCCAAACAACACGGAAGCTCTTTCCAGAACTGACTTCTACCTCTTCCTAGTTACACTCTTAGTCCTAACCAAAAATTCTTGTACATATTTGCTATATGGTGAGAAAAAATCCTGAATCCTTACCTTTTTGACTGAATTCAGAAGCAAATTCCCAAGTTACCGTCCATGTCTTGACTTTAAGCTGATGTAGTCTGTGCCTTTTTCTATAGTCTAGGTGTTGTTTATGCAGAATTACACACTTTGTCACAGGTGCAAACCAAGGTGTGGAGAAAAATGGTCTTGCAGTCTTGGGTTGTGCCTCTACTGTCCTGTTTAGAGCACTTCTTGGGCTCAGCACTGGTGAACATGGTGTTTCAAGACTGTGCTCCAGATGGGAAAAACATAAGGGAAGACACTACAGGGGGAAAAAAAATGGGGGAGGCCTGGGGAAATCTTCCCCTTAAAGCACTCAAAAAAATGAGCAGGCAGAGTTCAGCCTGCATTCCTGTAGCAAGGAAGAGGCATGGGTGCTATTGGTGATGGGTTTGGGAGCAGCCCTGTCATTAGGTGTTCTGTTGGTGTGGACAGGTTATTGCTGCAACCAAGGTGCTGTTGGCTGGTGCTGGGCCAAAGCTGGTGCTTCTGGAGCCTTCTCTCCCTCATTATCTCTTGAGTCTTGCTCTAGGCATGACCTGACACTGGCAGGGCTCTTATGCAGTGGCCTTCAGTGTCTGTTCCAGCATGCATCAAGCCATCTGAGGAGCATCAGGCAGGGATGGGGTCTTCATTCATCCTCTGCATTGCAGCTGTTGCAACGTAAGTGATGGCTGTCAGGGACTGTGGTTGGTGCTGCAACATGCAACTGCCTCAAGCTCACCTAGTGTACTTTTACCATTCCGCCACCTCATGCAGCCTCACAAGACTTGGGGATGATCTGAGACAGACTCCAGGTGAACTCTGGCAACCTGGCCCATTCCCTAGTGACTCATCTGCTTGGAACAGAGCTGCTTTCAATTCGTTCCACCACTAGTAAAACCTATAAAATCTGATGATCTGATGCAGAAGAGAGAATAGTCTACTAGTGTGAAAAAATAAATGTAGGAGTCATAGAATCATCCATATTATTAACTAACAGAAAGCTAGAGATAGGTGAATATATAGTAATGAGTTAATAACAACTGAATTAATAACAACTCAGCAGCATTAACTAATGATGTTGGTACCCAACTCACCTGTTACGCTTCAGGATGCCAGGTCAGGATCTATTGGTTTCCCCTCAGTGAGTTAGTCACTAAGCCTGACCTCTTTCCCATGCATGAATACACATGCTTGCTACCTCTCTCTCTGCCTCTCACAAAACCTCAAAATGCTTTTCTTCTTTCAGCATTTCTTTGATGTTCCATCATCAGTTTTCTGTTTTACCATCCAATTTAATCAGAGTTATTTAATATTAATGTAATTTAAGAAAATATCATGTATTACAGTGAGGCCCAAGCTAAGATGACTAGAGGAGGGGAAGTTTTGTATTAGGCAAATGGCTATCTGAGGTACAGAAGCAGCAAGACCAATAGCAAATTTCACGCATGTCTTCTGACACATTGCACAAAAACCACACTGAAATGACTGTATAAAAACATTCTCTTTCCTTCACCTTTATCCCCAAGTAGTGTTCTCCCTTTATTCATCTTCTAGTTTAATTGCCTAGCTTAAAAGCATGAAAAACTATAGTCTTTTCCCCTCTCACACACTCATCTTCCTTTCTTTCTTTATGTGGGCTGGAGAGAGGTCAGTTCCCTTTACTGAACCATGTATCAGGTAGGGAGAGAAGAATTTGTTGCTGTCTGCATCAGCTTGAAGAGGAATCTGTTACACCTGTATTAGATGGCTGTGAGTTCCTGTTAGATCACTGGTTCTGTTTTCCTTGTCTGTCTTCATTTTGCAAAACGGTAGGTGAGGACCTGAACTGAGAAGCTGTTGAGAATCAGGTTCTTCATGCTTTTTGGCCACACATTTTGAGAGAGAGAAAACTATTTACTGAGGAATTTCATCTCAAACCTGGAAAACTGCTTGCCAAAACACAAGTGGGAAGAAAAACTGAAAAGAGCACTTTATATTGCAATCTTTAGGAAACATTGCATTTAGTTTGCTTTTAGAAGCAGCTGGTTATTGCTGGATGATGACAGGGCAGAGAATGGCAGTGGAGGGGTCATCCTTCCACAAAGTCATTTACCAATTTCTGATCTAAAAGCAATCTTTAAAAGTAAATGAAAAGCGAATGCAGTCTGTATGAATTCAGAGATGACCTAGCACACAGTTTACAGCTGCTGAAAGGAGGAGAATTCAGTGTGTGTGTGTGGGATGCCAGAGAATTGCCCTGTATTTGGATATGCAAAATAAAGATCTGTTTTGTAAAGGAGCCGAGCACCTGGAACTTTCTTCTGACGTTAGCCTAATAGTCAGATAAACAGATAAATACTAATCTAATCAATCTGTTAAATAACTATCTTTCAGAGAAATAGAGACTAAAAAAATCTTAGTAGCAAACCACTCCAGTCAATACCTTTGCATAAATAGTGTGTAAGTACAGAATGCTAAATAGAGGCTACACTGATATTTGTGTATATACAGAATATGCACACACATATGCCTTCTGCCACCCATATCTATACTAGAAAAGACAGGATAGCTTATGTATGAGCCAAGAAAAACGTTTTTTTTGGATGATACCTTTTTAGAACTGACTTCTCTGCAGAATTAAAAAAATGTGTTTGAAATTAGAGAGGTCTGTTTATGGAGGATATAAAAAAAATAGATGGAAGAGGAAATCATTTAGAGAAATGCTAATCCCCTCCTCCACAAACTGCCCTTTTCTGTGACCCTGACCTTTACTTCTGTCACTTGAAAAGATCTGTAAATATTTGTTGTGATATTTTGGGAATAGACAGGTACAGATAGAACTATATGCTGGCTACTGTAACTGATTCCTGCCCTACAGATGAAGTTTTAAGGAAAAAATATATCTAAACATAAATGCAACCACATTATCTTTTTATGCAGTAAGACATTAATGTTTAAATTAAAACAATCCCTCAAAGTTATTAATTTTTATTAGCACAACACCGAGCTCTGAAAGAACACAAATAAGTAGTGATTTCAGTAGTCATCACACTTGTGTATTTTCTCACTACATAATTACTTAACTTCTGGTGCTCTTTGTAGTCACATGGATACACACTTAGCTGAACATGTTTGTTCTGTCACTATCTGCAGTTGTCTGTACTATAGACGTCCAGTTTGTCTACACTAAATGTGATATGTTTCACACATGCAACTGTGAGACGCGCAACTGTGAGAACAGTTTCTACTTTTATTAATGCTAACTCTTACCATGCCTGCAACTGCCAAGTGCTATGCAGCAATTACAGCAAGCTACTTAATATAGTGGCCAGTGGGAAAGGTGGAGACTCTTTCTCTCTTAGTGGCATAGTCAAATGAAGCAGCTGTTTTAGCAATAAAAACATGCACACAGCTGGCTTCTGGGTAGTTGCTTTTGTTCTCTAAAACACTGACTTGCTGTAGCTATACCTAAGCAGCGCATGGATTTCACATTCTTGTCATTATATTTGAAGATCTCATGTTGATTTTTGGAATGTGAGTTTCTGTCTTGCCTTCCAAGTTTCTATTATATGAAAACCAAACAATGTATGTGTTGATTATGTTTCTTGAATTCACAGTTTCTGAAAACTTTTGGAATCTGTCCCTCTTTTCTTTGTGATAATCTCAAGACATAACCAAAACTCTTTTGAAAAAGAAAATACCTTGGAAAGGATATGTTGACCTAGTCCAAAGCATACTGTGTACTACCCTTTTGGGAACAAGGCTCCTTTCAGATATGTTACTGTTTGTGCACTTGATACTGCTGCTTATCTGTGCAAAAGTAAGCCACTCTGTTTAAATGAGTGACAGAAAACATAAAATTAATTGGATACATTATACAAAACACCATGTTTTTTTTTTATTGTTGTCAAGTTTAAGTCATATAAGTAATTTGAAAGTACTGCTGAATCAACAGTACTTATTGTAGGAAGAATGAGGACTGTGCCATTCTGTGATCATTTTTGATAAGATTATTTGGTTTACTGTAGAAATGTAACAAGGCACATATACTTTCTTTAACTCTTTCTTTCTTTGAATTCAGGGTTAGGTTGCAGTATTTCATACCTGCTTTGCACAGCTATAAATCACCCGTCACACATGTGTCACCTGTGTCAAAACAAGCAAAACTCAAACCAATACTTTGAAGTTCATGCTCAAATTTTATAAACTCTTTAGAAGGCATCATGGCCTCCTCTGCTTATTTTTTGTGTTTCTGCAGTTAAAGTCTTACTTATTGTAACTAAAAGATAGCTTTCATAAGCTAACGGAAAGCTGTGTGTCACATGGAGGAATGTGCTCTCTTTTAAAAATTAATTTCTCTTGCTTCTTGGAATTGCTTTGCAGCTATGCTGCGAAGCAACATAGCAGTGTCAAACACGCCTTCTATCTCCAAGAGAAAACAAACAAACAGCTGGGACTGATTCCCCAAACAGTCATTCATCATGCAATGTTCAGAAAGTTATGAGTAGAGATGCTAATATAGCTCTCACTTCCAGGGTTACTCTACGTAGGTAGGACAATTGTCTTCCTTGCAATAGCAGTTGGAAAACTGGAGCTTCTGCAGTTGCTGAGTGCTTATTTTTAATAAGTTAGTATTAACCCAGAAGCTCAGAACAAGTTCAATAGCAAATAGAGAAAAAATGTGAATTTGTGATGTGCTTTAGCAGTTTTTTCTCTGACTTTAGGCAAAGAAAACCCTCTTTTTTTCCCCCCATTTCTACATCATCCTTAAGCAGGCTGATTAACAAACATTCTGTGCTAATATTTTGGAATGCATATACACACACACATAATCACACACACACTCCAAGAGATAAGATCTTGCTTGGAGAGATTGAATATTAATTAATTAGTTCTTTGGAGGCCTCATCTTTAAAGGACAAATGTTGACATTTTGTACATTTCTTGAATCAGTTCTGCTGTTTTATAAACACAATTGACAATTTAAAAGCCTGAGGTTCAGAAACATAAAGTATACCACACTGAAAAATCCACATGCTGAGATTTTACCAGGAGTGAAAACTTACTTTTACTCTAGAGAGTACAGAGACTTCTTGCAGTTCAAATAATAGAAAAAGCAGAATGCTTTATTGGCATTTTTAGGTCATGTTTCAATACATACTGAAATATTCTCTTTTATTCCAGAGTTGTTCTAGTTTGAGTTATTTTCATATTTCTTGCAGCAAATTTTGTTACAGAGTTTTGAACTCTCATTAGAACTATGATTTGTTTTCTCCTTTCAGTTGTGTAAAGCCGTTTAAGCTGTGTGGCTATATTGGGAGCTAACTGGGTGGCAAATATACAGAGGTATAATTAACATAATACAGACCAAATGTACATCTACTGTAATAGTTATATTTGCACTTCATCTAATATGGATTCATAACAAGAGTGAGAGGATGACTTTTACTTTTTCACCTTCAGAGTATCTAAAGTCATAAAGTTCTCTATGCAGGGAAAACACAACAGTGAATACAGAGCTCAGTAATATAAAATGAAGGAGAATCCGGTCTCATTTTTGAAGATACATTATTTAAAAAGAAAACCAAAACAAAAAAGAAGGCTGCTGTTACAAGTGCTGTTATGTGTGGCTGTAGCTGCTTTCCAAGTGAGTCATCATCTGTGTTTGGATCCAGACTCAGTTTTACTGCACAGCCACCTGCAACTTGAACAAAAGGATTTCCTATATTAGCTGGCAGAAATATCAGGGTTTTATAGTCTAAGGATCATCTACTTGAGAAAAAGAGCTAAAACCCCACAACAGGGAGTGGCAAACCTAGGAATCACTTCTTGGCTACATTTGGCAGAGCCTTTCCCAAGGTGCCATGGCTTCATGGTCAAAGGGAGGAACGGACAGACTGATTTCACCTCTTGTTCTGCGAAAGGGGCAATCTTCAGCTCCTCGTTGTGCCCCAGTAATAAATGCTGCAAAGAGCATGGGGTCACCACAAGGAGGTGGAATTTGACTCAGGCTCCCCTACATCAGGTTTACCCTGTTCATAGAAATTATGTAGCTTGATGTTGGAAGTATCGTTAGATACCTACCTGCATTTTCCAATCTTTTCCAAATCTTTTCCATTTTCCAAATTTTCTTTTACTTCAAAGAAATCTGTATTCCAACATCTGTTTTACCTGCAAAGAGTACCTAAAATAAAGATAAAACAAGTGTCACTGGTAGAGAAGGAATTTAGGACTTTCGTACAGATTCTGAAATAGAGGAGAATATGATTAGAATTTTCTCATGACAGCTATTTTAAAGGATGCTGTCTCTAAAAAATAATATAAAACCTGTTTTCAAAAAAGAAACCTATTTGGGTTTTGGCAAGCTTTTTTTTTTTAATTATTTATATGATGTTTTTTTTCTGTGTGAAGAATTTTCTTCACTGTATGAAAAATCAAAATGAAAGAAATGGTTGACATGAGTGAAGATGTCAGTCTTTAATAGGAAGATGTCACATGGCAAAAAAACCCAAGCCACTTTCTGAACAGTTTTAATGAGATTGGAATTATTCTGTTCGTCTCAGTGGAGTTTTAGTAATTTCATGTTAATTTTGTTCATTTTTTCCCTGTAAAAAAGGGGAGGACCTGCACAATTTATTGTGATTGATTTTGGCTGTCAGTTCACAGCAGGCTTTTATTCCTGGTGCAGGTCACCTGTGAGAAGGCAGAATGACCATGGGTACACCCTTGCCCTAGGCATCATCAAAGCAGAGGTCAGCCAGCATTTCCAAGCCCACAGGCACTTGTGTCTCCTGAGGTGATTGTCATGAATTTTAGTCCCACATATTCAGTGGATGGAATCCTTCAAACAGAACCATAGCAGCCAGTTAGTTTTTTTGTTCATTGGTCCTAATTTTATTCCTCCCTCATAGCCAGAGTGTCAGCACATGTGCTCCTGCAAAGTACTATGCAAATGTAAAATTACACAGTTAAGTAGTCAAAAGTCAGGATGTGCAAACAGAGCTATACCTTCACTCAAATAACATTACCCCTGAGTTTTAGTAATTTCTTCATGGTTCTTAATCATACTTGGCTCTGATTTTTAGAGCCTTAAGGACACATTTCCCTCTGTCTGGAAGTTTTACTGGTCTTTCTGTTTCATGCTGACTAATCTCATTCAATTTATACCTATTTCATTTTGGGACACATGTCAATCTCTGGGAGTGGAGAGTCCTTCTGAGCCTATAGGGATGAATTGTTTGGGTGCAATTAGTCTATAATAATTTGTAGCCTTAGATCAGTTCTGTACAAGAGTGTTTTTCAGTGCTGCCTCTGACTTGCTGGTATGAATTCACAGTCACATGAGTTATTAAAAATTTCCTTTCAAAATGTGGCTTTTAACTGCTTGACAGAAGCAAATGTTCATATCTCAGTTTCTGGGGTATTCCTTCTGAAAGATCTGAGAGATTGCAGGAACACTTTCAGCTGTAAATGAAATCCTTTTGTAAGTACAATGCTTTTATTATCATGCACGAGGAACAAATTCATCAAAAAGCTAGAATTATTTTCAGTTCTTAGTTATTACTATCTTACATGCTGTCACTATGCTGAATTTGCATTTCTTTTCAGAGGCTGAAATAATGCCCCAAATCCCACTCTTCACTTCTTAATAGTATTTGAATGGATAGATACTTCAGACTTTAACTGCGCTGTTATTGTCATGTATCACAGACTAGTTTTATTCAAAGTAAAACATTACTTACGTAAGCAGAATTTTCCCACACTATCACAGGTTTAGAGGATGATTGTATGAATATAGAGGGACCATATTAAGCTATTAGACTAGGTGAACCCATGATCTGAGACAGTTCAGACATTTCAATATCTGTATATAAACAACTAAAATGACTGGGGGCACAAGTCCACCCTTAACCTTAAAATACAGACTGTTTTCATACTCCAGACCAAAAAGTGGTAGATCTGTGGTATCAAACCTCACTGATATTTTTGGTTATGTGTTCTACTCTATGTTGTCAACATATTCTGTATTGGGCAAAATGTGTACTAGTCCACATATTCTGTAGAGAGCCTAGTTAGACCAGGTGCCACAAACTTGCATCTTTACCTTCTTGAACTGCAATGGAGATATTCCACATAAGCTTGTTTCCAAAAAAATTAAACCATATGTCATATGCTGATAAGACTTTCTCACGTAGTTATAAATGCAAGTACCTCTTCTGCTTCCTTGTCACAGAACTTAATTAACTTACACATCTGTGTCCATAGCACCAGTTTGGCCACTTAGTTTGTTAGTCACTAGGTCACAATTCACTCAGAGACTTGCAATGCAATGTAGGATTGCTGAAAGCCAATATCTCTAGCATGCAGAGAGTCCAAGTTGTTTGAAGAGAAATGCTTTTCTTATTCAGCAAAAAGGGATGTTGTTGAGTTGAAAACTCGAAGTTATACATGCTGTGCATGACTTCTATAGAAAAAAAAGTCCATAGTTGAGCATCATGTGGTCTGTGTGTGTTTACAAAGATGTATATTAAGGGAAAATATATTGGTAATGCAAGCAAAACACCTGCAAACAAAATTAACTCACAATGTAAAACATTAGGAAAATAAAAAGCAGGATGCATCTGAAAAACTGGAGATGCCTATTGGTGATTTTTCCAAATAGTGAAATAAAATTAAGAGATAACCAGAAAGGGATTGTTTGTTTGGTGGTGGTTTTTTTTTTGTTATTATTGTTTATCAGAAACTACACTTATAAAAATTATCCAACTGTTCTGAGTTACCCGAGAGCTGTAGGAAAGCAAGCCAGGCATGTGGATGTTAACCACAATGAGAAATAAGAGGGAATGGGATGACTGTTGCTCCTTCAGTGCGCTACTTGAGGGCTGCAGGTGGGTATGAGGGCATCTGTTCCTCTCCTGATTACCAAGAGTGTGGAAGTCATGGTCCTGAGTGGTCAAAGGAGAACCTCATCCTCTCTTCCTCAACAGAATTTATTATTCTGTAGTCTTTTCATATAGTGAATCAGATCTTTGAATCACTGACCCGAACAGGCTGAAGTATCACTAGACTGGCAGAAATATCTTTGATTAACTTTCCATTTGGTTTTCACTTGAACTGCTCTCCTTTTTTGTCTCTAGAAGGCTGTATTGAGTGGCTGTTCATCCTGCAAATTTTAGCCTGTATTGGGTTTTCTAATAAAATGTCACTGAAGCTGATGTGTAAAAAAGAGAAGGAGACAGGGATGGAGGCTGCAACAAAAGGTTGAGGAACATCAGTGAAAAGAAATGAAGAAATGGTGGGAAGTAAACTTTTCAGTGCCTTTCCCCATCACCACCACCACCACTTCCACCAGCACTTTTGGGAGGTAAGGTCCACCTCACTCCCAGCCTGGAGCGAGTTCCTGCACTCTGCTTCCATTGGCGTAAAACCAGTTACTCCTGGCTGTTTGTATCTATGCAGTGGGTAAAAAGCATATCAGGCCCTGAGTGTTTTAAATTCAGAAAATAATATTTTACATGGCTGCACTGTGAGATTTTAATTCACCCATAGTAGCTATATGCCTTGTCCATATAAAAGTTGCTTATGATTTTTGTCCTTTGACACTGTTGTCATTGGACTATGCAAGTCTTAAAATGTATTCATCCCACAGTTCCACAAAGCAACAATTATCTAAAAATAAGAAAGAAAACACTTATTTCTATTTGAATAGAAAGAGGAAGAGAATAAACCTGACAGAATATTTCAACTTCCAAGAAGTCTGAGATATACCAGAGCTGTTCTGGTCTTGAGGTTTTAAGTCTAAATTATTAGGGAAGCATAAAAATATTACTCTGACTTTCCAATTTTCTTCCAGCTATGTATTTTTACTTTTTACTTTTTGTTTTGTTTTGTTTTTTGTCGTGTTTTTTTTTTTTTTTGTAACCGAAATCTTAATTATGAAACTCATTCTACCTAACAATAGTTTTAGGAAGTAGGTCACCAGCTCAGTCCTTTAGCAAATGTTATTGCTTACTGCCATATTCTAGGCAATAGTGTATACATTTTAGTATGTTCAGCTGGAAATAAATTATCCTGGAGGACATTCATGCTTGTTTTGGGGTGTGCACTGGAGCCAAAGCAGTATTGCTATGGAAAATCATTGAAATAGTGATGCCTCAAACTAGCAAGTCTCCATAGCAACTTAAAAAAATAATGACAGCTGTACCAAGAAATTTGCTAATAGAAGCCCTTAACACATTTGTCTAGACTCAGTCATACTTCATACTCATTATAAGCAGCAGAATGATTGTAAGAAAATGAAATGCAGAGGATTAAATATGGAATATCTGCTTTTTCTGGCACTTCACACTGACCAGTTAAGTTACCTGACCTTGTCTATGTCCAATAGAACCATAACAGTTAAATGTAAAAATGTTTAATAACATTACTTAATTACAACTTTTTTTTATTCTAATATGTACATCATTTCATTTGCTATGTGCTATATAGGTAGTGAGAACTTCTTATTGATAAGTGTAAGGCTAGGTCTTCTGAAAACAAATAGGAGGATACCCATGCTCATAATGTTAAAATTATTGGTTGTAACAATCTAAGGTGAAAAGATTGAATGGAAAATGTGGCAGTATAAGAGACACTCTGTTTTAAAATGGCCTCACTCAAACCCAAATTACTGACCACTGATAAAAAAAGAGAAGGATTCTGTAGGATCAAAGTCACAATGATAAAGCACAAGAGAGATTGCTGGCTTTGGTGCGCTAGAAATGTCCGAACACACTAGAGAATACGGCAATGGCTGTGCAACCACTGAGCTACAGTATGTAGCAAGAACAAGTATTTTTATGGGTTGACATGAGTTTGACAGATATTTGACATATGCTGCTGATTTCAAGGCACCCTTTGAATTTTTAAAATTATACATAAACATTTCCTATATATATATATAAATTGTATCTGATGGAACAGAATTATATATGGGACCTTTTGAAGTGAGGAGTTAATTACAGAACTGAAAAAAAAAGAAAAGGTGAAATTGATTTTATCTTGAATACATTTTTTACTGAGAGTTCTGCCAAGAACATGTTCTCAGGGGTTTGTAAAGGACAATATAATAAAGCTGAAAAGAATTTTGAGACAACCAACTGGAGAAAATATAAACAGAAAAATGAGAAAGATAGTTGTCCATTGTTGAATAACATTTTTCTAGATGCCCAAATTGCATATTTCAGAATGATACTGTCACAGTGACTTAAAGAAAAAACAGTATGAATCAAAATAAAATGAAGACCATCTATAAATCATAGTGAAACATGAAAAAAAAAACCCAAACCAACAAAAAAATGCTGGATCAGTCATAATAACTGTCTTGGATTTTGGAAAGTAGACAGTGGAAGCAAAATTACAAAATCTACTGTTAGCAGATTTAGGAATGAAAAAGTAGTCAAAGGCATTCAGTTGTACTGGGGATCCTGATAATATTACTGTTCTGTGGCTGTATAATGGTAGCAGAACTGACAAGAATTTATGAAGAGCAGAGTCACTGAATCACAGAATGTTAAGGATTGGAAGGGACCTTGAAAGATCGTCTAGTCCAACCCTGCTTCCAGAGCAGGATCACCTAGAGCAGGTCACATAGGAATGCGTCCAGGCAGGTTCTCATTGTCTCCAGAGAAGGAGGCTCCACAACCTTTCTGGGCAGCCTGTTCCAGTGCTCTGTCACCCTCACAGGGAAAAAGTTTTTTCTTATGTTTCTACAGAACCTCTTATGCTCAACCTTGCATCCATTGCCCCTTGTCCTATCATTGGACGTCACTGGGAAGAGCCTGGCTCCATCCTCCTGACGCTTGTTCTTTATATATTTATAAACATTACTGAGGTCACCCCTCAGTCTTCTCTTCTCTAAGCTAAAGAGACCCAGCTCCCTCAGCCTTTCATCATAAGGGAGATGCTCCACTCCCTTAATCATCTTTGTGGCTCT